>JANAVB010007397.1:18362787-18715287 GCA_029216955.1 Iris pallida
CTTCAGCAATTTGGCTTCATCTATGATAGCTAATGACCGAATTATTTCTAACCTGGTATTCCACCATGAGAACAATTTAATGGAAATTTCAACGCAAATTGAAAACCTTCTATTAAAACAAGAAGGAAGAATCTCTGATGATTTATACACTTTGTGTACTACATTGAGAATATTAAACCCCGTTTTGGTAAAAGAAAAACGGATAAGATTTCTTAACGACATTAAGAGGATATTTCCTTAAGAGATTTTTGAATCTATCAAAAATCACTACAAAATGATAGATTTCGTTGGTTCCTTTAAAAGCAATGGATGTATTTTGTTAAAGTATGACCAAATGGTTATACTGGGAATGGAAATAATTTTCCATGAAGTACCTCATTTTCTTAGTGAAATTGAAATGGAAATTGTTGCTTCTATCTACCTTGAAAAGCAACCTGAAGAGATGAAAGATTTACCGGCTATATGTAAATCTGTTCTTTATGCTACTCCCTTTATGACAAGAGCAGTACGTTGTCTAGTTTTTGCTACCTTGGCAGAAAGAAGTGAGATTGAATTCTATCCAGCAGTCCAGATCTGGGTATTCACTGATCTTCTCGGAGATAGTCGACATGATACAGTCGAGTTCGACGAAGCTAGTTGGAATGAAGATACCCAGATTCGCAAATAAGTTGAAAATTTGTATCCACAGTATTAATATTTTAGCATAGAAGAACCTATCCATGTGTATACCGATGAACTACGTCTAATCTGTACCAATCTGAACTTAGTTCCGGGTATCAACATTGAACGAGCCAATATTAGAGAATTTTATAAAAATACAAAATTTGGTCCCAAGACCAAAGAAGTTTTAAGAAAATGTGAAGCTGAAGATTTATTCCCTATTGAAGATCAGATGGGAGATGTAGATCCAGATATTGTTGAAGAAGAAAATCTCGACAATATGTTGTAATACTAGCTGTGCCACCTCCAAGCAACCGACTACAAAACCATCCAGCACACAAAAAGTCGTGGTGTCCCAACAGCATCTTTACATCAGTTTTATGTCATATCTGCTTTTGAAGTACAACAGCTTTATATCTATTTTGAGTCATATCTGCTTTTTTAAAGAGCCTTTACTTTATGCCAAGCTTTAAGTCATGTCTACTTTGTAAAGTAAAGAATCTCTGCTTTTATCTACTTTGGGTCAAGTCATGTCTGAAAGGGATCCAATGCTTAGTCCAATAAATTGGCATCCCTTCTTCCTCTTCACGGCATTCCGATTAGAAATACTACTATCTTGTAATAGCTCTAGAGTTTCTGAAGAGGCGATCTTGCAATTTGTTGCTATCTCAATAAAATTTTCCTTAGTAGCAACTCATCTCCCAAACTGGTATTAGAGCCAAACTTCGTAACTCTTTAATATTTTGTCTTGCTAAATTTATTGTTTCTGTTGTTTCATAAATGACATGCATGCTTCTACGAATTCTATTTTCATTTTTTTTTAATTTTATAATAAGCATGTTCAAACCCATATACCCATCCTTCTGACGAAAAAAACTATATGCTCTGAGGACTTTCTGGCATGAGTAACCTCTGCTTCAAAACAATATCGAGCGCTGGTCTTAGGTACCTTTCTTCATTATTTAGGGATAGGTGACCCTTAGGTGGTGAACAGTAGCAAAAAGAAGTCTTTTTTATGATCCGAACAAAATCCTTTTATCCTTCTCATGTATGAAAGGCACAAACATTTCAAGATAACTATGACTGACAAAGCACTTGTACTGCAAGAAATATGTATCGATTTAGACGCATATAAAACATATTTCCATTGTACCCATATAGACAAAGCAGAAGCTAAATCTAACGAACACCTTGTTGGAATGTTAAATAGCATTTCGGATCAACTTTCTTATACTAGAAAGTTTGTATCAGAACAATTTCTACTTACCAATCAATTAGGTAGCGATAGTCTTATACTTAGTAAGACACCTTTAGATCTCATTTCCTCCAAAGGAAAAGAGATAGATATATCATCGAAAGGGGATGATAAAAAAATTCTATACTGGTCTAATGCCATGAAATCTTCTTCTATAATCGAGACTCAAAGTGTTTAGACACAATAACACATTCATTACATGTTTTAGAACAATCTGAACAAACAGACTTAGATTTATTTGAAATAAATAAATCGGTGATAGAACATCTGTAGAAGATGTATCTTGAGAAACCAAACGGCGAATTACTACATACAATTCAAGAACTCTACGAAAAACATATAGAGATTTTCAAGAGAAACAATTATTCTCAGCCTATGACTATTGAAGAGCAATTAGTAATAGAAAATTTTAAAGAATCTTCTGAAGAACATAATTTTAATAAACCTAAAGATGATCAAAACCTTCGACAGCTAGTCCAAATTCAAATGGCTACAACTATCGATAGTAGTAATTTTGCAAAATGATATAGAACTGAAAAGGATGACTGAGGTAATTTAAGCTACCAATCTGGAGCTATAGGAGAACCTTCTACCAGCCATGGCTATTTTATGAACATTGATAATGTTCCTTTGGTTAAACGTTACCAAGCGATTAACAATTGGGCACATGCGACATCAGGACATGAAAATAAATATCCTGATTGGATGGTTAAAGAATTTATAGATTTTTGTGCTACCCATCTTCAGGTAATACTGCAAAATTGGTTACCTTTATTCGAAGAAGAACAAGGTTTCCATAATATAAGAACTAATATCTATAATTTCGAGTCCAAGGCAGAAGTGCTTGTTATTTTCGTTAATATTATTTTAGCGGACATAGTAGTACAACAAACTGTAGACAAATCGTCTATAGTTGAAGAAACTGTAAAAGATCTTCACAGAATGAGACTTTATAATATGTGTTCCTTCGAAGAGTTTGCCATGGCATATGGCAAAAGAATAGTCAACATACTAGCGGATTCTAGGCAACACTGGTATGAAACCTTTTTCCAAAAACTTCCAAGTCCATGGAATAATTTGTGTATCGAGGAGTATAAAACATTCGATAGGCCTCAGACTATTTCCCCAGCGGCTAGTTCTTCAACGAGCTCGGAAGTAACCTCAGCCTACAGTACCATGACACAGGTATACACTGATACATTAGAATATCGTATACAATGTGTATTAAAGGTTTTAAAGAAATACTGTTATGAGCAAAAGGCTCTTAAACAGGTTAAAAAAGATATAAAGAAATCCAAAATGGGATTGTCCTGTTATGATCTATTTTTAAAGAAAATAATGAATTTGGATGCAGTTCAAAGAAGGGAAAACAAAATAGGCCTCGAAGAAAAGGATAGTATAAAAGAAGGTATCCAAAATGAAATAACTCAAAGAAAAATTTCAAAATTAGAAAATATAACAAAAAGAGATTTTCAAAAAAAAAATTAATATATCAGACCAAGAAAACCTAAGTCAAAATGTAAGTATTTTGTTTGTGGTAAATTGGGACACTTTGCTAATGAATGCAAAGATAAAGTCAAGACTTTAGAAAGTATCAATATAACTATTCTAAATGAAAACTATGAGATATGCTTAAGGAAAAGCATAGACGATAGAAATAAAATAATATTTGAATTAGAATCCCTGTCTGATTCTGAATCTTCTGATTACACAAAAAATGATTCAGAAGAAAATTCTTCATCCTTATCATCTTCGAAAGAATTAAAATTTGGTACCAATGAAATGATAAGAGTATCATAAGAAGATACTAATGCTTTTATCCTTGAGAATACGAAAGGAGAAAGTCTAGAATTGAATGAAGAAAATATTAGAGATTAAAAACCCTAAAAATTGAAACGAATGAGATTTATAGAACTAGTTCATTTTTTTCCTCTAGGTTTTCTAAACAGAAAAAATATATCTTTGAAAGATTAAACGGAAATATTTCTTTATTAGGAGAAGAAAACCAAACTACTAAACTACAGATTTTGCCTTTTCAAAAAATAAAAAAGCTTAGGCAAAAATATGGAAAAAATATAAATATCTTCATCTAGGAGCTATCCAGATAAAAATTGTCGCTCTATTCAGAAAATGGATAGATTCTACGATTTTAGTAATGGTTAGCGATGATAGAATTATATCTTCAAAAATGGACGCTATATTAAGAGTAATCCAGTCTAACATGGTTGTAGGACAGTGGTGGCCCATGCAGGTCTAGATTAGAAGTGTAGTGATATTCAAACTAGAATATTGCTGCAGCCTGCAGTAGGAATTAGTATATTTTTTGAAGGTACTCAATCACACTAGAAAAACTCCTTATCAGATTCCGTATATCTACTTTGCTGCTTATTGTCTTCCTTAGAAATTTAAACTGTCCTCCTTTGATATTTCAAATCATTCTCAGTAATTATTTCTTGTTTGATCTGTGTCTCCAGGATGGTTGAGACGAGATCGCATCGCCCTGGACTGGAAGACGCTGGAGAGGGGTCTAGTACCTCTCGACCTCAGCAGCAGCCAGCTCCCGGTGCCACAGGGCCAGTGCAGCCCTCATGAGTCGGTGTCTCTGCAGCTTTTGGAGGAGCACCTCTACCAGTCAGGAGACCGAGCATTATGATTCCTGAGATCCTTCCAACGCAGCAGCCTCTGCCTACGGGGATGGTAGACACTGCACATCACTTCTCCTTCGTGGAGAGGATTCTGGAGTCCCACTAGCAGCAGCAGACGAGACAGACTGCAGATTTCTGTCAGGGGATCGATGAGGCACACCAGCTGGTTCGTACTACAGTTGAGATGATTACTGCTCAGGGGACCCAGCAGCAGCCCCGTCGAAGGGAGATGGACATACAGGACTTTCAGAAGATGCATCCCAGAGATTTCTTCGGCACGAAGGGCATCCACTATGCAGACGACTGGATAGAGTATATCGAGAAGATCTTCTGACTGGCGGAGATACCAGCTCGACTCCAGATCGAGGCGGCGGGCAGTCAGATGTAGGACTTAGCCCGTACGTGGTATCAGACAGATCCCAGGGTGGGAGTTGAGGGCCAGACTTGGGCCCAGTTCAAGGAGCTGTTTAAGGAGCAGTTCTTTCCTGATGTGGCCTTGGGAGGTATCGAGGCACAGTTCGAGGGTCTGGTTCAGGGGAACCAGACGGTAGCTGAATATGCCGGGGAGTTCTACAGATTGGCCCGGTTTATAGATGACTTGACTGAGAAGACGAAGGCGAAGAAGTTTCGTCGAGGCTTGATTAGAGAGGTTCGGTCGCTGACTAAGAGCGACCGGAATGCTACATTTGCTGAGATATTTTCTGGGGCTATGGCGGCGGAAGACGACCTAGGGTTGAAGCAGAAGATGGGTCATGACTTCCAGGGTGGTAGCAGTAGTCAAGGGCAGGCCAAGAGGCCCCACTTCCAGCATCAGCAGCCACAGAGGCCAGTTCAGCAGTATCAGCAGTAGGGTCATGCACCTTTTCAGCAGGTACAGCATCAGCAGCAGAGAGGGCAGCAGGCACCCAAGCAGCAGGCTATCAGTTGTACTTTCTACAAGAAGCCTGGGCACAAGTGGGAAGAGTGCAGGAAGAGACTTGGTAGATGCTTGATGTGTGGATCAGCGGATCACCAGATGCGAGATTGTCCAGTTGCGTCGATACGTCCGATACCAGAAGAAGCTGGGGCAGCCAAGGCTCCAGCAGTTCAGCCGAAGGGGCCATTGCAGACCCAATAGCAGAGGTTCCATCAGCACCAGTAGCAGGCACGAGGTGGACAGCAGGGACGAGCTTTCGCCATGGCGGCTGAGGATGCCGAGGCCATTGGAGAGCTGATAGCAGGTTCGGTTCTTCTTGACTCACTTCCAGCATTGGCACTCTTTGATTCTGGGGCTTTTCACAGCTTTGTGTCAGTATCGTATGCTATTAGACACAGTCTGGTTTCTGAACCATTGCCTAGGACCTACAAGATCACGACTGGAGGTGGGGTCATCCTCGTGAGTAATGTTTGCAGAGGGCGGAGCATCATATTAGGAGGCCGAGAGTTGGGGATGAGTTTACTCGTCATGCCACTACCGAACTACGACATTATATTACGTATGGACTGGCTGAGTAGACACCACGCCCGCATTGATTACCGAGGGGGTAGAGTTTTGTTTGGGGCACCAGAAGAGCCAGAGTTTGAGTATACCCGGCGGAAGGAAGAGCAGGACGGAGGAGTCTTCTGTGGAGCTTCAGTTGAGGAGCAGGTGGCTCCGCATCCCTTGATCGCAGAGTTTATAGACATATTTCCAGAGGAGTTGCCAGGACTTCTACCGGACAGAGATGTAGAGTTTTCGATAGACTTGGTTCCCGATGCGGAATCGATATCTTAGCATGTCTATCGAGTGAACAACAGTGAGTTGGTGGAGCTGAAGAAGCAGGTGGATGAGCTGCAGGACAAGGGCTTCATCCGATCGAGTTTTTCACCCTGGGGTGCACCGGTACTCTTCGTACCCAAGAAGGATGGGTCGGTACGGATGTGTATCGACTACAGGACACTTAATAACCTGACGATCAAGAACAGATACCCACTGCCGCGGATCGATGATCTCTTTGATCAGTTGAGCAGAGCTCTGGTGTTCTCCAAGATTGATTTGAGGTCAGGTTATTACCAGGTGAAGGTGAAGAGGGAGGATATTCCCAAGACCACTTTCAGGACGCGGTACGGGTAGTTTGAGTTTTTGGTTATGTCGTTTGGGCTGACCAATGTACCAGCAGTGTTTATGAACCTAATGAACAAGGTGTTCCACCAGTACTTGGACAAGTTCGTGGTGGTATTCATTGATGATATCCTGGTATATTCTAAGACAAAGGAAGAGCACGAGGAGCACTTGAGAGTGGTTCTAGAGACACTCAGGAATGAGAGATTGTATGGCAAGCTCTCGAAGTGCGAGTTCTTCCTAGATAGGGTTGACTTCTTGGGTCATGTGGTGACTGGAGATGGTATCTCAGTGGATCCGAAGAAGATCACAGCAGTTGAGGCTTGGGCAGCACCGACTTCAGTGGTAGAGATCAAGAGTTTCCTGGGGCTGGCAGGATATTTAGGAGATTTGTGTAGAATTTCTCCCGGGTTGCAGAGCCGTTGACTTGGTTGACCCGGAAGGATGCTGAGTATGTTTGGTCAGAGGAGTGTCAGACAGCTTTTGATGAGTTGAAGAAGTGGCTTACGACAGCTCCGATTCTGACATTGCCTTCAGGATCGGGTGGATTCACTATTTATAGTGATGCTTCAGGGAAGGGGCTGGGTTGTGTCTTGCAGCAGCATGGGAAGGTGATTGCCTATGCTTCCAGGCAATTACGTCCCCATGAGAAGAACTACCCTACCCATGACCTGGAGCTGGCAGCGGTGATTTTTGCTCTGAAGTTGTGGAAGCACTATCTGTATGGCGAGAGGGTGGAGATTTTCACAGATCACAGGAGCTTGAAGTATGTGTTTACACAGAAAGAGCTCAATATGAGGCAGCACAGTTGGCTAGAGTTAATGAAGGACTTTGACATCTCACTTCAGTATCACCCAGGGAAGGCCAACGTGGTTGCCGATGCCTTGAGTAGGAATCTGACAGCCATACGTTTGACTATGGATCAGCACTTGCTTGCAGACTTGGAGAGCCTTAGGATTGATGTGATTGTGCCTGGAGTACAGATGCAGTTATGGGGCCTTCAGATACAGTCGGACTTGATGGAGAGGATCAAGGTGACGCAATTCGAGGATGTGGCTCTGCGGTGTATCCGAGAGCAGGTTCATGCAGGGTTGGTGGATGGCGAGTTTTCACTTGTAGAGGATGGTGCCCTGAGGCACGGTTCCAGGTTATATGTGCCTAGCGGGGAGCTCAGGGAGCAGATCATGCAGGAGGCTCACAGATCGCAGTACTCTATACATCCTGGTGCCAACAAGATGTATAGGGATTTGCAAGAGTATGTCTGGTGGTACGGGATGAAGCGGAAGGTATCTCGCTTCATAGCTAGATGCTTGGTCTGTCAGCAGGTCAAGGCAGAGAGGCAGAGACCCAGAGGATTATTTCAGCCGTTGCCCATTCCAGAGTGGAAGTGGGAACATATCACCATGGATTTCGTATCTGGGTTGACGCGTACGCCAGAAGGAAAAGACGCAATTTGGGTCATCATTGACAGGTTGACCAAATCGGCCCACTTCTTGCCATTCAAGGTGGGTACGTCTACAGAGAGGCTTGCGGAGTTGTTCATGAGGTAGATAGTCAGGATTCATGGAGTTCCCGTCAGCATTATCTCAGATCGGGATAGTCGCTTTACTTCCCATTTCTGGAGGAGTCTGTAGACTAGTTTGGGCACTCAGCTCAAGTTTAGTACTACATACCACCCCAGACGGACGGACAGTCAGAGAGGACTATTCAGACGCTTGAGGACATGCTGCGGACGTGCGTCCTGGATTTTAGAGGTTCCTGGGAGGATCATCTATATTTGGTGGAGTTTGCTTACAACAACAGTTATCAGGCCAGCATTGAGATGTCATCGTTTGAGGCTCTGTACGGGCGTAGGTGTCGTACACCTTTATCTTGGGATGATGTTGGAGAGCGAGCTTTACTGGGACCAGAGATGGTTGTTGACGCAGCCGAGAAGGTGAGGCTCATCAGGGACAGACTTCGCATGGCGCAGGACAGACATCGGCACTGGGCCGATAGCCACCGGACGCCGTTAGAGTTTGAGGTACAGATTTAGAGATAGAATTAGAAGTAGGTTGTATTTTTTCTTTTGTTTGATTGATCGTGTTTGATTTTTAGTAACTTGAGACCTTGCTTGTGATTAGGTTGGAGACATGGTTTTTTTGCGGATATCTCCGACTCGTGGTACGATACGTTTTGGTGGAGGTGGGAAGCTTAGCCCGCGCTTCATCGATCCTTTCGTTATCAGCGCGAGAGTCGGTGACGTGGCATACAGGCTAGACTTGCCACCTGCACTAGTGGGAGTTCACAACGTATTCCACGTATCACAGTTGAGACGGTACATGGCAGACCCTAGCCATGTGCTTTATCATTCGGAGATTGAGGTCGGACCTACTCTCAGTTATCCAGAGCAGCCTGTGGAGATTCTGGATCGCCGGGAGAAGGTACTGAGGAACCAGGTGATACCCTTGGTATGCATCGCATGGAGGCATCATTCTCCACGAGGGTCTACCTGGGAGCGGGAGGATGAGATGCGCGAGTGGTACCCCTATCTTTTTGGACCTTGAGGTATACTTTTCTATCCTTCTCGGCAGTTAGTTTCGCCTTTAATTTCGAGGACAAAATTATTTTAAGGGGGGTAGATTTGTCACTACCACTTTTCTAGCTTGAGGGTATTTTGGTCATTTTTAAAATCTTGGAAATTATTTGGAATTATTAGTATTAATTATAATTATTAGGATTTTTCAGTAATTTTTTAGTATATTTGATTTGGGGCTATTTTTAGACTTTGACTAGTGTTGACTTAGGAGACTGTCCTAGAGGCTAACCTAGGTCATGACTATTTGGTTAGGTTATGGAACCCTAGCTTGACCTAAGTTAGTGACATTTAACTCATTAGAATTTATTAGGAAGAATTAGGATTTAAATGGAATAGAAAATGGCTTGTGATTTCACAAGTCATGACTTGTGACTTTAGCCTTAGAGGCCCAACCCAACACCAAGTGTAACCTAGCCCTAGTCCAGCCCATGGCTGGCCAAACCTAGTCCTCCCACCCATTTAATGCTCCTAGAAATTAGGACTAGCCTCCCTTAGAATTATTTGCAAGTTTGAGAAAGAGGTGAGTCTCCATCTTCATTAATTCCTAGAAATTTCATTTTAATTCCTTTTTCCCCCAAACCAATTGCAATAGGTCCTAAAATTATTGTATTTGCTATTGGTATTGAGAAATTTCAAGGAAAAAACAATTTGGGAGAGTTTTGGAAGCTTGAGGAACCACTTTCATTTGGGGCTTTTTGAGCCTTTGCACACCCATAGGTAAATTCGATTCTACACCATAAAATATTGTTTTTATTGAATATCTAGGAAGGCCTAGGCCTAACCTAACTGTAGAACTAGCTAACCCTAGGTTTCGAGTCCTATACGTGTCCGTATCGGACACGTATCAGTTCATGAATATATATGTTTGACGAAATGCTCCAAAGGGCATTTCGATTTGATTTTAGAAATGTTTCTGAATAGGAATTTAGATTTTGTGTTTGCTTATGGATTTTCAGTATACTGAGTCGCTATTGGTGTCGTGTCGTGTCGCCACGGAAACGGGAACACGCGGGTGTACCTCACGCGTACGCACAGTTTTCCTTCCCCTGCTGCTCGGGGCTGCTTGCCTGCAGCACACGCCACATGGGTGCGTGATTTTGGACACACGTGTTGGGACACTGACTGACACAAGGTTCCTAGAGTTTCACGAACTCTCGTGTCGTGTCGGACACGGTATCGCGCGTGCACTGTGTGTGCACTGTGCGTGTGCAGTGTGCTATTTTGTCTCTCTGTTTAATTCAGTTTTAAATGCTTTAATTAGTTATTTTAATTGTTAATTAGGCCCTATACATGATTAATGATCTATGGTTAATTAAGTTTACATGTTAGTTTAGGGGTTGGATGGAATAATTGGATTCGAACATTGGGTAAATGGCTTTTGGCTGATACTCATTCCGATACTGTTTATTTCAATTTCCTAAACTCTAAATTCCAGTTTTAAGAATGTTGCTCAATGATTAAATGTCTCCCACATGTTTGATAGTTCATGTTGGCTTAGTATTTCAATTCGAATTTGGCTTTGGGTTTGTGAATGTGATTTTGACAATTGGTTTGGATTTTGATTGACTGGAAACTGAGTATTCATTCCCATAACCTGAGATTTCAAACCATTCCTTAGTGATTTAATGAATGTTTTGATTCAATGTTTCCTGCCAACTGTTATACATTCCTAACCTGAGATTTGTTTCCATGTGAATTGTTAACTGGGAATGATTCTCCTAGTGGCTGAACTGATTTCCTGTTCACCATTTCCAGATTTCCTACGTGATGTTGTTTCATATAACTGTTGAACTGAAATGAACTGATTTGTACATTGGGTATCTAGTTAAATTTAATGTTCATTCAATCTTAATATGCTGATTTTCTTTCCTTTTCGAAAACTGTATTGGACTGAATTTCTAATACCTGGGGATTCCTTTCCCTCTTTAACTGAAATGAATGTTTGATTCAATGCAACCTGTCATGTAATTCCAGTTCCATTTCACTGATTTCCATTTGACACACTCTAACATGAATCACTCACTCTTTCCTACATGATACACACACAAGAACCTCACTGAACATAGGTTACCTATACACTCTTATGTTTCCTCCCACACACTCTCATGTTTCCTCCCACACACTCTCATGTTTTCTCACACACACATGCACCTTTCATTCTTATTTCCCTTTGTATATGAGTATGTGAGATTCATTTAAGGTATCTTATATAATGTGTGTTACCATATAATAGTAATATGGATATATATAATGTATATGTGATATGCATATAGTAGCCTATATGTTACATGTATTTCTATATTGTAGAAGCATAGAATTTCACGACCAGAAATCCTATGCGCCAAACACTACATGCGCCAGGGAGCTCAGACAAAATACTTGACACGGCAAAACAAAAGTATAGACATTGAAAGAGGATTTTTATTTGCATATAAAAGTCTATTACATATCTAGAAAAGGCTGTACAAAGGAGAACTTCTACAAAAAGAAAAGACCCTAAGTCTATAGCCAGGCGTAGCAGTCATCATGCGCTCTTGAATAGGCGCATCTCACCATGCGCTCTTAGTCAGGCGCATCCCACCATGCGCTCTCAGCCGGGCGTATCCTTTCAGCAGCTCAGTTATGTGCATCCTCAGTTATGTGCATCCCTTCATCCTCAGTTATGTGCATCCCTTCAGCAGCTCAGTTATGTGCCACCCTTCCAGCCAGACGCATCATGAAGTCAGCATATGCGCCATCCAATGCTTCGACTAATGAAGCATTTATTGAACAGAATGAGGGTGGCAATCAACCCTCTAGCTGGAGGAAGAGCTCCCCAAACCGAGGAAGGGAAGAGCACCGCAAATCAACCTGTGGCCAGGGAAGACTTCGAAAGAGCCTCCAAAGACCAAGGAAGACCGCAATCGAAACCGCGGCTAAAGGAGCAGCTTTCAACACAACCAGAACGGGCAACACCCACTCTGACAGAAGAAAGAGCCCCCAAAGCCGCAGTACCGCAATTCCGATCTGCGGCTCTTCCCGTATAACGGAGACGAGGCTCGAGCATCCCGATCTTTGGATGCAACATGCACCTTCCGTCTGCCTCAGAAGCCCTCGACTCCGACTTTTGGATGTAACAGTCACTGTAACGCCCAGTCCCAAAATACGTAGGACTAGGAACGTAAACATGCCAGCCGTATAATAAATATACGTTAGCTGTAAAATGCAGTAGAACCATAACTAATCTCATCCACACAAAATAAATGAATAGAAGATCTCATATAATCAACTATGAAATTGTCATTTGGTACATGTAGTTGGGCGGAGACAAATCCACTACCAACTATGAAAAGAAATACATGATAAGCAAAAGAAAGATTTTGGCGAGCGAAGCGAAGACGATCCAAATGCAATCATCCTCGAAGAAGTAGCGATGATCATGGCTAAAGCTAGAGCACCTGCGAAAGACAAAAGCACACACCTGGAAAGATAACCAGGTCCTCAGAGGGACGTAACAAGACACATAATATCATGCCATATAAACTGAATAAATATTGCTCAAATAAATAAGTCAATCGAATTATAACATGGTCCAATACGCACCTACTAAACGAGCATACCATCCCCCCAACCAAATAAGGACAGGAGATGGTAAACTAATTCACGGTAGCGTATCTTTCCATGCTATGAATCCAATATGGTATCCGGACCCCAACAAGGTTCAATACCTTCTCATCGAAGTAGTAAGTCACACCTACAACCAAACAAGGACAAGATGTGACAAACTAGTCCGCGACAAGTTATTGTTCCAAGTCATGGTCAGATACAAGTACCCAAACCAAAAGTACTCGTATCTAACGTATAAAGGTAGCCTAACCATTCTAAGTGAAATATAGTTAAGAACAATCCTTCATACGTATGGGCCCTAGCTGAATAGGATCGGCATAGTCCCTCCTTGGGCACCAGAGGCCCCATCAGTAAGAGCATGACGATCCGCAGAATCGTCAGTGGCCGTCAGTAATCATGGATCATCAACCCCGTATCTCCAGCGGAGAGTCCGGGTCACAAGGAAAGTGCATCGAAGCCCATACGCTAAGGAATTGTCCTCTCCGCCTAATGCCTACTATGTTGTATCCACAACATTAACCTCTATAACCGCTAAGTCAAACTAGCATGCAACCTCTATTAGCGGTTATTCCTATCGCACGGCTTGTACGTACTGGTGGCCAGCCAATCACGTACTTCCGTGTCCTACATGCGACACACAACTTCGTGTTACAACGTGTCAAGGCCAATGAATGCTACACACAAGGTGGTCCCTTAAATCTAGGTTTAATTTATAAAAATAATACACAGCAGGAAATATAAATGAACAGTAAGTTCTAACAGGTTATGCCATGTATCACAGTTTTTGCATAAAAAAATAAATAATGCATGAAATATGAGCTAAAAATAAGTAAACAGCGAATGGCAAGGTTTCTTGCCTGGTAGTACGCCTGGGGTAGTGCAATGATCCAGGTGGCACGATCTGCGACTTTGGTGTAACAACTACACAAGGGGACCTCTGTTTATGGCACGGACAGTTCCATTGGGTCCAGAAGGGTCAAATTAGTTAGAGACGATTTAGGAAAGTTCGAAGAACGAATGATTGGTCATGGATATGATTAGATAATCGGAAAGATTTGGTATAGATAAATAGTTATAATAATCCTAGAAAATATATACACAAAGCTCCACTTAGTCAAAATATTTAATAACTTTTATTTTTTTAGAGAATAATTATGATAGTTGAAAACTATGATTTTACCAATCAAAATGTCTTTAGATAATCATTTTGAAACATAGAAAAATATTTTAGGATTAAACCTTTAATTTTGGTCAAACTATAATTTTTTGAAAATATTACGATAATACTTTTTAGGTCAAGGGGCTTATTTAGAAATATCATAAAATATTCGAAATCTAGTATGAAGTACATACAGGCCAAGCCCTAATACTATTTATGAAATACTAATAATAATTTCCAAGGTAAATAATAATAATAATAATACTAAATAAAAATAATAGCAACACCAATACTTGTGGTATAATACTAAATAGTAACACAAAAATATTGCCAATACCAATAGTATTAATAAATGGAAACCCTGGTATTATACTATGTATACTTACATGTACAGATACTATACATATAGTTACTGATATTTTTAAAGAATAGGAAAGCAAGTAATAATAATAATAATAATAACAATAATTACTAAAAGAAATAGAAAAGAGAAAAAGAAAACAAACAAATAAAAATTAACCAAATACAAAAGCAACAGATCACATAAAATAAAAAAATAAAAAAATAATAAAAACATTAAACGCAGCAATCACTAGTGCTGCTTTCCTACTGCTTAACAAAATAGAGAAGGGAGAGAGAGAAAAGGAAAGGGAAGGAGAACGAGTGAAGGCTCGAGAGAGGGGCGGCGGTATGTGGGTTCGGCGAACTTCGGCCGACGGGGAGAGGGAGGAAGAGATGGAGAGGAAGAGAAGAGCGTGAGATCGGTGGAGAGTCGGTGGTCCAGTGGCTCACGGATGGAGGCGGCCGGCGAAGTAGGGCGGTGGTGCTCGCCGAGGTGGCGGAGCGGCTGCGCGGGAGGCCGGAGGAACGGAGATCGGAGCGAAGAGGGTTCGGTGAGGGGTTTCGGTCGGCGGAGAGTTAGGCAGAGGAGGCGGAGAGGGAGCGGCGGCGCGGCGCTCCGGCGGAGAGGGTTTCCACCGCTGGCACTGGAGAGGTCGAGGGCTAGGACGACGGCGGCACAGCGATCTGCTGCACGCGACAAGGCGGAGGGTTCGGAGGGGAACGGCGGAGGACGGCGGTCACGGCGCGGCTTTGGAGGTCGATCGCCGGTAGAGGTGAGTGATTAGGGTTAGGGTTTAATTTTCTTCTTCTCTACTTGGTGATGGTGGTTGAGGCGGGTGCTGGGATTTCGTGGCGGTGACGGCCGTAGGTGCGGCGGTGGTGCACCGGCCCGGGGCTGGTGGTGAACGTGGTGTTTGGTGAGGATGATGATGTTGGAAGTGGTCATGGTGGTGTTGGTTGGTCAGGGGAAGCTGGGGCGTGGCCAGCACGACGGTGAGGACAGTGTTGTCGGGGTGCTTGGCCAGGGATATTCAGGGTCGACGGTGGCGATGGTTGAGTTGGGTGACCTGGGAATAGCGGAGAGACGGCAGTGGGGTGATGGTGTTGGTGGTCGAAGGTGCTGCCGAAGTTGGCGGGGTGCTGGCATGGGTGATGGCTGTGGTGGAGAAGACGGGGTCGGGTCATGGCTACGGTGTCCTTGGTAGGAATAGGTTTAGGATTTAGGACTAGGGTTTGGATGAGTCGTGTCGGGTGTGTCCGACACGACGGGGACGGAGGTTCGGATCTGTCGGACCCGGGGTGGAGGAATGTATTTGTACGATGAAACACATAGTGGATGGGACACGGACACGGTCATGGACACGATGCACTCACTTTTGTGGTGGAAAATTTTGGAGAAATAATGAATGATGAAAATTGGAGGAGTACCTGCCTATTTATAGGATGTGGGAATTCCCAATTGGATAAGGATTAGAAAATTTAAAACCCAATTTGGATATTTCCATATTTAGTTTAAAATCAATCAAATCCAAATCCAAATCCAAATCCAAATCTAATTTAAATCAAATTAAATTCTCTTAGTTTAAAATCAAATCAATAAATCAAATTTTAATTATTTAACTATTTAAATAAATACATAGATTCAAATCAAGATTTAAATCTCCACAATAAATTCAAAATATGCTTTCCAAAAATACTAATAATATTAATTTCGAAAATTGCATTTTTATTTAAAATAAACTAATAAATATTTATGAGCTATATGTATGCACAAATATTCTTTACATAAATATACTTTCTAATATACCATTTTATGGGAAAATACTTTATAATTATAACTGCATAAATAAAAGGCTTTTCATAATTAAAACCATAAACTTGAAATGATAGCTAGAAATAATTATTACCTATATTATTTTGAAACCATAAAAATAATAAAAATAATGTTTTTCAAAAATATGTACGCTCGCACATGTTCGCACTCGTCGAGCAAATTCGAAAAAGAAATAAAAGTCGTGCGTGACGTATAATACGACTACGCGACGTGTATTACGAAAATTTTAAATCAGTACTAAATTTAATATAAAAAAATAGTAGAAATTTTAGGGGTTTTACATCCTACCCAACTTAAAAGAATTTCGTCCTCAAAATTAAGAATTTCGTAGGGGGGGTGAGAAGGCACAACGGTAGATAGAAGGGTTCGAAGTTTATATGGTCGTAGTGTAGGTTGAGGATATGATTAAGAGACGATTGTAATCACTCCTAAATTCAAGTGATTAGAAAGTCAAGATTGTAGATTTAGGGTCGAGGAAAAGGACGAGTAGTTAAGACAAAGATATAGTTACATTGAGTGAGAATGGTCATAGCCGATAGGAAGGCTAGAGGAAGTTCTAGTATAACGTCTTCGCCCTCCTAAAATTGATAAAGGCGAAAGCAATATAGAGTTCGAAGGAGGCGTTTATCGAATACAAATACGTGATCCAAAGACGATCGAATAATTTCAAAGGAATTGTCAAGGCAGTCGTGGATGGGACTCTAGAGGACAAGCTTAACTATGTCCCCATCCATGTAGAATAATAGGCAAAGGCGAACCAAGTGCACTCGGTTGATCAGACCATCCTGCACCGATTCTGATTAGTCGCTATGTTAGTGGGAATTCTTCCAATAACATATGTCATAAACAAGCTTGATAAAGATTTGAGCTTGCAAAAAATAGGCTACATTAGCATCATTAGTCTAGATAGTAAAAATATAGGCACGAGATTAAGATTGAAATAAGAATAAATATGAATAGTCTAAGAGTCAAAAGGATCTAAGTCTTGTTTATTCCTATACCGTCATTCTACGGTTTTATTGACCAAGGCTTGGTTGACCAAATGGGTTAAATTTCTCTAGTCTCTATGGTCTAGATAGTACTATTGGTATTTCCTTAATGGTCAAGGGTGTGTCAAGTCGTGGGGGTATTCTACCCAACTTAAAAGAATTAAGCTAAGGGTGTTTGGGACATCTAACTAGTAGGGTCAATCTCTAGCAGGCATGAAGGAAAGATAAGAATTGGGATGGAAGGAAGCAAGCAAGATGCAATTGATGAGTCAAACGGTAGATAAAATCAAGGAAAAAGGTCAAGTATGTGGATGAGATCCTAGACTTCTAATCCTATACGCAGGCTTGCTTGGTACGGTAAAGTAACCAAACAATTTATCTTGACCTGCATGGGCCACCACAAAAATATGTAACGCCCCAGTCCCAAAATATGCAGGACTAGGAACGTAAACATGCCAGCCGTATAATAAATATACGTAAGCTATAAAATGCAGTAGAACCATAACTAATCTCATCCACACAAAATAAATGAGTAGAAGATCTTATATAATCAACTATGAAATTGTCATTTGGTACATGTAGTTGGGCGGAGACAAATCCACTACCAACTATGAAAAGAAATACATGATAAGCAAAAGAAAGATTTTGGCGAGCGAAGCGAAGACGATCCAAATGCAATCATCCTCAAAAAAGTAGCGATGATCACGGCTAAAGCTAGAGCACCTGCAAAAGACAAAAGCACACACCTGGGAAGATAACCAGGTCCTCAGAGGGACGTAACAAGACACATAATATTATGCCATATAAACTGAATAAATATTGCTCAAATAAATAAGTCAATCGAATTATAACATGGTCCAATACGCACCTACTGAACGAGCGGACCATCCCCCCAACCAAACAAGGACAGGAGATGGTAAACTAATTCACGGTAGCGTATCTTTCCATGCTATGAATCCAATATGGTATCCGGACCCCAACAAGGTTCAATACCTTCTCATCGAAGTAGTAAGTCACACCTACAACCAAACAAGGACAAGATGTGATAAACTAGTCCGCGACAAGTTATTGTTCTAAGCCACGGTCAGATACAAGTACCCAAACCAAAAGTACTCATACCTAACGGATAAAGGTAGCCTAACCATTCTAAGTAAAATGTAGTTAAGAACAATCCTTCCTACGCATGGGCCTTGGCTGAATAGGATCGGCATAGTCCCCCCTTGGGCACCAGAGGCCCCATCAGTAAGAGCATGACGTTCTGCAGAATCGTTAGTGGCCATCAGTAATTATGGGCCATCAACCCTGTATCTCCAGCGGAGAGTCCGGGTCACAAGGGAAGTGCATCGAAGCCCATACGCTAAGGAATTGTCCTCCCCGTCCAATGCCTACTATGTTGTATCCACAACATTAACCTCTATAACCGCTAAGTCAAACTAGCATGCAACCTCTATTAGCGGTTATTCCTATCGCACGGCTTGTACGTACTGGTGGCCAGCCAATCACGCACTTCCGTGTCCTACATGCGACACACAACTTCGTGTTACAATGTGTCAAGGCCAATGAATGCAACACACAAGGTGGTCCCTTAAATCTAGGTTTAATTTGTAAAAATAATACACAACAGAAAATATAAATGAACAGTAAGTTCTAACAGGTTATGCCATGTATCACAGTTTTTGTATAAGAAAAATAAATAATGCATGAAATATGAGCTAAAAATAAGTAAACAGCAAATGGCAAGGTGTCTTGCCTGGTAGTACGCCTGGTGTAGTGCAATAATCCAGGTGGCATGATCTGCGACTTTGGTGTAACAACTACACAAGGGGACCTCTGTTGATGGCACGGACAGTTCCATTGGGTCCAGAAGGGTCAAATTAGTTAGGGAGGATTTAGGAAAGTTCGAAGAACGAATGATTGGTCATGGATATGATTAGATAATCGGAAAGATTTGGTATAGATAAATAGTTATAATAATCCTAGAAAATATATACACAAAGCTCCACTTAGTCAAAATATTTAATAACTTTTATTTTTTTAGAGAATAATTATGATAGTTGAAAACTATGATTTTACCAATCAAAATATCTTTAGATAATCATTTTGAAACATAGAAAAATATTTTAGGATTCAACCTTTAATTTTGGTCAAACTATAATTTTTAGAAAATATTACGATAATACTTTTTAGGTCAAGGGGCTTATTTAGAAATACCATAAAATATTCGAAATCTAGTATGAAGTACATACAGGCCAAGCCCTAATACTATTTATAAAATACTAATAATAATTTCCAAGGTAAATAATAATAATAATACTACTAAATAAAAATAATAGCAACACCAATACTTGTGGTATAATACTAAATAGTAACACAAAAATATTGCCAATACCAATAGTATTAATAAATGGAAACCCTGCTATTATACTATGTATATCTACATGTACAGATACTATACATATAGTTACTGATATTTTTAAAGAATATGAAAGCAAGTAATAATAATAATAACATTAATTACTAAAAGAAATAGAAAAGAGAAAAAGAAAACAAACAAATAAAAATTAACCAAACACAAAAGCAACAGATAACATAAAATAAAAATAATAATAAAAAAATAATAAAAACATTAAATGCAGCAGTCACTAGTGCTGCTTTCCTACTGCTTAACAAAATAGAGAAGGGAGAGAGAAAAGGAAAGGGAAGGGGAACGAGTGAAGGCTCGAGAGAGGGGCGGCGTTATGTGGGTTCGGCGAACTTCGGCCGGCGGGGAGAGGAAGGAAGAGAGGGAGAGGAAGAGAAGAGCGTGAGATCGGCGGAGGGTCGGTGGTCCGGTGGCTCACGGATGGAGGCGGACGGCGAAGTAGGGCGGTGGTGCTCGCCGAGGTGGCGGTACGGCTGCACGGGAGGCCGGAGGGACGGAGATCGGAGCGGAGAGGGTTCGGTGAGGGGTTTCGGTCGGCGGAGAGTTAGGGGCAGGAGACGGAGAGGAAGCGGCAGCGCGGCGCTCCGGCGGAGAGGGTTTCCACCGCTGGCGCTGGAGAGGCCGAGGGCTAGGACGACGGTGGCACAGCGATCTGCTGCGCACGATAAGGCGGAGGGTTCGGAGGGGAACGGCGGAGGACGGCGGTCACGGCGCGGCTTTGGCGGTCGATCGCTGGTAGAGGTGAGTGATTATGGTTAGGGTTTAATTTTCTTCTTCTCTACTTGGTGATGGTGGTTGAGGCGGGTGCTGGGATTTCGTGGCGGTGACGGCCGTAGGTGCGGCGGTGGTGCACTGGCCCGGGGCTGGTGGTGAATGTGGTGTTTGGTGAGGATGATGATGGTGGAAGTGGTCATGGTGGTGTTGGTTGGTCAGGGGAAGCTGGGGCGTGGCCGGCACGAAGGTGAGGACAGTGTTGTCCTGCTTGGCCAGGGATATTCAGGGTCGACGGTGGCGATGGTTGAGTTGGGTGACCTGGGAATGGCGGAGAGACGGCAGTGGGGTGATGGTGTTGGTGGTCGAAGGTGCTGCCGAAGTTGGCGGGGTGCTGGCATGGGTGAAGGCTGTGGTGGAGAAGACGGGGTCGGGTCATGGCTACGGTGTCCTTGGTAGGAATAGGTTTAGGATTTAGGACTAGGGTTTGGATGAGTCGTGTCGGGTGTGTCCGACACGACTGGGACGGAGGTTCGGATCTGTCGGACCCGGGGTGGAGGAATGTATTTGTACAATAAAACACATAGTGGATGGGACACGGACACGGTCATAGACACTATGCACTCACTTTTGTGGTGGAAAATTTTGGAGAAATAATGAATGATAAAAATTGGAGGAGTACCTGCCTATTTATAGGATGTGGAAATTCCCAATTGGATAAGGATTAGAAAATTTAAAACCCAATTTGGATATTTCCATATTTAGTTTAAAAGCAATCAAATCAAAATCCAAATCCAAATCCAAATCTAATTTAAATCAAATTAAATTCTTTTAGTTTAAAATCAAATCAATAAATCAAATTTCAATTATTTAACTATTTAAATAAATACATAGATTCAAACCAAGATTTAAATCTCCACAATAAATTCAAAATATGCTTTCCAAAAATACTAATAATATTAATTTTGAAAATTACATTTTTATTTAAAATAAACTAATAAATATTTATGAGCTATATGTATGCACAAATATTCTTTACATAAATATACTTTCTAATATACCATTTTATGGAAAAATACTTTATAATTATAACTGCATAAATAAAAGGCTTTTCATAATTAAAACCATAAACTTGAAATGATAGCTAGAAATAATTATTACCTATATTATTTTGAAACCATAAAAATAATAAAAATAATATTTTTCAAAAATATGTACGCTCGCATATATTCGCACTCGTCGAGCAAATTCGAAAAAGAAATAAAAGTCGTGCGTGACGTATAATACGACTACGCGACGTGTATTACGAAAATTTTAAATCAGTACTAAATTTAATATAAAAAATAGTAGAAATTTTAGGGGTTTTACAGTCACCTTCAAGTGCATCAATGAGGACAATGTGTCACATCTTCACCTTCGGGAGCATCACATCGACAGAATGCATTCGAGTAAACAAGTTCATTTCGGAAGGACGTGAGAGAACGAGAAGCAAACTCTCTCCATACCACTATTTATAGGCCGGGCAAATCAAGCCCATGCGCCAAGTGGCTGGCTCTCCGAATCCTGTGCAATAAATTTGCATTAAATGGATGAACCTGACGCTTCGAATTCAGCCAAGCCAAAACGGTTATTTAAAGCACTCGAAGAACTAACAGTCGTACCAAAAGACGTGTCATGCGGAGTGGATGCGCCGGTCAGACCGCTTATCACATAGACGCGCCTCAACACCGAGCGCTTCACAAGCATGCGCCCCCATACGGCCCCATGCGCCTAGTGCAACGCCTATCGATGCGCCCACTCGACCGACCATCACCTGTCAAAAACATTAAATGCTGAAGTCTAACAGAGTTGGCAGCACGTCTCTCGAGGACTGAACAGTTGATAAGTTTTTCAGAAAATGAAGCGTCGCCAACTTCAGCATCATCATTACTTCCCTCCGACGGTTACAACCACGTGGCCGTCCAACCATCTCGCATGCGCCTCCGCAGCCATGCGCCCGAAGCTCTGCATGCGCCTCAAAAGCCATGCGCCTCAGACTTTTCTCTGATCCCTAAAGACATAAGTAATGTCACTACTGAAGCTCTGCATTCGCCTCAAAAGCCATGCGCCTCACACTTTTCTCTGATCCCTAAAGACAGATGTAAAGTCACTACTGAAGCCTCGCATGCGCCTCAAAAGCCATGCGCCCCGAATGGTTCGTGACTCCCAAAGGTTACGAGCCAAAGTCTCCTCATGCGCCCAATCCCAGGCGCATCCTACCAGATCATTCTCCGTCAAATCCGAGATCTCCGAGCCATGGGCCTACGACACGTGTCCTTTGACTCGATTCACCCAAGATCTCAGCAACAGAAAGATTCTTTCCCCTGCTACGTGCCAGCCCATAACAGTAGCATGAAGAATTCAACTCCTCAATCAGGGCGCATCGTCCATGCGCCTCCATCAGCAATCACCACGTAATGTCCCCGCGTCCAGGTGCATCCTACATATGCGCGCATGAGCAGCCAGCCTACAGACTATAAATAGAGGGATCATCTCCTTCTTCCATACGTGCATACATAGACAGACAGAGACATCGCACAACTACCGAGGCAGATATAGACACTCAACGCCTTCTTCCTCTCCGCAAGCTCCAGCACCCACAGCAACTCAGACCTTCAGAGAACCGATAACCGTCGTCAGATCGTCAACGGAGTCAGCGTATTACCACTCGCTCCATCGGCACAAGAGATCCAGATAAACAAAAGTGTACTCCTAGGACTACGTCTAAGTCCTACATTGTAACACTGTTCTGTTTGTATTAAAATTACATCAAAAGATTTTAATGGCAAACAAGCTGGCGACTCCGCTAGGGACCTCTTTCTCCTCCACCGAAAAAGCTGTGTCGTAATCCGACGACGTAAAGGTGGGCTCCTCCCACAAGACACTGGTCGTACTTCTCAATCAGCAGGCGTATGAGGAGTTTATTTCTGAAGGCAGTACGAGTCCTTCGAAGCGGCTGCCGAAGCCGAAGAAGACTCGCCAAATCTGGGTACGCAAGGTCGACGCCTCTGGCACCACCACCAAAGGGGATGT
Source organism: Iris pallida (assembly GCA_029216955.1). Classification (NCBI taxonomy): domain Eukaryota; kingdom Viridiplantae; phylum Streptophyta; class Magnoliopsida; order Asparagales; family Iridaceae; genus Iris; species Iris pallida. Next base: position 18,386,141 of record JANAVB010007397.1, read on the forward strand.
GTCGATCCATCCTTCCCTTCCTGCTGACGTCCTCAGCAACCAAGATGCGCCCGCCGGTGCAGCGCATCTCTCGAGAAAACGTGCGGCTGACCACATTCCCCAGCCATCTCCCTCTCAGGCCAGGAAGATGCATCGACGGAGCAGGGGCGCAGCTAATGCCCCGCACATCACCTCCGATGCGCCACAGAAGGTCTTTGTCTTTGACAGACTCACTCGTTGTAGTGGCGAGGATAATTTGGATTCTGAGTACTACGCGCCCCAGCGGCCTAGTACGAAGAAGTCCAAGGCAGCACGGGCCATGTGTCCCGAACGTGCTATGCCAGCAGCAAGCCAGAAGCATGCGCTCACAATCATGTGCGCTGCTGATGGTAAGCTGTATAAGGTCGACTCGGGTGCTTCTGCGCCAGAAACGAGCCAACCTTCAAAGTCCTTGTATCACTTGGGCGCATCTGTTGCGTTCGCAACCAAGTCGAGCGAGGCAAACCTTGTGGTCTTAAACTCCTGCGCCTCCTCTGGTTATGCATCTGAGGTTCGTTCAAGTCACTTTAAATGTTGTTCCCCCACTACTGATCTGAGCGCCTGTTTGGTGTTGGATCAGGGGTCACAGCATTCACTTGACCACCCCGGCGCTTGGCTTTGCCATGCGCCTGAAGGGGGTGCGAAGGTGGCACTCTCCTCCAACGACCTGCGTAACGTAATCACTCACAAACGTCGGTCAGGAGAGTCGACTGACAAGCACGATGCACCCCTCACAGGGCACACTTATGCTGTAGTCACCATCAACTGCTGTTGCAAGGCAGCAGTCCCACCAAGACAGTCGGTGTTCCAGCGGCTGCAATCATCGACACCCCTCCGACGTCGCCTCGGAAAGAAGGTGTCAACAAAAGAGGAGCCATAACTAAAGGTTGCTTCATGCAATGTAATCTCTAACGCCTCGTCAGTCCGAAAGGCGACTGGCAATTCCTCGTCCAAGAGCCAGCCGAGGAAAACCAAAACAACCGTCTCGTCCTCCGGAGTGTTCGAAGGCACTCGGGGGAGAAAAAAGATCTTGGAGGAAGCTGGGGGTAGTCAAGCCCTTGTTGATCCTCCTTCCGAAAACGAAGGTGTCCTCCAAAGCACAGCTGGGGTGGATCTTCATCCCCGGGGTGAAGTCAGCCTCCCGGACGTAGCTGGGGGTCGTCTAGCCCCTGTGGATCTGCATCTCGAAGATGAAGAAGTCCTTCATGACAGGACTGGAGGTAATCAAGCCCTTACGGATACTTCTCCCGAAGACGAGGGTGTCCTCCAAAACATAGCTGGGGGTAGTCTAGCCCCTGCAGATCCGAGTCTCGAAGACGAAGAAGTCCTCCAGAACATAGCTGGGGGTAGCCAAGACAAAGCTCCGGGAGCAACAACTCCTTTACAGGAGAGTGAGGCCGAAAGCGAAGCCTCAACCGAGCCATCCAACTCCAGCCGTGTCATGACAGTCTACATGACTGGGGGTGACACTAAGTCGGATGTGCCACCAGCAGACCTCGTCCAGCGCATGGATACCCTGGAGGGAGGACTCAAAACCCTCTCTGCCTCCATGCAAACACTAACTCAAGCAGTATTTGAGATACGGTCGGCTTTGGCCAGGGCACCGTCTACTGGTCCTGACCCAGGGGCCAATGGAGAATCAAGTGTACCCCTTCAACGTGTGTCCTTGGATACGGATCGCCGCGAAGCACCTCGGACGTCGGAGCCATCAAATGCTCAACTCCAGGCGGTACCACCTTCCCTAACTCCCAGCTCCACAGAAGACGTGGTGGAGATGATCAGGGACTTGCGCGAGCACTTTGAGTCCAAGAATAGACAAGAGGAGCGCCAAAAGATGGGCATCCCCCAACCTTATACCCTCGAATGGAACAAAGTAGTTTATTCTCCTAAATATAAACCACAAATATTGATGCCATACGACAGGAAGGATTCTCCGCGTCGCTATCTGACGTACTTCCAGTCCCAAACAGGACATCTTCCGAAGGAGGACGTGCTATTCACCAGCATATTTGTCGGGGCACTGAAAGGAGTGGCGTACGACTGGTACTGCAGCCTTTCCGACAATTCCATATCTTCCTTCGATGACTTGACATGCCTTCTTTTCGACCGTTTCTACGACGGCGGGAAGGACATGACAATGGCGTCCCTCATAGAGATACGCCAGAAGGAGAAGGAAACAGTTCGAGTATTCATCGAACGCTTCCGACAGGCCTGCTTCTGACTGCCCCCCGGGCATGCCAGAACATGCACTCCTCTCCTCCTGCAGCATGAACATGCTGCCTGCAGTCAAACTCTGGCTCAACTCTACTCCTTCTCCCGACTGGAGTTTTTTGATCATCGAAGCAGAAGCAGCGGAAAAGATGGCGTCCAATGCTCGCCTTCTGGGAGTTAGTTTCCCTGCCTTTGAGGACAAGGGGAAACGGCCTACAGCCAACAACCCCTGATGAGAGACGAAGGGGAAACAGGCATTGACTGTCAATGCCTCAAAAGGTGCATCAGCACCCACTCAAAAGCCACCACTTACACCAAGGCCAAAGGAGGTTTATTCCTTCAACGATGAAGACACCCTGCAACTCTTCGAGATACTGAAGCAGGGTGACAAGATCAAATTGCCGGACCCAAAGCGTCCCGACGAGGTTGGAAAAGTGGACAATCCGAGGTACTGTCACTACCATCGGTTTGTCGGACACCCAACCAAGGACTGCTATGTCCTCAAAAACTACATCCAACACATGATCAATGTGGATGTTATCTCCATCGACTACGAGGAGAAGACGGTTTCGGCCAATATGGTGTCACCCTAGTTCGGTACCTTGCCGCCAACTACAACACAAGATGGCATCGTCCCCATCCCTAAGGCGACAATGGAGGTGGTCAACTTACCACCTACTCGTGGCAACGTGAGTGGGCTCAACCCGCTCACCACATCTCGGGGAGAGATCTTATGGGTTCACCCTGATCTCGTCTCCGAGGTTACTCAACCGGAGGTATGCTCTGCCTCCAAAAACAAAGGCAGGAAGATCAAGTCTTGTCGCATGGTCTCTTCCTCCGCAGAAGAGGCTCTTCCTGTACAGACGCGTTCACAACAGAACGCCCAACCCGACGAAGCTGCCGTCGAGGTGGTACCTCCTTACACCGTCCCTGCTACCGAAGAAGGGGGTCCGTCCAAGCCTCCAGCAGCTAATAAGCAGAAGCATGTAGAGGTTTGTTTTGACAGGCCTCTGCGAAAGAAGAATGCTTCGGGGCTAGCCAAGCCCCACAACTTCGACATACTGGCATAACTTGCCAGTACTCCTGCCCGCCTATCTCTGTTTGAGCTTCTTCGTCTTTCCAAGGACACTCGTGAAGCCCTCTGTGAAGCCCTGAAGGATGCTGAGTCCTTCATCAGTCAGGTCAGGCAACCTGAAGATCTCCTGACTACATGTGCGCACTGTCATTACGCGGATGAGGTTATCCCCAATATAACCTTCACCCAACAAGACATGCTCCTCAAGCACAACCGACACAACAGGCCACTGTATTATACAGGTTATATCGGTTCTGTCAAGGTGAAGCGGATTCAGATCGATCTGGGGTCTTCCCTCAGCATCATCCCAAAGACACAGCTCTCGATATTGGGGATCCCAATGTACCGTCTGGCGCCCTCCAACACCATAATCAGTTGCTTCAATGCCAGCAAGATCCCGCTGGGCAAAATACGGCTGAAGTGCCATATTGGTAACCTCAGAACTGAGGTCACTTGCTATGTCGTGGACGTCGATGTTAACTACAACCTCCTGCTGGGTCGTCTATGGCTGCATGAGTACATGGTGGTGCCATCCACACTCCACCAATGTATGAAATACGTGTCCACCAATGACATCATCCGGACGGAGTTCGTGGACATCGACCCTTTTAAGGGGGTTGAAACCTACTTCACTGATTCCAACTTGTACAAATCACCTGACGAGGAGGAAGCAAAGGATGCTGACGATGAAGCAGAAACGGCAGCAGAGCCCGACATGGAGCCAGAGACGATTCCTGTCGCTCCTCTAAAAATTCGATTCAAAGGAAGCCGCCTCAGACGTTGCCTCCCATGAGCATCAAGCTACCTGGAAAAGCACCAACTGCTCCAGGTAGAACACCGATTGAAGCTCCCTTGAAGATACGGATTAAGGGAAAGCCATCTCAAACATCGGCTCCCCTTGTGGCAAAACTACAGGGGAAGGCACCAATTACTGAAGGCGCAGTTGAGGCACCCCTGAAGGTGCGTCTTAAGGGCAAGCCGCCGCAACCATCTGTCTCATCCAAGCTGCCGGAGAAGGCCCACATAGCCCTCTCGGACCCCAGGATCAAAGCTGTGGTGGATTCTTTCGATCCAATCCCAGTACTTACAGATGAAGAGCTAGGGGAATATATCTCTGCTGATGTAGATGCACCCTCTCTGGACAATGTAATCCCGCTGGATAAAATCTCGTATTTCATCAATAATAGAGTGTCTTTTAATTATTCTAGTCTTCCACAATGGAATGCCATGTATACATTAGATAACGCTCTACGGTCGTTGAAAACACAAATAACGACCGTTCATCATGTAAATCGAGTGGTCCCGTCCCAAGGGGCCTGTTTTGTAGTCCCGTCGCAGAGTCGGGACGAAGAATCCATCATCTTCGGCAAAGTTGAGCGTCATCAAGACCTTCCGCCACTCGAGCCAGAACCAGATACCGGCATAATACAAGTCTATCGGTACACGAACAAGGCAAAGTACCTCATCCAAAAGATGGGTTACGACCTAAAAAACAATAAAGGCCTGAACTACGGCAAGGGTCGATGTCTTCCTCTCCGGCTTCCAACACCTGAAGGAAAGCCGCAGGACTACTATCATCGAACTCGACGGGGGATAGGCTATGTCACGCCACCGTCAACTCCAAAGAGTTCGGAGGCAGAAGAAGTAGAACATTCTCACTCGTCCGAAGCATCAACTTGGGATTCTGATGCTAGTATCGGCTCAGTCTTCAAGAGAGTGCTATCAGCCAATATGACATCTCCACAATCGCAAGAAGATGAAGGCGAAGACCAAATGCTAGAATTCTTCGAAGAAGAACCCTGGGCCCAACGCCTAGGAGAACAGTGGGAGTCTCGTTTTGAATTACGCGAACCCCTACCGAAGACGAGGTCGAGCAGATCGACCTTGGGGACGGATCTTCTTCCAAACCCATCTTCATCAGCAAAAGCCTAGAAGGAGAAGACCGAAAATCTTTAATCCAGCTGGCTAAAAAATATATCGATGTCTTCGCTTGGAGCTACGAAGATATGCCTGGACTTGATCCTCAGATCGTGATGCATCAACATCTTACTGGATGCCAAACCTATCAAACAACAACAGCGACGCTTTCGTCCTGACATCATGAACGCTATCGATCAGGAGGTGGACAAACTCTTGACCAGCGGCTTCATCCGTGAAGAACAACACCCGGACTGGGTAGCCAACGTTGTCCCTGTCACCAAGAAGAATGGAAAGATATGAGTTTGTATCGACTTCAGGGATCTCAACACTGCCTGCCCGAAGGACGAGTTTCCACTTTCAATCACCGACGTGATGATCGACAACACATGTGGCTTCGAACACATGTCTTTCATGGACGGGTATTTGGGCTACAACCAGATCAAGATGTTCCTCGATGACGCAAAACACATGTCATTCAGGACTCCAAAGGGGGTTTTCTGCTACACAGTGATGCCCTTCGGCTTGAAAAACGCAGGTGCCACATACCAACGAGCTATGAGCACCATTTTTCGTCAGCATCTTCGTAAGACAGTCGAATGCTATGTTGACGACATCGCAGTCAAGAGCCGTCTCAAAGGAGATCACCTACGAGACCTGAAGACAGTCTTCGATCTCATGCGAGCGCATCAACTCAAGATGAACCCCGCTAAATCCTTCCTAGGGGTTTCTAGCAAAAAGTTCTTGGGCTTCATTATCACGGCAAAAGGCATTCATGTCGATCCCGAGAAGACCAAAGCCATCCTTGACATGGACCCTCCGAAGAACCTTCGAGAACTTCGAGGCCTGCAGGGGCGTCTGGCATACATCCGGAGGTTTATAGCAAACCTTTCCGGAAAATGTCAACCCTTCACCCAGCTCATGAAGAAGAGAGTCTCTTACGTCTGGACAGAGGAATGTCAAAAAGCTTTCGATGACATCAAGGCTTACTTGACGAGCCCGCCAGTCCTGGTGGCACCCGTCGCCGATAAACCATTTCTCCTCTATGTCTATGCCATGGATCATTTCTTCGGTGCTCTGCTTGCTCAGAACAGCGACACAGGCTATGAGCAAGCTATCTACTACCTCAGTAGAACATTGATCGGGGCCGAACACCGGTACAACCCTGTGGAAAAGGAGTGCTTGGCATTGGTATTTGCCATCCAGAAGACTCGCCATTATGTCTCAGGCCAGACGATTCATGTCATCTATCGAGTCAATCCACTCAGAGTTCTCATGACGAAGCCAGGATCATTAAATTCCCGGCTAGCTACGTGGACGATCCTGCTAACACCATACAACATGGTGTTCGTTCCACAAAAAGCCGTCAAGGATAAGGCTCTGGCCGACTTTTTAGCTGCACACCCCATCCCGGAGTCCTCCAGACTCTATGAAGACATCCCGGATGAGGTCCAAGAATCAAACGTCACCGAAGAAAGCTCCGTCTGGCAGGTATTTTTTGATGGTGCGTCAAGAACTGGCCCCAAAGGCCAAATCATCGCAAGTGTGGGGGTAGTCTTGGTCTTTCTCGATCAGCTGGTCATCCAGCGCACCTACTCCCTTTCGAAGCCATGCTCCAATAATGTTGCCGAGTACAACACTCTCATCATGGGACTCCAGCTGGCGTAACAGCTGGGGGTGGATCATCTGGAGGCCTACGGCGACCCAAAATTCGTCGTTAACCAGGTCAGAGGGCAATACGAAGTTCGCCATGAAGATCTGGTTCCTTACCATGAAGTTGCATTGAACATCATTTCAACCTTCACCAAGTTCTTCATCGAACATGTACCTCATTTATAAAATCTGGAGGCTGACGCTCTGGCTGGCCTCGCAGCCTCATTAGCAGCACCCCTTTGGACTCAATACTACGTCACGGTAGTTGGTCGAGACTTAGTCTGTCCTAAAAACAACCTGTGCTCACAAGTGGCCCATGCCATGTCAACAAGTGCTGGTGTTAATGTCCGAGATTGGAGGTTCCCGTTCATCGACTTCACTGTCTACGGAATTCTCCCAGAAGTCCCGAAAGAAGCCGTCTCAGTCAGGAGGCGCTCCCTTCGATTCTACTACGATACAGCTACTAAAATGTTGTACCGACGCTCCTACGATGGACTTCTCCTGCGATGTCTGTCCAACGAAGAAGCAGCCGAAGCCCTTCAAGAAGCTCACGATGGAACCTGCAAAGCCCATCAACCTAGCCCTAAGTTGCAGGATCGACTGCGACGTATGGGCTACTACTGGCCAACCATGGCCGCTGATGCTGTCGACTATGCTAAAAAGTGCCATGCGTGCCAGCTTCACGCAGACTTCATCCATACATCGTCAGAACCACTACATCCTACGGTCGCCTCTTGGCCCTTCGAAGCTTGGGGCATAGACATTGTAGGACCGATCACCCCTCCTTCATCGAGGGGACACCGCTTCATCCTAGCCATCACCGACTACTTCTCCAAATGGGCAGAAGCGGTTCCACCGACGGAAGTGAAGAGCTCTAGGGTGATCAGCTTCATCAAGCACCATGTCATCTACCGTTTTGGGGTACCCCGGAGGATTATCCACGATAACGGTCCTCAGTTTATCAGCCATATTTTCAGCAGATTCTGTAAAAAGAATCGCATTCAAAACGTGGCCTCAACCGCCTACAATCCGGCAGGAAACGGATTGGCCGAGGCGTTCAACAAGACTATCGTCAGGCTACTCAAAAAGGTCGTATCATCCAATAAATGCGATTGGGACGAAAAGCTCGGTGAATGCCTTTGGGCCTACCGCACAACGGTACGGACCCCGACAGGAAATGCACCATTCTCCCTGGTCTACGAGAGCGAAGCGGTACTACCTCTTGAGATCCAGATACCCTCACTCCGCGTAGCAATCACAAACCAACTCACAGAAGAGGACAATCAACGTCATCGTCTGCGAGAATTGGAGGCACTTGATGAAAAGCGTCTCCTAGCTTAACAACGCATTGAACTCTACCAAGCCTGTATATCACAGGCTTTCAACAAGAAGATCAAGCAAAGGACTTTCCAAGTAGGCGACCTGGTTCTGGCAGTCAGGAGGCCGATGGAGTTAACTCACAAGACACCAAGAAAGTTCGAGCCCAAGTGGGAGGGACCTTTCATCATAGAGACGGTATACTCAAACGGTGCTTACCGCTTCGCTAAACCTAATGGGGACTTGTTTATGATGCCCATCAACGACAAGTTCCTAAAAAAGTACTACTCTTGACATCTTTCAGACATGTACTTCCACAAAGGATCAGTGGACCCAATCATCAAGGCTCACATACAATTCCCTTCCACAAAATCATATGCTTCAGGAACCCAGCTGTTCCATGGCATCCTCCAGTAGAAGGACAACCACGTCCACATTACCTCTGAGTTGTTCTCCTACGCCCTACAAAGCAGAATCTTACACCCCGTAAGACTATGCTACCCATCATGTTTACCACGTCCAAATTACCTCTGAGTAAACATCCCGTACAGACAACCCCTGTGTTGCCGTACATTAATCGCAGAACTTCCAAGTCCACATTACCTCTGAGTAGTTCCGCGTATTCCCCAGAGTCATTCCTACCACGTCCATAATACCTCTGAGTAGGAAGATTCTGTCATTTGAATCTCATATTTGCCACGTCCATATCACCTCTGAGCAAACATGTCGGTTCTCTCGAACTTATTATCTGTACCTAAAAACTAAGGTACGCAAAAGATAATAGGTCCACACAAATCATCAAGTTCACGACAGCAAAAATGAACACACCACAAAAAACTTTGTATTCTTTATTTTCAAAAAAATAGTAAAGGATTACACCCCCCAGCAAGAGTTGCAAATACACAAAAAAGAAGAGACTACGATCCCTAAACATCCCCGGGACTGGCCGAAAGCTCTTCAATCCGACGCCTCAAGTCTGTCGCTCGAGTCTCCACAGTCGCCAGGACCCGACGCTTAGCTTCTTGACGCATCGCTTCTATGGCCTCAGGAGAAGTGTCATCCTCATGCTTCTCATCCAACTGTTGTCGCTACTGAGCCAGGGTAAGGGCCCGGTGGATGAAAGATGCTTCCTTCTTCTTAAAGGCTACATGTTCAGCCTGGACACGCTCAGCATCTAATAGGAGTCGGGCCCGCTGGTCCTCAAGGTGGCGAATCTAGGCATCAACCTCCGCGATACTAGCGTCCAATGTAGTTCGCAACTTCACCTTCTCCTGCGTGGACTGAGACAACCGCTCCACTGCAACTTCAGTTTCAGCCACTTTGCGTTCCCAGACACCCATGGTGGCCTGATAAGAGGACTCAATCTCAGCAATCAGCTTCTCCTTTTTCGTATCTATCAGGGCGGAAAGATCATTCCGCTGGATACGCTGAAACTCGGAAAGCAGCTGATCCAGCTCAGTCACCGAGGCCTCCAGAATCTCGGCCATATGATCATGGCCCTGGTGGAGACGTATCAGACCGATGTGTGGAAGCGCCATAGATTTTGCCATCGCAAAACTCCCATTGGTCTTCATCACTGTCGACACACCCTTCTGTAAGATCTTGTACACTGCCTCAACGATGAATTTCACGTACTCATCTGCATCCGCCAACACTTGTGGTGTCATGGCAGGAGTTGGAGGAGCTGTCCTGGATGGCGGACCTGAAGAAGACCCGCCGATCTCAATCTGCAAGGTTTGAACGTCGACCTCAGCAGACTCTCCCGTACCAGGAACTTGAATTCCTCTACCAGCGCCAGATGCCAAGAGAGCAGAAGGAGTTGGGTGGGGCGTCGATATCGTCCCCCAAGTCGAAGAAGCAACAGAGGGCCCTTGCATCAGCAAGCCCTTGTCCTTTTCCATCTCAAAAGGACTATCAGCATCCGGAACTGCCTCCTCCACCACTGAGGCACGATCTGTAACCAGCGCGGAGCCTTCCTTTGGTAAGCTAACTGGATCAGCTCCCGTTTCTTGGCGGGGCACGTCTTCTGGTGTCGGGCTCGGCAGACGAGTCTCTCCCTCATCATCGAATACCTCTACGGGGACCAAATATACCGCCACCTCCCGGTCGGCAGCCACCTCAGCCTCCATTGCTGAGCCTGGGATAGGGCTCGGCAACGCTACAGCCGGCCTCCCCGTATCATGACAAAGAGGGGAATCAACCCTCTCCTCTGTTGCAGTCACGTCTGTTGCCCCCGTAACAGACTCACGCATCTCTGGAGGAACGTCTTCCGAAGATGACGAACTCCACCCTACTTCTTCATCTGGAAGCCCCTTGTCTGCTGGGCCCACAACGTCCAAGGTTCCCACGGCGGCTTGCACCTCTCTGGGAACTGCTTCAACCTCAGCTTCCCTTCCTACGTAATCCGGAGATACTGGAGTCTCCACAACAACGACATCATCCGGGCTCTCCTTATCGGGAGACATTACGATCGGCAAAATGCGCTCTTCCGATGAGCCCACCACTTCCTTTGGTCTGCTGCCACTAGATTTTGGAGTACGGGGTCTCCTCTTTAGCGGCTCCTACAAAAAGAAAGCATAGGTCACCAGAAATATTGAACCTAAACAGACTATATGGGACATTCTCACCTTCGCAGGTACTGAATCCGATGACATAGTCGGTGACGATGCCTTCTTCTGCCTCTTTGATGCAGAAGAGCCAGCCTCTGTATCCGTACGTCTTTTCGGCTAATCAACCGAGGGTTCTGCCTGGCCCCCTGTGGATACGGCAGGGGCACCTCGATAACCCACCTCTGGCGGACGGTACGATCGACCCTTCGCCAATATATTCCCGGTCACCGCTAACTGGGTGCCTACAATAAGACTGGTCTCCCTATCATATCCGAGAGGCATGGCAGCCATAACACAGTAAAACTTGGCAGCCGAGAAAAGAATCGGCGGCCACGGATTCTGGACAGGCAGCGTAAAGCGAGCTTCGGTACATCCGGCATTGTAGTAATGCCAAGCTCGTGCACCATCCAGCAAGCTTCCAGTATACCCCAGGTTGATACTGGGATTATCCAACATCAACTGAGCATAGCCAAATTGCCGTACAAAATGGCTCGATAAATACGGTTCCAGGTAATACTGGTTCCTGTTCCGGTACACCAGATGGGACGGCCGGATACTTTGCAACTAGCGAAATCCCCATAGAGGCAGAGTAGTGGCATCTTCACCCGAATCCATCAAGTCTTCATTGGCCTCAAAACCCGAAAAGACAGGACCTACTTTGGTGATCTTTCACCCCTGAAGGCGGGATAAAACTTTCCTGCAAACAGGAACGCCAGTATGCAACCAGCTCCTCTGGTGGAAACGGCGGAGGAATGTATCTCCAGCCCTATGATCTTCTGTCGAGCCCGGACTCATTACATTGGGATGGTGTAAAATCAACCACCCCATCAAATAGTGAAATGGCAATTCGGCACGGAGGAAGTTGTCATTTCTACCTCAATCATGAACTATATTTCCCGTAAATTCTTGTAAACCTCGCAGCAGGTTACACACCATTGCGGGGAGTAGAGCCAGGCGCCAGCCAAAAACCAACTTTACAGCTGGCAGGATTAGGTTCCGGGTCACCCTCTCTACAGAGCCTGACCCGCCCGAGAAGACGTAATCCCGAAGCCAAATCATCAGATACGCAGCTAACACTGCTTTTGACGATATCCGAAGAGTAAGGTGCCAGAAACAGCTATAGGAGCGTTCATCCGACTGTCGGTCCTCATTTTCCCGAGGATTCTTCTCATCCAACCTGCTCATTTCGAAAAGCACTATGCTACGGGAAAGCACTGGCGAGTGGAAAACTGAGAAGGATCCTCCTTGCCTTGCTTAAAGATGTAATCTCTCCAAAAGGTCACATGAGGCTGTGACCCGCTCTTATCCCTCTTTTATATATAGTAATAATAACTCGCCACTTCCTTGAAGACGGCCATCATCTCTTCGGCTTTATCCCCCAGGACTTGGACCTCCTCATTGGTCGGGAAGTATTCCTCATAAGGCTCTGTTCCCCAAGGAAGCTTTGACACTTCGTACATTTCATGAAGTGCGAGTCCCAGCTCCCCTACCGGAGTAAAGAAAGTCCCGGTCTGGGTGTTAATCATCTCCAGGAGCGCAAGAAACATATGCCGGTTGATGTCAACACCTGCCTGAGTAGTACGGATCGCGGCAGTCAGCCCCATCTCTTGGAGTTCGGTTTGAAACTGCGACAGAATCTAGAGTATCAGTTTGTCCTATTTGGCAACGTAATGACACCAACCCTCTACATGAAATTCACCTTTCGGGTACGATCGCTCCATTAACAGCATGCGATTGGCAAAAGTCGAAGCGCTGAAAGCAAATGTATTGATGGGAACATCACTGTAAATGCTCCCAGGACGTAAAGTCCGCCAGGTAAAAGAAAGCCCAGACCGCACGGCAGCTAAAGTATCCCTTTGATCGGAGGTAGAGTCGATCTTGATGACGCTTGCCACCGCTCCCTCCTAGGATGGGGTTAGCTCCCAAGACATCCTCCTCTTGGAAGCAAGACGACAGAAAGCCGTCAAAGGTCATTGACGTTCAAGTTGCTTAACAGTCATATGCACTCCTCTTGCTGTAAAAAACCAATCTTCCTTGACCTTCAACACCTTCGCTTCAATAGAAGTAAGGCGGTCCCCAAACAGGAACTCGGGCTTCAGGAAGGTCATGTTATCAGAAGTGGCCAATTTCAAAATGCCACGCTCCATCATCCGTTTGAGGAACCCATACGGTTGTTCCCGGATTTGAGTCATTCTTTCTGGAGGCTGATCTAGCATAATAGCAGCTTGAGCAGGGTTTATCACCTCCTCATCGTAATCTACTCCCATCTGGCAGAGGACAGCATCCAGAAGCACTTCATTCAAGAGTGGGATAGTCATCGACACTGATGTTCAACAAAGAAGGCAAAGATTCAGGGATGTTACAAATAACAAAAGAATCTGAGCCTCGTTCTCATCAAAAGCGCATCAGGCTCAGGCACATCTAAAAAGGAGCTTCGGCGCATCATCTGGGCTTAAACCCATGCACGTCAGCAGTGGAGCTTCGGTGCATCTTCAGGGCTTAAACCCATGCGCGTCAGCAGTGGAGCTTCGGCGCATCTTCGGGGCTTAAACCCATGCGCGTCGGCGAAAAAACCTCAGTACATTATCAGGACTCAAGGTCCATGCACGTCGACGTATGTATGGTACAGGAAGAGGATGATAAAACTCACCAACTACCGAGGGCCAAACGTCGACAGGCGGACGGAGAACATCAACCGCGGCAGCCTCTACAGGCTCTTTTCCTTTGCCTCATCCCTTGCCAGCACCGCCACGAGGAGTCTTGGGAGCCATTCCTTGAGGGGAGAAAAGTTAGAGTTTTTCGAAGAAGAACTCTAAAAAACAAAAGCAAAAGAGAGGAAGAACTCTCTCTCACTTCACCTCACGCCTATTTATAAGTTCAGTCGTACGCGTGAACCGATGAAGTGTGACCTCAACCGCCGCCTCGGGTTTACGAGGAGATAACTGCAAATAAATCCAAAAAGATTATCTTTAATCTTCTTGGTTATCGAGGCGTTATCATTTGTATTAACTGAGAGGAGCATGCGCCCCATCACTGATGCGCGGAGTATCCATGCGCCCGAACAGTCATGCGCCCCAACCACCATGCTTCTTATTCAAAGTATTCCAAAACTTGATAAAAAAAAAAGTTTTGAAAACTTTGAAGGGGGTCTTGTAGAAGCATGGAATTTCACGACCATAAATCCTATGCGCCAAACACTACATGCGCCAGGGAGCTCAGACAAAATACTTGACACGACAAAACAAAAGTATAGACATTGAAAGAGGATTTTTATTTGCATATAAAAGTCTATTACATATCTACAAAAGGCTGTACAAAGGAGAACTTCTACAAAAAGAAAAGACCCTAAGTCTACAGCCAGGCGCAGCAGTCATCATGCGCTTTTGAACAGGCGCATCTCACCATGCGCTCTCAGTCAGGCGCATCCCACCATGCACTCCCAGTCGGGCGCATTCTTTCAGCAGCTCAGTTATCTGCATCTTCAGTTATGTGCATCCCTTCATCCTCAGTTATGTGCATCCCTTCAGCAGCTCTGTTATGTGCCACCCTTCCAGCCAGGTGCATCATGAAGTCAGCATATGTGCCATCCAATGCTTCGACTAATGAAGTATTTATTGAACAGAACGAGGGTGGTAATCAACCCTCTAGCTGGAGGAAGAGCTCCCCAAACCGAGGAAGAGAAGAGCACCGTAAATCAACCTGTGGCCAGGGAAGGCTTCGAAAGAGCATCCAAAGACCAAGGAAGACCGCAATCGAAACCGATGCTAAAGGAGTAGCTTTCAACATAACCAGAATGGACAACACCCACTCTGACAGAAGAAAGAGCCCCCAAAGCTGCAGCACCGCAATTTCGATCTATGGCTCTTTCCGTATAACAGAGACGAGGCTCGAGCATCCCGATCTTTGGATGCAAGAGGCACCTTTCGCCTGCCTCAGAAGCCCTCGACTTCGACTTTTGGATGTAACAGTCACCTTCAAGTGCATCAATGAGGACAATACGTCGCATTTTCACCTTCGGCAGCATCTCATCGAAAGAATGCACTCGAGTAAACAAGTTCATTTCGGAAGGACGTAAGAGAACGAGAAGCAAACTCTCTCCATGCCACTATTTATAGGCCGTGCAAATCAAACCAATGCGCCAAGTGGCTGGCTCTCCGAATCTCGTGTAATGAATTTGTATTAAATGGATGAACCTGATGCTTCGAATTCAGGCAAGTCAAAAACGGCTATTTAAAGCACTCGAAGAACGTAACAGTCGCACCAAAAGACGTGTCATGCAGAGTAGATGTGCCGGTCAGACCGCGTATCACATAGGCGTGCCTCAACACCAAGCGCTTCATAAGCATGCGCCCCCATACGGCCCCATGCGCCTAGTAGAACGCTGATCGATATGCCCACTCAACCGACCATCACCTGTCAAAAACATTAAATGCTGAAGTCTGACAGAGTTGGCAGCACGTCTCTCGAGGACTGAATAGTTGACAGCTTTTTCAGAAAATGAAGCGTCGCCAACGTCAGCATCATCATTACTTCCCTCCGACGGTTACAACCACGTGGCCGTCCAACCATCTCGCATGTGCCTCCGCAGCCATGTGCCCGAAGCTCCGCATGTGCCTCAAAAGTCATGCGCCTCAGACTTTTCTCTGATCCCTAAAGACAGAAGTAAAGTCACTACTGAAGCTCTGCATGCGCCTCAGACTTTTTTCTGATCCCTAAAGACAGAAGCAAAGTCACTACTGAAGCCTCGCATGCGCCTCAAAAGCCAGGCGCCCCGAATGGTTCGTGACTCCCAAAGGTTACGAGCCAAAGTCTCCTCAAGCGCCCAATCCCAGTCGCATCCTACCAGATCATTCCCCGTCAAATCTAAGATCTCCGAGCCATGGGCCTACGACACGTGTCCTTTGACTCGATTCACCCAAGATCTCAGCAACAGAAAGATTCTTCCTCCTGCTACGTGCCATCCCATAACAGTAGCATGAAGAATTCAACTCCTCAATCAGGGCGCATCGTCCATGCACCTCCATCAGCAATCACCACGTGGCGTCCCCGCGTCCAGGCGCATCCTACATATGCATGCATAAGCAGCCAGCCTGCAGATTATAAATAGAGGGATCATCTCCTTCTTCCAAACGAGCATACATAGACAGACAGAGACATCGCACAACTACCGAGGCAGATATAGACACTCAACGTTTTTTTTCCTCTCCGCAAGCTCCAGCACCTAGAGCAACTCAGACCTTCAGAGAACCGATAACCGTCGTCAGATCATCAACGGAGTCAACGTATTACCACTCGCTCCATCAGCACAAGGGACCCAGATAAATAAAATTTTACTTCTAGGACTACGTCTAAGTCCTACATTGTAACACTGTTCTGTTTGTATTGAAATTACATCAAAAGATTTTAATGGCAAACATATATTAGCTTATATAAATGGATCAATATGTGTATTCCTATATTAGATTATATAATTATATCTATGTGTGTATTAAATATATATATATTGTCATGTGTATATGTGTTATGGGTTGGCTTATAGGCATGATATAGCCTATGGCCTATGAGTGTGTCTGTTTGCCTAGTGAGTCTAAATTAGACTTGTATAGCCTTGTTAGACCTAGAATAGACTAGTTAGACTAGTATAGACTTGTTTGACTTAGGTTTGACTTGGTTGACCTAGTTTGACTTCTAGGGTTGACCAGAGTTGACCAAGAGTTGACTTTGGCCTAGATTGACCTAGATTCATGTAGAATGTATTAACTTGCATCTTATTATCATTTTAGACTCATAGTGACTTATACTGTTCTATAGGAGATAGACACCACTCCTCGGACAGTATATATTCTCCAGATTATCAGGATACAGGCGAGTACATTCTCTGATCATTTCATATCCTACATTAGGAGTATATTTCCTGCTTTAGATTACTTTACATGATGCTGACACGTTGAAAACACGGATTAGTACTATATGGATCTGGTTGAGCGATGTTATCCCCTTAGCGGATACATCGGGTATTCGTGTTCGTGTACTTTATCGTGAGCATCGTGTACTCCTTGTATTCGTGATATTCATGTACGAAATGTGTGAATCGTATATAATCATGTATTCACATGACCTTCGTGTACAATAACATAATTTGGCTAGATCCTTGTGTATTAATTGGGGCGGGGGAGTAGAAATGGTTATGTATACAATCCAGTAGATTACTCGTGTATAACCTCTATAGATTACTCGTGTACAACATCGTGCCGTTTACATAACCATCTTGTGCTCTGAATCACTAGTCACTAATAGTTATCTATATACTGTATCTATTTATTACAGTCTTCCTTTTTATCATATTATTCTTTCAGTATCTTGTATCTTACTCTCTAGCATGATTATATATTCTGACCTGCTATGATTTGTTGAGATGTACTGTGCTCGCTCCTGTCCTGATTGGACCTGTTGAAAATTTTACAGAGGACGAGGCTGAAGCGTTCTGCCCTACCTACTATGGTGCTACATTAGATGAGTGCTTGGACTTGGACCAGCAGCAGGATCCACTAGTAGTAGATGACACTCCCTTAGATTAGGATGTCTTTACTTTTCTGGACCACTGTATATAGATTTTGAGATACTTTGGGATATGTATTTATTTAGACACTTAGAATTCTGGATTGTATCTCTGTGTTTTCATTCTGGATATTTATCTATCTATCTTTATCCTTTTCTACCTTAGTTGTGATTGAGATATATTCTGTTATGTCACCCCCATTCGGGGAGTATAACTGTTATTACATTAAACTGTTAGATGTTGTGACCTAGGACAGCGTTCTACCGCCGACACTGCGACGTAGGCTGGACGTACCCACGTCTCGTGCCCTTACTCTAGGATGCGGGTCGTGATAGTAGGACACCTAATATTTATCCTACATCCAGGATATATGATAGCCCTTGATGATCCGAATATTGAAAAGGTTATAAACCTACAATTCAATTACAGAATATAGTTCTTTCCAAACAAAGCAACCCATTAGCTATTGTTTGGGAATCCCTATGTGATTATCTGAAGTTCCTACTTTTAAAATATGATAGTTATGATTTATTTCAAAGTAAATCTATAAAGTTGTTAAACGAGGACCAGGAAGAAATAATTCAGCAAAAATTATTATCCTTGTCTGACATATCCTTACCAGATACATGGATAACATACATTTCTACAATAGGATCACATTCTATTGTAGAAACACCCAGAAGATCATTACAGATTTTTGGAAATAGGCTGGTTATCTCTAGAAGTAAATTTTTTAGAGAAAACAACTATAGCCTCCAAGACAACAAGGAACAAAGTGCAAAGGGAAAAGAAATAATTCAACAATAGATAAAACCTATTTTGTCTGAGTGTTCTTGTTATTTAAAAATGATGCTTATAAACTCAGAAGAAGATACTTTTGCATTAAAAGCTATTTTTGATTCTGGAGTATCCTTTTCTTGTATCAAAAGTAAATACATATCCAAGATTGATTTTGATAAGAAATTCAAAATCAACACTTTCACGGGTTTCTCTTCGGTAACAGGTTTAGCCTTAGGGATACACCTTTATCTATTTACTCAAACTAAAAAGTTTGGAGTTGAACAACCTCAGTTGTGGATTCACGACGAATCTTATAATGAAATGGTTATAGGACAAGATATCATACAAAAATATCTTCCTATAACTCATAATCTAGATAATATAATCCTTACCACTCCAAAAGGATTAGTAACTATACCTTTCTATGATAATGAATCTACTAGTTAAAAAAATTTCCCCAAAAGCATTATTGCCTACTAGATCATTCGACGCTATTGGATATGATCTCTATTCTATTGAAGAAAAATAATTGAATTACTTACAACAAAAGGTTATAAACACTGGAATAGGAGTTAAGATTCTATAAGATCATTACGGAAGGAGAGCTCCCAAATCTGGATGGGCTATTCAACGTAATATTTGGATTAACGGTATGGTCATTGATCCCCACTATATTGGTAAAATCAAGGTTTTAATATAAAACCATGGTCTTCAGCCTTTGCAAATCTGACCAGGTTATAAAATTGCACAACTTATAATTGAAAAAATTTCTACCCCAGAAATTATAGAAGTCACTAACCTATACTCAACATCTACTCAGTTTGAATCTTCTTATAAGGACAAACTAGTGGGTCTTCAAGAAGATTATTCTATGACTAGTATTCTTTTCAATTTAAAGGAATATACTAATAACTACATCTACATAGAAATAGATATTTCCTATAAAAACTATGAAGACCTTTGTAGAGAATAATTGTTGTATATTTTATTGATTGGCTACTCCACTACTTATAGGGAGTCTAGCTCCTTTTCATACTACATTTTTCCAATATGGGACTAAGTCCCTTATTAGTTCTCAACACTTTCCCTTAAGATGGGCGATAGATATTAATCATTTCCATCTTGTTACATAGCTTTGACAGACTTAATAAACTAAGACCCTTAGTCAGACAGTCTGCCACTTGTTCTTCTGAGCGAACATGATCAATCTTCAGTATCCCTTGTTTCAGCTTCTCTTTGATGAAGAATCGATCGATCTCGATGTGCTTCGTTCTGTCGTGCTGAACTGGATTGTTAGCTATACTTATTGCAGCTTGACTATCGCTCAGAAGACGTAACGGTGCTCTCTTGTCCAGCTTCAACTCTGTCAGCAATGCTTTCACCCACAACAACTCTGACACTCCTAAAGCCATTGCTCTGTATTCTGTTTCAGCTGTAGACCGTGCTACCACTGACTGTTTCTTTCTTCTCCATGAGACCAAGTTTCCTCCTATAAAGACACAATATCTCGTGGTAGACCTTCTATCGTCTATACAGCTCGCCCAGTCTGTATTGCAGTATCCCTCAACTTCTATACATCCATTCTTCTTGAATCATAGCCCTTTCCCCGGCATCCCTTTAAGATATCTCAAGATCTGAAACACTGCATCCATATGACCCATTCTTGGATCATGCATGTAGCGACTTACTACACTCACCGCAAATAAGATATCTGGGCGAGTGTGCCCCAGATAAATCAATCTCCCTACAAGTCGTTGATATCTTTCACGATCAACTAGCTCTCATGCTTCTGCTCCCAACCTGCACTTCTGGTCAATTAGAGCGACTGCTGCTTTGTATTCCAGCATCCCTGTCTCCTTCAGCAGATCTAGTACGTATTTTCTCTGTAAGAGAACAATTCCTTGTTCGCCTTCACACACCTCGATACCTAGAAAGTACCTCATCGCTCCTAAATCCTTCACCTTAAACTCCTTCGCGAGTTTTGACTTCAGCTTAGCGATCTCGACTTAATCATTACCTGTGATTACTATATCATCCACGTATACAGCAAGTATAGTGATGTGGCCTCTTGCATGCTGAAGAAAGACCGTATGATCTGCATTTGTTTGATGGTATCCCATGCCTGTAACAGCCTTTCTTATTCTGTCAAACCAGGCTCGAGGAGATTGCTTGAGTCCATATAGCGACTTCTTTAGTTTGTACACTTTTCCATGCGATGTCCTTCCGTCTGATTCTGTAGCGTAGCACCCTGGCGGGAGTTCTATGTACACTTCTTCTTGTAGGTCCCCATGGAGAAAGGCATTCTTCACATCTAACTGGTATAGCTTCCACCCATAGTTTGCTGCAATGGAGACCAGAGTTCTTACGGTGCTCATTTTCGCTACTGGAGCAAACATCTCATCATAGTCGATGCCATATGATTGTGTGTATCCTTTTGCAACCAACCTTGCCTTGTATCGTTCCACTTTTCCTTCTGACGTCTCCTTTACTGTGTACACCCATTTGCATCCCACAGTTTTCTTTCTTTTGGGTAATGGAACCAGCTCCCACGTCTTATTTTTCTCCAGTGCCCCAAGTTCTTCCATCAATGCAGCTTTCCATCTTGGATCTTTCTTTGCTTCCTGCTAACTTTTGGGCACAAAGTAGAGTCTAATGATGCAATGAAGGCTCGATAATTCGAAAAAATGTTAGAATAATACAGGTAGTTGCCAATATCATGTTCATAACCATCAAAACGATTAGGAGCCTTACCCGCATTGATGCGAGAAGATCTCCTTAAGCGAGCAATAGGTGGTGGAGAGATCATACCATCAGAGTCAGAGAGATCCGCATCAGAATCAGATTAATTCAGTACGGAGGCAATATCTTCAAGAGTTGGAGCAGGAGTAGACGAGGGACTTGGTACAGTAGGCACAGGGTACGGTACAGGCACAGTACTGGACTTCTACTGTCTTCTTCTGTAGACTTGGAGCACCTTTTCCATTGTCTACTGCTCCCTCTGTTTAACATATGTATCTTCTTCATCTTCTGTATCGGAGTCACGGCTTTCTCCCCCTTTCGTCCAATTTTCTACGATCGGGCATGGGACCGATCCGACCACCACAGATGGGCTTATTTTCTCTCTCTCACATCTAACACCCTCTATATTAGGTGTGTCACCAAACGTTGAACCGTCATCCGAACCATAATATGGCTCCAGTTCTCTGAATGTAACATCCATGCTTACAAACATCTTCCGCTTAACTGGGCTCCAACATGCGTATCCCTTCTGAGTTATCGTGTACCTGATAAAGACACATTTAATCGCTCTAGGATCCAGTTTTCCAACTCCTGGCCTATTATCTTGGACAAAACATACACACCCAAATACTTTCGGTGGAACAATGTACGTGGTTGCACCAGTAATCATCTCCAACGGTGTCTTCCAGTCCAATACCTGAGATAGCATTCTGTTGATGAGATAAGAGGCTGTTAACACCGCCTGCCCCCATAAGTGTTTCGGGACATTCATAGCCAGCATCATCGTCCGTGCGACCTCCAGCAGGTGTCTGTTCTTTCGTTTGGCCACACCATTTTGTGCCGGTTAATAGGCACATGAAGTTTGGTGTAGTATTCCATGAGTGGATAAATACTTAGCAACCTTCTTATTTGTATACTCTGTCCCATTGTCAGACCATAAGCACTTAATTTTAGTGCCATATTGTGTGTCTACCCGACGATGAAAGTCTCGAAACGCCTCAAAGATGTCACTTTTATTCTTCATAAGGTAGACCCATGTCACGCGAGTATAACAATCAATAAAAGTGACGAACCATCGAAAGCCGTTAATAACGGTTGTAGGACAAGGGCCTCATACGTTCGAATGTATCATATCAAATGCAGCTAAACTTCTACTTCCTGAACTCACATACGTGCTTCTGGTATGTTTACCCAACTCAAATGTATTACAAAATAACTTCTCTTTATTAGCCCATTGGTATAAGGACGAATACATTCGACTAATAATTTTAAAAGAAGAATGACCGATATGCTGGTGGTAGAGTAGCAATTCATCTTCTACACTGCACCATGAATCTTTCGGTGGTGTGTCTGCTACCAGAGATGCCAATGCTTTGTCCAGTCCAGTCCTGTCCAAGTACCACAGCCCCTTATGCCATGTGCCAGTCCCTAGTCGTCGTCCTGTCTCCTTCTCCTGAAAAGTTACCGTAGGAATGTCAAAGGAAACAGTACAGTTAAGATCAAGAATAATGGCACTAATAGAAAAAAAATTGACAGAAAAAAGACAGAGCATGTAAGACATTGGTGAGAGTGAGAGAAGGGGTGCATGCGACAGTGCCTTTACCCATGACAGGGCTGGAGTTACCATCAGCAGTTTGAATGCTCTCCGGCGTCGGTAGGTGAGTATAGTCCTGGAACTCGCCGCGGGACCCCGTAACATGGCGAGATACCCCAGAGTCCATAATCCAACCTGGTTGATGGACAGCAGCTGCAAGAGCACGCACAGGAACACCTGTGCTGGTCTGGGCAAAACAAGTGATGGGATCCTCCGAGGTAGATGACGCCCCATGACTGCCGTCCGAACCCAGCTTCGTACTGCATAACCTTGCGAGGAACTCCTTCTCAAGAGTGGTTAACTCAGCCAGGTGATTGTCTTCCCATTCCTCCGCCAGATTAGCTTTGTGTCCGCCAGAATAATTTCTTCTTCTACCAGTATAACCGTCTCTACCACCTCGACGACCTCCGCAGCCCCGTCCACGATCACTCGACTAACTTTGCAGAAGTTTTGGAAAAAATCTGATGTAATGCCCTAAGTCACCATAGTTGTGGCAAATACCGGCCACAGTGGGAGGCTGATTGAAGGCCGCAAGGGCAGATTTGTCAACAGCGGCTTGCTTCCCCTGGAAATAGCCCTTGTTGGGCATCAACTTCAATCGAGCCTCTTCTTGTGCCATGGTAGCTATGGCTTCTTCTAAGGTTGGAAGCATGGGCTGTGCTAGTAGTACATTCCTTCTATGCTCAAACACAGGTTTAAGACCCTTCAAGAACTTCATCATCCGTTGTCGTAAAATATAATCCAAGAACTTTTTGAAATGTTTCGCAAATATTGGTTCGACTTGTGCATCTTCTATCCCAAAAGGATCATAGTGATCCAGATCAGACCAGTACTTCAAAAGTGCTGCATACTCAGAGATGGTACGGTCGTCCTGGGCCACCCTATCAAGTTCATCGTGCAGTTGGAAGACCCGTATAGAATTTCTTAAGCCTGAGTACATATCCTTTAAAGTCTGCCATATATCAGCAGCAGCCTCCATCGCCTCTACATTGCCCGACACCTGGTCGGTCAAGGAGGCTGTCAACCATCCAGCTATAACATTGTTGACAATTTGCCAAATAGCAAACTCCTTTGAGGAGGGATCATCTGGCGCCTTGGTTTGGCCATTAACGTAGCCAACCAAGCCTCGTCCCTTCAGCGTCCGCATTGCCTGCCGTGACTATTTCAAGTAGTTGGACGTTTCTTCCAACTTCGTCTCCAGCTTGTCCAGCTTCCCCATTTTGTAGGGTGACAGATCCACATCAGTATGGATCACATGTGGGGTTGCCTCGGTTAATCTCTTTGATAAAATATCATCAACCAAGGCCTTTATCTTTTCTGCTGTTAGTTTATCACTGATCGAATCTATGGCGTCTTCAACTGTGATTCGTCGTCGTCGTCGTCGTCGTCTTCGTCGGCTTCGTCGTCGTCGTCTTTATGTAAAGTCTTCAACAGAGAGCTTACGAATGCGCTGTTAACGTGGCCAACACCGACGTGCGCATGTAGATCCTAATTTTTGATCGAGAACGGAAAAATAAAAAAGCATTTTGTAATTCCGGATGACGTAATCTAGGAACAGATGGTACAAATAAAGCATTTGACGTCCATCCGTCTTCGAATAACCGCCCACTTAATCTCTCTCGTAAATTAGGGTTTTTTTCATTTTTTTAAAAAGGGGGGGTCGGTAGTAGTTGGGGTGGGGGGTTCGTCGGGGCAACACGGGGGAGGGGGGTCGTCGAAGCAGCAGAGGGGTCGTCGGGGGGGGCGGGGGGCGTCGGGGCAGCAGGAGCGGCGTCGGAGTAGCAGGGGGTGGCGTCGGGGGGGATAGGTGGCGTCGGGGCAGCAGGAGGGTCGTCGGAGCAGCAGGGGGGTGGCATCGGGGAGGCAGGAGGGAACTGCCGGGGGCAGCGCGGGAGGGGGGGGCGTCGGTGGGGGCGGGAGGGGGGTTGCCGAGTTGGGGAAGGGGTGGAATTTTTTTTTGTGTGGTTATGGCCCTGATACCATGTAGAGAATAATTGTTGTATATTTTATTGATTGGCTACTCCACTACTTATAGGGAGTCTAGCTCCTCTTCATACTACATTTTTTCATTGTGGGACTAAGTCCCTTATTAGTTCTCAACAACCTTACACTCCATGCACTAGTTGATACTGGTGCTACCACCAGTGTAATTAGACCTGAGTTGGTACCTCCGGAAGACCAAAATAAGTTGAAACATGAGCAAATTATCTCTGGTATAAGCGGACAATTTAAACTGACCAACTATGTTTCTTATTTACCAATAGAAATTACCACAATCAATAATGAAATTCATAGGTTCATTATTCCTCAGCTAATTATCTTCCATAATATGCATGGAGATATTATTCTTAGAAATAATTTTATTCAGACAATCTACCTGTTTAAAATGAATTCTACTTATATTTTTTTTTCCAGAATATAAGAATTCCTAGGATAAACGGTCATACCTTTCTAGCTCATAATGATTTTAAATTAAACAAGAAACACGCATCTTCTTTGAAACGTGGTGATTTTATTGATAATCGTTTAACCACACAAATTTCACCAATTTCTAATGATAATATTATGAACAAACTAAAAACTCTATTTGTTCAAAATCCTTTACAATTTTGGTACAAGTCTCCTAGATATTGTAAACTTACTCCAATTGATAACAATAAATTAAGTCGAGTATATCTAGTAGACTTAGCTTCTGCTTTGTCTATATGGGTACAATGGAAGTATGTTTCATATGCGTCTAAATCGT
Organism: Iris pallida; assembly: GCA_029216955.1. Lineage (NCBI taxonomy): Eukaryota > Viridiplantae > Streptophyta > Magnoliopsida > Asparagales > Iridaceae > Iris > Iris pallida. Next base: position 18,411,359 of record JANAVB010007397.1, read on the forward strand.
TGCATATTTCTTGCAGTGCAAGTGCTTTGTTAGTCATTGTTATCTTGAAATGTTTGTGTTTTTCATACACGAGAAGGAATTTCTTAACGAAATTGAGAGGATATTTCCTTAAGAGATTTTTGAATATATCAAAAATTACTGCAAAATGATAGATTTCGTTGGTCCCATTAAAAGGAATGGATGTATTTTGTTAAAGTATGACCAAATGGTTATACTGGGAATGGAAATAATTTTCCATGAAGTACCTCATTTTCTTAGTGAAATTGAAATGGGAATTGTTGCTTCTATCGACCTTAAGAAGAAACTTGAAGAGATGAAAGATTTACCGGCTATCTGTAAATCTGTTTTTATGCTACTCCCTTTATGACAAGAGCAGTGCATTTCGGATCATAAAAAAGACTCTCTTTTTTGCTACTGTTCACTACCTAAGGGCCACCTATCCCTAAATACTGAAGAAAGGTACCTAAGACCAGCGCTCGATATTGTTCTGAAGCAGAGGTTACTCATGTCAGAAAGTCCTCAGAGCATATAGGTTTTTTCTTCAGAAGGATGGGTATATGAGTTTGAACATGCTTATATATATATATATATATATATATATATATATATATATATATATATATATATATATATATATATATATATATATATATATATATATACACATATATATATATATATATATTATATATATATATATATGATCCAAAGATAACCATAGTTATTACATCCTGAAGAATCTAAGAATATTCTAGAAACCCATCTATTTTCTTCCTTTTATTATATTATTTTTCTTATCTCATCTTTATCTTCATCTATATCACTCACAATCAACATATTTTTAGGACTGATAGTTAAGCGCTACATTCTCAAATTACAACTAATGAAAAAATATATTATCCAATATATTCTAGAGTTGTAAACATGATCAAATTAATTTGAACCATAAGGGTCAAGAATGATAGATGTGTCGATCTGGACAAGGATGTAGGTATTAAAGGTTTAAAATATAGACAACAAAATCATTACCTTGAATGCATGAACCAGATTTCCCTTACACTTCTTGCTGATCAGGACGTAAAGAAGAGCTACAAGAGAATTTCTCACACTCCACCCTCCAACCAAACTTCTATTTGGAAAGGAAAAGAAAAGAGGTGGAGGGTCACTACTAAAATACAGAGGTTTAGCGACAGAATATTGGTGACGGTCACCATCCGTTGCCAAGTAGTGATGATTAACCAGTGGCATGACGACCAACAACCACAATTTGATAATGAAGTAATTATTCCTCGCTAGCTCATCGACATGTAGTCGCAAGACCATTACCAGTTTGCACGGTCAACTGCGAGAACAACGCGGGTAAACATAGCGACAATTTTGTGACGTAGATTCTCTAGTAGGCATCAAAAAATAATGTCGTGGATCTATCGCCAATTTAGTTTGAAATTGGCGACGGGTAGGGACGATGCTAGTCCGTCGCCTACTATTGTGCCCCAACTTATATAAATTAGGTTGTCGATCAAAATTATTATTTCGACCTCTTCCTCCTCTCTCACTCGACCTGATCTCTCTGCCGTCTCGTCCTCTCCGGCATTCCCCATCTCCTGCTTCCCTCGTCAGCATTCCCCTCTTCGTGCTCCTTTGCTCTCGTCGACTTCCCCTGACCGGGGTTCCTTTCACCGGATCCCCTCTCACCGACGTTCCCTTCTTCAGCCGCTCCGATCACCTCTCCTCCTGTGCTTGATTGTAAGTGGTCCCCTCTCCTCCTATCTGCCACTGTGGTGGATAGTTCCATTAATTTTTGAGCAAATTAATTTTTCGAGGAAAGAACCCTTGTTCTCACCTATAAGTGCTCCCCTCGTCGACGTTCCTCATCAAATTCGAGGAAAGAACCCTTGTTCTCACCTAGAATTTTTTGAGCAAATTTTAGGTGCTCTTTTATATGGCGTTGTGATTTTGGTGTCCATACTGTAGCTGGGTGTGTACAACAAGGATATACTTTTTTATTGATGACACGATTGAATGGAAGAAAATGAATCAACTATTGTCCCAAAAAATTAGTTAAAGGTTTTACTATAGTCATTTTTGCTTTAAGTGATATCATAATCATTCTATGATGGTATGTGCTTAGTTACCTTAATTTGGAGCTACAGGAACTTGACATACTAAACTGCTTCTTCTAGCATTGTGCTAATATCAACCTATAGAATGAGATCAATATGATTATTATTACTGACAGTTTGAATCATAAAGGAGTAAATCATTACAATGATATATATAGTACTCACTTTGGTTCCGTTTGGGACCAAATTTTGTAGTATCCTCAGTCTCTTATTGATTCTTTTTCTCCTTTTATGTTCATGGCTACATGTTGTTTATTACGAACCCATTTACATGCATTTCAAAATTGACACTCTTAGGTCTCGAGGAAAATCATTTTCCTTCTTAATGGGGATAAGAAATTAGAATTTATGTCATATTTTTTCCTATGATTTGATCGTTTCATGGGAAGAGCATTTTGGGAAAGCAATCCCATTGAATCATATTACATGAGTTTCAATGTGTACACCTGTATTTAGATGTTTGTACATCTATTGTACCATAGAGTGTTGAGTGTGCAGGAACTAGTTAGAATTGGATTAATGACTGATACCCAAAATTAGCCAAATAACGGTGAGTCATAGTCCATGTAGCCATTTGACTAGCAAGGTAGACACCATGCAGCCGTAGATAACATTGATTGTCCCCAGGACCACATCCCTCGACAATAATGATGCCACTATCCATCACTATATTTTATAGTGTGAGCTGATGTCTTAGAATTACATTATGTGGTTCATCTTGATTCTGTTATAACCTTCAGAAACTACATATAATAAGAATATATACTACACTGATGTGCAAAACTTAGATGATTCACACTAATGTATGCTAGAATGAATTTTGTGTATTATTCTAAGCCATCAATTGTTCTATCTTGAACACATGTGAAGAGTTATAAATCTGAGCATGCATGTGTGTCCTTTGGTTTCACTATGCAGACTTAATATTTCCAATTTTATCTAGTAAAACTCTGAGATAAACTTAGGAATATAAAGTCTATATAGTAAAAGTAAATGACACACATGCATGCTCAAATTCGTAATGTCTACCACAACCCAAAAATTAAACCAAGTAAAGAAAGACTCTAAGTGCACATTTAAAAGGTCTAAGATGTCCAATTAATATGTCCCTACCCTTTGCCCTTGTACCGATCCCGATACTCATAGGAATGGATCGATACCGATACTTTGAACCTTGCGTATCCTTTTTTATTTAATTATGCCCATATGCTTTTAGAATGTCCATCTAATGTCGAATGTACATCTAATTGCTTAGGTTTATTTTATCATGATACAAAGTTTTTTTACATCCACCAAGCAATGGATCGTTACTTGGTTGATCATACGTGGATGTACAAACGACAACATGAGAGCATTATTGGTGTGAGTGACGATTTTAAGGCAGGCATTGAAGTATTTCTCAAGTATGCCATGAGTAAACCTGATTACATAGATGGCCAAAAATTAAGTGTCCATGTACTAATTGTCGGAATAGACATTACGAAGAAGTGGTGATTATGAGGAAGCATTTGACCCTTAAGGGTTTTGTACGTGATTACGACCTATGGGCATCGCAAGGGAGAAGATGTAGAAGGAGATCGAGACTCCTGCTTTTAAGAAGAGGTCGGAGTAAGGAAAGAAGACATGAACTCGTGCGGGTTTGCATACTGGGGGATCGATCCCCATTGCTATGCATCATCGAAACCTAGTAAGTTAATTCTAAGTACTTAAATATTTTTATTATATAGTTCAATAACCTAATTATCAAGTTAATTCGCATCCTTAATGTTTCATACAGAGGTGCAGAAGCTGGCAAAGGAGGGGGAGATCCCTCTAGTATCAGCTTCATTGATGTTTTTTATTATACGCACAAGAGGAGGAAGGATAGTTGTACGTGGACGAGAAGGCCAGTAAGACTGTTGTAAGTATTTCAATTAAGACTATAAGTTAGAATAATATTAGGTACTATAATTTAGATTATAAGTTAGAATAATATGGGTCATTGGATGGTTGCGTTCCAGTGTCTGCAGATTGAGAGCACCACTTTGGGCATTCCGGATGGGTTGATCGAGAGTGTCGCCGAGTCTTTGAACGCTACTTCCTTTTCCATGGCTGTTCGAAAGAACGATCTGTTTATATAGGCCGCTGGTGGAAGAGGGAAGGGCAGACGCATCTATGGCACCGGCTCTTTAGTGTCGTAGCTATCGATGTACTCGAGACCTCCATCGCGGGCGTCTTTTACTGCGGCATAGCCGGATATGATGTACCAGATGGTTTCGACGAAGACCATATTGCAGGCTACAGTATCGAGCATGTAGGAGACAGTAAACTGTATTCAGGCCACCATTACACATGTTGATTCTGGTGTACCTGTTACTCTAGTTGTCCCTGGTGCCATGACATCTGGTCCTTCTGGTGCTACAACAGCTGGTCCTTCTGGTGCCTCTGCTCCGCTTGGTGCTGCTTCTCGTGCCTTTGCTCCCGCTGCTGTTGGCATCCTATTCTATCTAATGATGCAGTGGCGAGGCTCCTCGATTACTGCCACCGGAGTCGTTGAGTTCACTATCGTCTAACTTGTTGAGTTAGAATCCTTCTTACGTCCTCGATCGTATGTGTGAGCAGGGACCACCGTTAGATCGTTGATTTTGTTTGTAAGAATTTTAGTTGATTTGTGTTGTATATGTATGTACGTACTTATTTATTGGGGTTGAAGACTTTATTTATGACGGATGTTATTACTGTGTGATATTTGATATTTAATATTTGTGATATATGTAACCCATCCTAGCATTGTTTTACTTTATTTGGATGATATTTGATATTTGTTTGTGTTTTTTAGTTATATGTCTCACTATGTGTTTCCAGCGTGCATTTGTGCAGTTGAAGGTCCGATTGGACGTGAATTCTACAGTGGGTTGTGCTGGGTGGGTTACATATTGATTGTGTTTCTACAGCAGGTTGTACTGTGTGGTCGACAGGTTCGTTTTGCACTACTGTTGTGAGAAATGTATTATTATTATTTTTGCAGTTCTGGACAATTTAGCGACTACCTAGCGACGGATTATCGACTACCTTCGACGAAATGGTTTCTACAGAGCGACACTAGATTACGTCGCTAGGTAAATCGGTGACGGATTGGCTACTAAACAATGACGCTATATTATGTCGCCAACATTAAGTATCAGAGAGTTAAAAGTATTAGAAACATATTATCCGTCGCTAGGTCATCACGAATACGTCAATATTAGCGACTACTCAGCGACGTAATATAATGTCGCCATCGTGTGTGTTGGACAATTTAGAATATCAGAAAGAAATTTAACGTCGTTGAGTAGTCGCTCAATCGTCGCTTAGAACGTCGTCTATCCGTCGCTAACTAGCCGTCCATAGAGTACTAAATAATGTCGCTGAGATGTCGCTCATATGCTACTAATATTTTCGTCGCTAAACATACGCACAAAAATAAACTGTTTGTCCATCGCAAATACGTCGAAAAAAAAGTCGAAGTGTCGACTACTTAGCAACGGAATACTTTAGCGACGTGGTGTTTACCGACGAAAAAAATAGGTCTATTTTTTGTTTCCCATCCGTCGCTAAATATATTTAATGATGGATGTGCGATGGATTGTGCCGTTGCTAAAGTCTTGTATATTTAGTAGTGGGACTTGGAAAATATCATGATTAGGGTATCTCTCCAAGAGAAGTCCATGTATATATAGACATTGGTTGATGCCAAATACATCGAACCTGGACCTTGCGATATATGTGCATCCCTGTGGGCATACTCACTTATTAGGTCTGGTCCCTTATGGATCTGAGCTCAGTCCGGACCGAATCAAACTAGTCTGATTCAAATAAATGCCAACATGATAGAATCGTAATACACAAATGATCCACTAGATCACCTGAACATATGGAAACTTTTCGACAATTGTTCATCCATCTACTATAATTACCAAATAGATTATCTATAACAAGTCTTTTTTTTTGCATCAAAGTTCCTAACATGCTTACCTAGGCCGCCAAAATCCTACATCCTAATTTTGCCATTGGAAAAAAAAAATACCTTATTACCACTAAGGCCATCTCCAAAGGTGATTTCTAAAATTGAGTTTCTATCCTACTCGACAATGTAATTTAAGAAAATTTATATCCTAGTTGGTACAGTTTCAATATAAAAATTGTACACACACACAAATTACTCTCCAATGGTTCTTTATTTCTATTCTACGTGGCAAAAAGTAAATAAATCAATTTAATGATGTGGGACCCAATATTAATTTATATGAGAGATGAAGAATTTCTATGAGGGTTGTAATCAGCGTCACATAGGATAGAAATTGGAATAGAAATCACGGCTGGAAGGATTTTTTTTGAGTTATTTGTATTTGTTCCCCCAATTGTTAATCATATCTCTACTACCCTCCTTCCATTTTTATTTTAATTAGTGCTACCCTCTTCCTTCATAATATGTTAATTGTATTTGCAGTTATCGCCCAAAAAAATGTCTATTCTAAAAAGGTTGTACTAATTAAAATAAAATTTGGAGACAGTGAAGATATGATTAGCAATTGAAAGAAAAGGATAAATACAGATAACTCATTTTTTTCTTTAAAAAATCCATAGAAATAGGGATGGCCTAAGAAAGCCAATCTACGAGCAAATTTTCCATGCACTAAGCAAGCCAGCCAAATCTGCGTAGGAGTGGAAGCAATGATTTGGGAAACTTATTTCCAAAAGATTTGGGACACTTCACCATTCATTGTTCCAATCTTATAGTAACATAATGAGATACATTTAACAATGTTCCTAATATTAAGATAATAATAATAACAATTATTACTGAATGAACAATTGTACTTAATAAAGGAAGATTCCAAATCGGACACATAAACCTGGCCCACGCGGTCTCAGGAGTAGTTCCTCCGTCCCTTTCCGTTCAGTGATCAAAATGGACGGCTAAAAGTCGGCCACGTTGACACATATGTCAGCTCGTGGGCTGTCGGTGGCTGTCGGGTCGATTACAAAATATCCACCCGAACCCGCTACTAGTTACAAGTGGTGGTGGACCTGGTGGTCCCCAGCGCTTGATTGCGTGTGGAGCCCCTTCGCTTTCGCACGACGTCATCCATTAGAATCCCGACACGTGTAGGCTTCGATGCGGATACTTGCTCGTATCTTTTTTTTTTTTTTTTCTGGAAGAAAATGGGTCGTCCGTAATTGTCTGCTTTTCTTACTTTTGGCTACTTCTTGGCTAGGTTTGAGGTGGGATATCCACGGGTGCTTTAAGGTTCGTGCTGTGAGTATATTATGCTGCGAGAGGTCACTACTCTCCATCTACAAAACAAAAGCGTGCGTCGTGCTGAGAAGTGACGTGTACTGCTGCACTGATGGATTTTGACGACAGCTGTGTTTTTTTACAGTAGCAGACGTGTCGGGTGCAGCGAGCAGAGCACTCGGGTAACATTGTTAGGCATGTGGTTTCGGTTAATTACGTGACAGCCACTAATATTGGTACGTGGATATTAAATAGTTAGGATTATGGTGATTCGTAGTGGATATTAATCTATATTAATATATAATATCGGCTGTACCACTAACTTTATCTAAAAATATCATTGTATATAAACAAAAAATTATTTAATCAAAATTTGTACACTAATCTAAAATTGTGTTAATTTTTCTATTTGTTTCTCTTAATGCTCATGTTTTTCTTTCACTAAGAATTATACAAACAACATAAACAACGTGTATCCTCTGGCCTTTAGTACTATTATATTATTACTTTTAATAATAAAATAAAAATATATTGGAAATTGTGCGTGCCAAGTTCTAACATATATAAACCTTATAAAAAAATTAATAAATTATACTAAAAAGAACAACAGATTTGGACATATAGTAAGAAAAGGATACGATAAAGCGAATAGGATTCAAAGTCAAATAAAATAAAGTTTTGGAAGAACTAAAATTTCGGTTCATAAAAGAAATATTGTTCATATAAGTTTAGTTATATATTAATTAAGTAATATATTGATATATTTCAAATTTAATAGGTTTAATCACAAATAAATGATTCCCTAGTTTTATAAGTGAAGTATAGATATTCAGATATTCTGATCCGGATATGGGTATAGAGTATAATCGATATCCGTATTCGAATAAATTAAATTTAGATCCAAATATTACCATATCCAAAATTCATATCCATGTTTGTTTGTGATTGTATTCAAATTTGGATTCAAAATGGATAATGTGGCTTTGAATGCATCTCATTTTCGAATTGTATGGTTCAACTGGTACGATTAAGCAAATTGATATGACCCTTTAAAGTTTACACTACAACAATAAGTCAAAAATTCTGGTTGGACCATAGTGAACTATTTGGACCTTTCTAATTGTGATCAGTTTTGTCTAGGTATATATAAGGTAATTTTTAGATTTTTTATGTGTTTTGTAGACAAAAAGATTCTAAATCAAATGTAGTAGGAAAATGACATCCCTTTGAAAATGAAGCGCCAGTTCATTTGTACAATTGCTAGGCCCAACTTAAAACGTTGATATTCATGTTCTACTAGACTAGGTTTCGAGGAGTTCTAGACACTGATCTTACTCTTCAAGTCCAATTTTTCATCACCATCCTTAATCCAATTCTTTTCTATCAAATGAGGTCTATTACGAAGTATAAAAAAGTTTGAATATCCTGATATATACCTCATTTCATCAAACTAACATTTTTTAAGTACAGTCACTGGTACATTTAGGGACTGTTTGGTTGCTTGAAAGTAGATATGAAGTGGTAAGATTTTTCATACGCATGCACTCCAATTCTACTCCCGTTGTTTGGTTGCAATTGTAAGTGAACCCTGAAGTGAGTGAAATAACATCTAAAGTAGTTCATGTCTCCCCACATCTTTCTTTTTTCACTCCAGCAAATTGGGAATGGATGTCGATAAAACTCCCATTCTCTTTCACTCGGACCCAGAGCGAAAAATCCATGGAAGTTGTGACTACTCATTCCCGATAAACGTATTTATACGTGTGCTGTATCATGTATTTCTTGTATCGTGTATCGATATGACATCTTGCACATGTTGTTCGTACCCATATTCTTTAGTTTACTTGTGTATCTTGATGAGTATCTTGTTATTAGATTTTTGTGGTAGTTAGAGGACCTGTCGAGTCAATCTATTAGATTGACTGACTGGTTATTTTAGCACCTGCCCATAGTATATAGTAGAACCATGTATCTGAGTAATGTGACACCGATTGTCCTTGTTTGGTATAGGTATGGCTTACTGCTTTGATGATAGAATAATAGTCTATGTTGTGGCACAGGTTAATATGTATGTATCATAGTCGTAGATCGACCACTAGGATAAATTGATTACCTGACTTATGAAACTGTATTTTGGTACTGGTTTATAACAAGATAATTATGCATGAGACTATCCTACACCTGTAGAGTACCCATTGGCATTGCCATAGACCGTGCTAGGATTCGTTCATAGATCCAAATATCCAAAATTCAAAGAGATTTTATTATCAGAAATGTATACATTGGTATACCATCTGAGCCCGACTTGCCCAGTCAGCATGTTGATTTGGACTAATCCTATTATCCACTGGTTTCTTGTTCTTTCATCGGACGACTGTAATTCATCCATAAGTCATGAATTGATGAGGTGGAGGCCATCAAAGGGCTCTCCCCTCTTTCCCTTTCTTATTTAAACAACTCTTTTTCTCTCTTCTCCTATTTCCTTCTTCTTCTTCTTCTTCTTCTTCTTCTTCTTCTTGCCTCAAGCTTAAAACCAACCATATGAGCAAAATCTTAAGATCTTAGGTATGATTGTTTTTAATCTTCCTTGGTGGTGGTGTAGACGCTAGGCTTGGAAAGCTAAATACTAGGCAAGTATATGTTGAAAAGAGTGATGAAACTTTGTTTTTCTTTCATTTCCATTTTTATGTATGTTTATATATTTAGACCACTTTGATTATATTTATTGAACTATGATCTAGTATTTTCTTGCTTTTATATTTAGATTTGGTGTGGATTTGACCTATAATGGTTCTACATTTATATTTAGGATACTTTGGTTTTCATGGTGGATTTTCTTATGATACTTAGGTTTTCTCTTACAACCTTAGGCTAGATTGCTATAGGAGACTCATACCTACTATTAGAAACTTGCTAGATTAGCTTTAGGTGAAATTGTGCCAAGATTTGGTTTAAAAAAACAAAATTTGACCCCTTACTACGCTGGTTTATTGTCAGCGATATATCATAGTAAACCGCAGTATACCATTTTACATTCCCAGAACTTGTTGTGGCGACACAGTATACCTAGAGCTGTCAAGTGGGCCGGGCCAGCATGAATTTGAATGGGCCGGGCCGGGCTCGGGCCGAGCCTCTTTGGCCCATAAACTGTAGCGGGCCGGCCGGGCTATGGATGAAATTTTTAAGCCCAGCCCGGCACATGACCCCTGGCACGGTGGGCTTCGGGTCATGCCGGGTCGTGCCGTGCCGGGCCAGATACTTTGACTAAGCTGATGTATGGATGCATTCATGATTCATGTATGTTGTTGTTGCTGCAACTTGCAACTAATATATATTAAAATGAATTGAATTAAATTTCAATTCAATTCTGTTCAAAATTCATTTCATTCCAATTGAATTCACTGCTACACTATAATCATAATATTAACAGAGGCCACCACAACTTGCACTTGTTTTAGGCAGTGCTAAAAATCATATTTGGAGGGCAGAGTAATTGTGCATATTTTTCTTTTACTTTCCTTGGGGAAGTAACAACACTGCTGTTAGCTGGTAGGATTTGGGACAAATCAAAGAGATTGTACAGGAATTGTTGCAACCGGGTTGAGCTTCGGGCTGGGCCTATATTATGGGTCAGTATTTGTGGTCGGCATGACCCAATATACGGGACCGGGCCAGCCCGAGCCCACGATTAATCGGGTCGAGTCGGCACATGGACCAATTTTTTGGGTCGGGCTCGTGCCGAACTGGGCCGGCCCGGCCCAATTGGCAGGTCTAGTTATACCGCCAGGATGCCCATTTTGTGTAGATTTGTGACCTGGATAAATTCTACTTCTCATGTGAAGTTTAGTGACTTCCTAATACTGTCACTCCCCGATCCTGAAATACGTATTTTTATACGTATACCGACAAATTGTATTTACCTTGTATTTATACTATATTTATTATGTTGTCTTTCTTCATGCATTTCCCAAAATATTCGACAAAATATTATTTCCTAATTTATTTTCTGCATTTGGGCCTACAGTTTTGGCTCATTTGGGTAACCTATTCTTGGTTCACCAATGGTTCATCATGAACCCATGGGTCCAAGATCTATATATATAACTCATCTCATTCTCTCTCCTCTCATTTACTTCCTCTCATTTATTTCCTCCACCAACCAAATATTTCCTCCATCAACCAAGGCAAGTACCAACTTGCTCAAGAGATGGATCCATAATTTGTCAATGGTTTCTTACAAAACTATTTGCCAAAACATGTTCTTCTCCTCAACCTAGACTAGTTTAGAACTTGGAAGTTTCCATTTTGAAGCTTTGATTTTTGTAGATCTAGGTTTACTTTATTTTCGGATTTCTTGGGTTTTGATCTACTTAATCTTGTTATTTCCTTGTTTTGATGGTTCCATGTTGTAGAGGATCTCGTTCTACCCCATTTTGACCTAAGGGAGTTTCGATTTGGGCTCCGGATGAAGGTTTTGTGTAGTTTGGAAGCCATGGTTGCTTGGCTCCTCTTCTCGGACAAGTGGAGAAGAAGAGCAGTACTTGACCGCATGAATCCTCATACGGCAAGTCTCTGGCCACATGGCCTTTCCAGCCGCATGAGACTCGTTCGAGCTCAGCCGCATGGAAAGTCCTTCCTAGCCGCATAAGACTTGCTTGAGTACTTGACCGCATGAATCTTCATGCGACAAGTAATTGAGCCGCATAGCCTTGTTCAGACTCAGCCGCATGAGCCCCTGTTATCTTGAGTCGCATGGACTTCATGCGGCTAGCTTTCAGCCGCATGAGTTCTTTTGCACCCAGCCGCATATGCGCTACTGTTTTGGGCCGCATAAGGCCCATCCATCATCCAGCCGCATATGTATCGCCCATGCTCAGCCGCATAGGACTTCGTCTGATCATAGCCGCATATGATGTTGAACCCCGGCCGCCTGGCGATTGCTCCCTTCGCAGCCGCATAAGCTGACACCCCTTCGTCCGTATGAACCCGCCTTTCCAGCCGCATGCGCCTTGGGCTCCCTGAGCCGCATGAACGTGCAGTCCCAGCCGCATGAACCTGTATTGACCCAGCCGCATGGACTCACTCCTCTTGAGCCGCATGGACTTTTGTGCCCTATCTGGTTACCTTATTATTATTATTATTATTATTATATATATATATATTATATGCCCATTTTATATCCTTACGCCTTTTGTCCCGAGCATGATATGAGCACTAATGTGACCCCGAAGAACAAAGTGTTCCTATCAGATAGATGTACCTGAATGTCCCAGTTCTTGTTTATGCTCGGCAAATGACTCGTAACTCCACGTGGCGTATTTGCAATGATGCATTACACTAAGGAGGGTAGAACATGTTGACATACTGATTGACATAGATCCTCTTTGGGGTACTCGTACTAAAGTACGACTTTAGGAGGATAATCATGCAGGCCACAGCATGAAAGTCCAAGATTTTACCTAGGGTTAAATTAGGCAACTAAATATACTAGATGCATGGAGAGGGCAAAATCCCGAGATCGTGTTACACCAGCCGCCTTGAGATACTGTCTTGACGCGCCGGCTGGTCTCCACGGATACTGTGTCATCTGCAACGAGTGGATGACTGTATCCGATTAATTCATGCTATATATTATATGTTTTAGCAAGGTGGCCTTACGAGGGACCTGTGCTCAATCATACCTGTCTACGCGAACCCCTGGGTTGGCTAGCCTTACTGGAAAGATACGACTTGCTTGTATCCTATTGCCTTCCGTGAATAACTGAGGGAAGCGGACTGTCATGGTACGTGATCCAACCCATGTTCTTGTTTGATTGTTGGGTTGGTTATCGTACTATGATAGGCTGTGGACCGAAGTTATGAATGGAAGACTATTTCTGGTTGTGATATTGTGCTACTTCTGTGAATGACTGAGGAACATGGTCTATCTCGGTACATGATCCAACCCATGTTTTTGTCTGATTGTTGGGTTGGTTATTGTGTTACGATAGGCTATCGACCGAAGCCACGATCAGGAGATTTTATTGTTTATACCTTTTTTTTAACTTATGTGAAAGTTATAGAGTACGACACGTCCCGACTCCATGCGGCACCTTTTGTCCTTGTTTGGTTGTAAGGGTGCCATATGGGTTCGAGGATGTTGCGCCACCCTATAATAGTAGCATAAGTATTACTATTATCAATCATTCTATTTAACTGGGTTTTTAAATCTTAACTCTTGTGCCCCTTTGGCGGTACTTGCTATTCGGGGCTGACCCCGCTGGTTTTGTTTGGCCAGATCTCGTAGCAGAGCCAGAGGACACTATCTTCCTCCCTGACATCCATGGTGCATACTAGGAGCATGGCAGTTCGGGGACTCGAGTGGGTTTCTTCTCCACCACTCCTGCTTATACTTTTGCGGCGTTTAGCCACCGGCACCTGTTAGCCAGATTACTCGATATTTTGGTGTCAGTACATAATTGTAATTAAACAGACTGCAGCTGTGTATAATTTTATACTCCTGACTCTCTGAGATAGCTAAATTATAAAGCTAGTCTCTCATGACCATTTTGATGAAGCGTCGGGGATGCCTTACTGCTTTATCTTTAATGTTCATTTAATTACTGATGTGATTTGATTGATTGAGACATAGAACTCTGTGGAACCATAGGAGACTTGATTGTAGCATGTACCCCCTAGTTTTTCGACAGCCACGATCGCCGTATGACGTTACGTACCTCATATGGAGTAGATGGCCTAGTCCGTCTTCGTATTTCGGTACTGGGGCGTGACAAGGTTTTAGTGGTGGCCCATGCAGGTCTGATTTTCAGACTTGTGGGGTATTGCGAATTATTAGGAGTCTCAATCAAAACTTGTTCCCCTTGAAATTCTGTTTCGAATTCTCTGTCCTTGCCTCGATCTCTAACCTGACTTGTATCCTCGAAATCTTCCTCGTCCGAACTTGATAATCTTATATTCTTCTCTATAGGGGTGCTTCATTCTCAGTAGCGGAAGAGGCCCATGAGGAAGAGCAGCAAGAGCACGGCTCGACTGGGCAGCAACAGGGGAGAGAACCTTCTCCAGTGCAGGCACGAGCAGAAATGGAACCAGAGGCAGTGCAGCCGCAGGTTATTGAAACTCCTGCAGCACCAGCAGCGACGGCAGTACCAGACGTCGTAGCACTCCTGGAGATCATCCGGGGGTTTCTTGTCACTAACCAACAGCAACAGACTCGGCAGCAGGAGCAGAACGTGTTGCTGAACCAAGGGATTCAGTTAGCTCTTGAGAGAAGTGTCGGGGCTGACTCGGGAGCATCAGAAAGGTTTCGTCGCTTGAACCCGAGGTATTTTGATGGCATGGAGGATGCCATCACTGCGGATGCATGGATTCAAGACATCGAAGCCATTCTTGTGGCAGCCAAGGTTCCAGATGATGAGAAGGTTGATCAGGTCAAACTGGTACTTCAGGATCTTGCTCGCGACTGGTGGGCATCAGAAGAAGTTGGTATAAGACGCCCTGTTCGTTGGACCACCTTCAGTGACAGATTCAAGGCCAAGTATTTTGGCGTAGTAGCTCGATATGAGCTCCAGCAGAAGTTTATCAGTCTCAAGCAAGCAGGCAAGACCGTAGATGGGTATGCAGCAGAGTTCTGCAGATTGTGCCGTTTCGCACCAGCAATGGTGGCAACGGAGCCAGAGAAAGCTATGAGGTTCCAGCAGGGACTTCATTTGGAACTACTACAGCTTGTGGAGGGACACGACTACCAGACGTTTGATGCTATCTTGACGGCAGCCCGGAGGCATGAGCTTACCCAGCAGAGGTTGGCATCGAGGGCAGGAGGTCAGAAGAGATCTCATTCCCAGGTTGGAGGAGGAGCAATGCAGCGAACATCGACACCAGCACCCGGTGTACGTATTCATGATGCAGGAGCGCCGCGGAGGACGGCCGTGTCAACTAATACAGCGCCAGTTCGGCATCAGCAGCCGAGAAACCAGCAACAGCGTCAGGGAGCACCCCAGGGCTGTACATTCTGTGGGAAGGCAGGGCACACGAGGGAGGTGTGCCGGTCAGCGAATGGCTTATGCTTGAGGTGTGGTAGTTCAGTCCACCGTATTTCCACTTGTCCTGTGATGCAGAGGCCAGGAGGGCCAGCTCAACAGTTTCCAGCATTGCCAGCTCCGGTGGCAACCCCGAGTGGAGGGTCAATATTAGCAGTAAGGCCCCTAGCCCAGCGTCTACCAACGCAGGCTCAGATGTTCCGCCAGGCACAGGAAGCCGAAGGCCCTCAGAGGCAGCAACAACATGGTCGAGAAAGGCCGCAACAAGGGGCTCCGCGGGGCCAGGCTCTCACATTGACCTTGGGAGAGGCTCTAGCGTCTAGTGACGTGGTGGCAGGTAAAATTCTCGTCACCTTATTTCTCGCTGTAGCATTATTTGATTCAGGCGCTACTCATTCATTCATCTCTGCACAATATGCTACACGGATTGGATTAGAGTTTGAGGCATTGCCGGAGAGGATGGATATACTCACCGGCAATGGGCTCGTAGAAGTTAGCAGAGTGTGCTTTTCATGTTCGGTGGAGGTGTGTGGGCATTTACTGCCCGCATCATTGATTGAATTCCCTATGGGGAATTTTGATGTCGTTCTTGGCATGGACTGGTTGAGAGACAGTCATACGACAATTGATTATAGAGGAGGAAGGGTCATATTCAGCGTTCCTGGGATGGAGCAGTTCATCTTTACTCGAACCTTGAAGAATCAGGACGGAGGCGTCATCTCAGCAGCAGTGTCAGAGCCAGGACAGATTCCGGGAGTGGTCGAAGATTTTCTTGACATCTTCCCTGATGAGCTCCCAGGGATACCCCCAGTCAGAGAGATAGAATTTAGCATTGAGTTGAACCCTGGAACGAGGCCTATTGCAGACAGAGTTTACAGAATGTCGTCGTCAGAACAGGACAAGTTGTATCAACATGAGGAAGAGTTGAAGTCTAAGGGATTCATCCGAGACAGTAAATCGTCCTGGGCCGTGCCAGTGATTCTAGTTCCCAAGAAGGATGGGTCGACGAGGATGTGCATCGACTACCGCAAGCTGAATGCAGTAACAGTGAAGAATAAGTACCCACTACCAAGGATTGATGACCTGTTTGACCAGTTGAGCAAGGCCAGCATCTTTTCCAAGATCGATCTTCGGTCAGGATACTATCAAGTAAGAGTCCGGGAGCAAGACATACCGAAGACAGCATTCAGATCTAGATATGGGCATTATGAGTTTTTAGTAATGCCCTTTGGACTAACCAACGCCCCCGCAGTATTCATGGATTTAATGAACCGCATCTTTCTGCCGTATTTGGATAAATTTGTGGTGGTGTTCATAGATGACATTCTTGTCTATTCCAGCAGTGAAGAGGAGCATGAGAAGCATCTTAGGACTGTCTTACAGGCATTGAGGGAGCATCAACTTTATGCGAAGCTCGACAAGTGTAAATTCTGGTTAGATCACATTTCGTTCCTGGGGTATGTAATTTCTGGGGCAGGAGTGTCAGTAGATCCGAAGAAGATTGAGGCCGTAGAGCATTGGCCAGTCCCGAGAACGGTTGCAGAAGTACGAAGTTTCTTAGGATTAGCTGGTTACAACAGAAGGTTCGTGGCGGACTTTGCCAAGATCTCTGCGCCCTTAACGCGTTTGACGCACAAAGACGTAGAGTTTGTTTGGTCAGCTAGCTGTCAGGCATCCTTTGAAGAATTGAAGAAGAGATTGATCTCAGCCCCGATCTTGACGCTTCCAGTAGGAGCGGGAGGCTTTACAGTATATTGTGACGCATCTGGGAAGGGTCTTGGATGTGTATTGATGTAGCACAGAAAGGTGATAGCATATGCGTCTCGACAGCTTCGAGACCATGAGAAGAATTACCCGACTCACGATTTAGAGTTAGCAGCTGTGGTGTTTTCACTCAAGTTGTGGAGGCATTATTTATACGGAGATCGGGTAGAGATCTATACTGATCATAAGAGTTTGAAATACGTATTCACGCAGCAAGATTTGAACATGAGGCAAAGAAGATGGTTAGAACTACTGAAGGATTTTAACTTAGATCTTCAGTATCATCCAGACAAGGCGAATATAGTTGCAGATGCACTGAGTAGGAGAGACAGTGCCTTTATCCTGATCTCGCAGAAGCATATTTTAGAAGACCTTCAGAGTATGGGAATCGAAGTAGTTTTGCCAAGGGATATAGGAAGAATGACCAGTATGCAGATTCAGTCAACCTTAGTAGAGAGGATAAGGGCAGCACAAGCAGGAGATCCACAGATTCAGAAGTTACGGTCGGAGTGTGAATCAGGCCGCAGGAAGGAGTTAGTGATTCATGAAGATGGTACGCTCAGGTTTGGAAACAGACTCTGTGTACCGAGTGGAGACCTTCGGCAAGAAGTTATGTCCGAAGCTCATAGTTCTATTTACTCCATTCATCCAAGAGGAACGAAGATGTATCGAGATATCAGGCAGTACTTTTGGTGGAATGGCATGAAAAGAGAGATAGCGAGATTTGTATCCAAGTGTCTGGTATGTTAGCAGGTGAAAGCCGAGCAGCAGAGACCAGCAGGGTTGCTACAGCCGCTTCCTATCCCAGAATGGAAATGGGAGCACATCCCGATGGACTTTGTGACCGGTTTACCTAGATCCCCGACTGGTAAGAATGCAGTCTGGGTAATAGTAGATCGACTCACAAAGGTCGCTCATTTCCTTCCCTTTCGAGTCGGACAGACTACTGAACAGTTAGCAGAAATGTACATGAAGCAGATAGTAAGGCAGCACGGTGTTCCAGTTAGTATAGTATCAGATCGGGATACGCGGTTTACTTCCCATTTTTGGCGGAGCTTACACCAAAGTTTGGGCACCAAGTTAAGATTCAGTACTGCTTATCATCCCCAAACTGACGGGCAATCAGAAAGAACCATTCAGACGTTAGAAGATATGCTACGGGCATGTACCTTGGATTTTGGCGGATCTTGGGAGGACCACCTTCATCTAGTGAAGTTCTCCTATAACAACAGCTATCAAGCTAGCATTCAGATGGCCCCGTTCGAAGCATTGTACGGAAGGAAGTGCAGGTCCCCTTTAGCATGGGACGACGTCGGAGAACGAAAGTTGTTGGAACCAGAGATGATCACGCAGACTGTGGAGATAGTTAAGTTGGTCAGAGAACGCCTTCGAGTTGCGCAGGACCGACATCGTCATTGGGCAGATCAGCATCGTAGGCCTCTAGAGTTCAGAGTTGGCGACCAAGTATTTCTGCGGATTTCGCCTACTCGGGGTATCACCAGATTTGGAACCCGAGGAAAGCTTAGTCCAAGATACGTTGGTCCTTTTAAGATTCTCGCTCGGGTAGGCGATGTGGCTTATCGACTTGCCCTTTCGCCTTCGTTAACTGGCATACATGATGTGTTTCATGTATCCCAATTACGTGGGTATGTCCCGGATCCGAGTCATATCCTCGATCATTCTGAGTTAGTCGTTGGTACCGACCTAACTTACGAGGAACAACCCGTGTCTATTTTAGACCGGCGAGAGAAGGTACTCAAGAATCGAACGATAAGCCTTGTCCGTGTTTCTTGGAACCATCACTCTCCGGGAGAGTCAACCTGGGAGCACGAGGACGAGATCAGATCTCGGTATCCGCATTTGTTTGACTAATAAGGTATATTTTTGCACCTTATTGACACGATTGCATGCTTATCTGTACCTGCTTATTTTGTACTTTGTGATGTATGATAATAACTGCGATAAAAGTTAACTTATATATGATTATGCCCTGCTTGCCCTGATTTCACTATCATGTCTTGGCTGGAATTCCGAGGACGAAATTTTTCTAAGAAGGGTAGAGATGTCACTCCCCGATCCTGGAATACGTATTTTTTACGTATACCGACAAATTGTATTTACCTTGTATTTATACTATATTTATTATGCTGTCTTTCTTCATGCATTTCCCAAAATATTCGACAAAATATTATTTCCTAATTTATTTTTTGCATTTGGGCCTACAGTTTTGGCTCATTTGGGTAACCTATTCTTGGTTCACCAATGGTTCATCATGAACCCATGGGTCCAAGATCTATATATATAACTCATCTCATTCTCTCTCCTCTCATTTACTTCCTCTCATTTATTTCCTCCACCAACCAAATATTTCCTCCATCAACCAAGGCAAGTACCAACTTGCTCAAGAGATGGATCCATAATTTGTCAATGGTTTCTTATAAAACTATTTGCCAAAACATGTTCTTCTCCTCAACCTAGACTAGTTTAGAACTTGGAAGTTTCCATTTTGAAGCTTTGATTTTTGTAGATCTAGGTTTACTTTATTTTCGGATTTTTTGGGTTTTGATCTACTTAATCTTGTTATTTTCTAGTTTTGATGGTTCCATGTTGTAGAGGATCTCGTTCTACCCTATTTTGACCTAAGGGAGTTCCGATTTGGGCTCCGGATGAAGGTTTTGTGTAGTTTGGAAGCCATGGTTGCTTGGCTCCTCTTCTCGGACAAGTGGAGAAGAAGAGCTGTACTTGACCGCATGAATCCTCATGCGGCAAGTCTCTGGCCGCATGGCCTTTCCAGCCGCATGAGACTCGTTCGAGCTCAGCCGCATGGAAAGTCCTTCCTAGCCGCATAAGACTTGCTTGAGTACTTGACCGCATGAATCTTCATGCGGCAAGTAATTGAGCCGCATAGCCTTGTTCAGACTCAGCCGCATGAGCCCCTGTTATCTTGAGTCGCATGGACTTCATGCGGCTAGCTTTCAGCCGCATGAGTTCTTTTGCTCCCAGCCGCATATGCGCTACTGTTTTGGGCCGCATAAGGCCCATCCATCATCCAGCCGCATATGTATCGCCCATGCTCAGCCGTATTGGACTTCGTCTGATCATAGCCGCATATGATGTTGAACCCCGGCCGCCTGGCGATTGCTCCCATCACAGCCGCATAAGCTGACACCCCTTCGTCCGTATGAACCCGCCTTTCCAGCCGCATGCACCTTGGGCTCCCTGAGCCGCATGAGCGTGCAGTCCCAGCCGCATGAACCTGTATTGACCCAGCCGCATGGACTCACTCCCCTTGAGCCGCATGGACTTTTGTGCCCTATCTGGTTACCTTATTATTATTATTATATATATATATTATATGCCCATTTTATATCCTTACGTCTTTTGTTCCGAGCATGATATGAGCACTAATGTGACCCCGGAGAACAAAGTGTTCCTACCTGATACATGTACCTGAATGTCCCAGTTCTTGTTCATGCTCGGCAAATGACTCGTAACTCCACGTGGCGTATTTGCAATGATGCATTACACTAAGGAGGGTAGAACATGTTAACATACTGATTGACATAGATCCTCTTTGGGGTACTCGTACTAAAGTACAACTTTAGGAGGATAATCATGCAGGCTACAGCATGAAAGTCCAAGATTTCACCTAGGGTTAAATTAGGCAACTAAATATACTAGATGCATGGGGAGGGCAAAATCCCGAGATCGTGTTACACCAGCCGCCTTGAGATACTGTCTTGACGCGCCGGCTGGTCTCCACGGATACTGTGTCATCTGCAACGAGTGGATGACTGTATCCGATTAATTCCTGCTATATATTATATGTTTTAGCAAGGTGGCCTTACGAGGGACCTGTTCTCAATCATACCTGTCTACGCGAACCCCTGGGTTGGCTAGCCTTGCTGGAAAGATACGATCTGAGGATTCCTATTAACATGATGCGAGGATAACCTCGTCCCACTAGAAACTCGTAAGACTTGATTGGCCGTAAAAAATGACTTGCTTGTATCCTATTGCCTTCCATGAATAACTGAGGGAAGCGAACTGTCATGGTACGTGATCCAACCCATGTTCTTGTTTGATTGTTGGGTTGGTTATCGTACTATGATAGGCTGTGGACCGAAGTTATGAACGGAAGACTATTTCTGGTTGTGATGTGCTACTTCTGTGAATGACTGAGGAACATGGTCTATCTCGGTACATGATCCAACCCATGTTCTTGTCTGATTGTTGGGTTGGTTATTGTGCTGCGATAGGCTATCGACCGAAGCCACGATCAGGAGATTTTATTATTTATACCTTTTTTTAACTTATGTGAAAGTTATAGAGTACGACACGTCCCGACTCCATGCGGCACCTTTTTTCCTTGTTTGGTTGTAAGGGTGCCATATGGGTTCGAGGATGTTACGCCACCCTATAATAGTAGCATAAGTATTACTATTATCAATCATTCTATTTAACTGGGTTTTTAAATCTTAACTCTTGTGCCCCTTTGGCGGTACTTGCTATTCGGGGCTGACCCCGCTGGTTTTGTTTGGCCAGATCTCGTAGCAGAGCCAGAGGACACTATCTTCCTCCCTGACATCCATGGTGCATACTAGGAGCATGGCAGTTCGGGGACTCGAGTGGGTTTCTTCTCCACCACTCCTGCTTATACTTTTGCGGCGTTTAGCCACCGGCACCTGTTAGCCGGATTACTCGATATTTTGGTGTCAGTACATAATTGTAATTAAACAGACTGCAGCTGTGTATAATTTTGTACTCCTGACTCTCTGAGATAGCTAAATTATAAAACTAGTCTCTTATGACCATTTTGATGAAGCGTCGGGGACGCCTTACTGCTTTATCTTTAATGTTCATTTAATTGCTGATGTGATTTGATTGATTGAGACATAGAACTCTGTGGGACCATAGGAGACTTGATTGTAGCATGTACCCCCTAGTTTCTCGACAGCCACGATCGCCGTATGACGTTACGTACCTCATATGGAGTAGCTGGCCTAGTCCGTCTCCGTATTTCGGTACTGGGGCGTGACAAATACCCTTTAGGGCTAGTACCCATTGGTTGTAGCATTATATAGGTTGTACTTGATAATTACGTTGACAACTATGAGCCTTATTAATTGCTAAGATTGTGATCATTGATCGATGGATTTCATGTAAATCTCTAGGCCCTAGTATTATTTATGATCAGTGTTCTAAAAATTAGGCTAGGTGTCCGCCTAGGCGCTAGATGCTGTCCTACCATACCGAAAACTCCTAGACGGTGGTCTAGGAGGCTAGGTGGCCCTAGATGGGTTATTTTTTTGACTTTTTTTTTAATTTTTTAGTTGTATTATGGATATGTTTTTGGGTTTTAAAATAGGATTTGGATTTTAGAGTATTAATTTTTTAAAAAATTTCAAAAACAAATTAGGCGGCGCCTAGGCACTTGGCGGGCCTCCTCTACACCTACTCCGCCAAGCAATTTTGGAACACTTTTTATGATTAACTAGCACAGTACCTAGTGACAAGTATCACGCCCTAGAACCAGAATACTGGAGAGCGGGGGACAGACACAGCCAGCTACGTACATTGAAGTGAAACCCACCTCGATATACGGTCACGGCTGTCTAGATACATGAGGGTTATCTACAAGCCAACAGTCTCTTATAGTCAAGAACAAGCCTAATGTCTCAATCTCAAGCAAGCAAATAAATATACAAGATGTTAGATCATCAGACATACAAAGTAAGGCATCCCAAATATTTCATATTTAGATGATCATGAAGCTAGTCAAACAAAATGCGAGACTAGCAAGAGTTTAAGTCATACATGATCAACCCAAGGATTTGTCAATCATGTTACAGCCCTTAGGCAACAGAAATTAAGTTTCAACACGAGCTAACACTTGCTCGGTAGCTAAACGCCTCAAAAGAATAATTTATAATAGAGTGGAAGAGCAAAATAAGAAACCCACTCGTTGCTAGGACTACGTCTGGTGTTCACCATCTGGCTGATAAGCAGGAAGATCCTCGGATATCACTCCAAAATCTGGCTATATAAACTAGCTGCGTCAGAACCCAGAAGAGCAAGTACCACAAGGGAGGCTTCATTAAGGAACTAAAACCAACAGATAATAAAATAGATGAATAAATAAATGAACAGGCTTAAATGACAAGAAGACATGGTTAGAATAAAACAATAGCTTGCATTAGGAAAAAAATAGACGGAATATAATTCCCATGCTAATCACGAGCAAGCATTCAAGCACGGCCAATCAAGTCCTACGGCTTGCTATCATTAGCTAACTAGGGTTATCACATGCCTAGTTACTAGCAAGATGTAATGAGATGTTCCCGCAGTCACAAGCCCTGTAGCTATCCAGGTTATCCAAGCGAGGTAATTTACAAGAGTTATCAAGATTATTAGTGTACTTTTAGTACTTATATTTTTAAGAAGTGCCCCACATGACAGTGGGCTAGAAATGTGTCCTACTCGTCGGCAGGCTACAAGTTCCTCAAGTGTGGCCGGAATAATAGGATCGCCTGTAACTGGAAAAATCTCTCTAAATGGACTACTTGGTCAATCTAGTCATTTAACCTAGTCAGATTCATTATGAATTCCTGACCGTAGTAACCATGAATCCATGTCCTAGACATGATACAAGACGAGACAGGTTGCTTGTACATGCACAATCAAGAAAATCAACCACGGTGTCAAGACAAGAGTTACTTAGCAAGCCAGGGTAGCTGTCACAACAGTCTTTCAAGATTATACATGTCATGTTAGGTTTACTTGTCATGTCAAGAGTATTTGTCAGAAGTGCGCCTCGACGGGCCATTATCAAGATTATCAAGAAGGTTCATGTTATTATGTCTTGTTTATGCCCAGTTGTATTCATGTCAAGTTCAATACTGGCCAATCATGTCGTACTCAAGTCGATCATGTTCCATATTAACAAGTTATCAAGTCCGGTTGTCGCAAGTTTGGCCAAGTACAAGTACATGAAAGATACAATATTACACTAAGAACCATGAGAACAAGCATGAAGATAGGCAACAAGAGTTATCATAGCATGAAATGGCGTATGAGCCAGAGGGTGCTAGGTGGTGCCAGGCCAACCAAGGCTGGGTGGCGCGAGGCGCCAAGCAAGTCAGGTGGCGCGAGGCTAGAGGGGCTAGGTCAAGTGGCACTGGACCAAGGGGCAAGTGGCGCTAGGGAGACAAGGGGCGCCACGGTGCCAAGGGGTGCCTAGGTGCCAAAGGGTGCCAGGGTACATGTGGCGCCAGGGTACAGGTGGTGCCAGGGAGACAGGTGGCGCTAGGGAGACATGTGGCACCAGGAAGACAGGTGGCGCCAGGGGTGCACACGCTAGGCTACGTGGCACTAAAGAGCGCATGCAACTAAGAGAATGCGGCACCAAGGGGTGTGCGCGCACTGCTAATCCTCTCCTCTAACAGGCCGAGAAGTGCTCAAAGAACCCATAAACTTCAAAATGCCATAACTTGCTCAAAACAAGTCTGAATCGGGACTTCCAAGGGTCTAAATTATATATAACTAGATTTCCTACAGCTTGGGATGACTGGTTTTAGGAAATATCAAGCTTTAATAGATCAAAACCAAGAAAAATAAAAAAATATTAAAACTTAGATCTACAAAAATTTATCCATCAAAACCAAAAGTGCCAAGTTCTAAAGAGGCTTAGAATCAAGTAAATAAGAGAATGGAACAAAAAAAACTTGAGATCCATTATTGTCACGACCTACACCCGCTTCTCGGATGCAAGTACGTGCGCAAGGCAGCTACGTATCAAGCGAACTCCAGTCCGACTGGAATACGTAAATGCTGTCACGACTATGGTATACTGCCAAATTATGGCAATGCAATCTATATCTCAAATCCACAAAAGTAATATAAGTATGAATGAACAACTATGGGTCGTGGTCTGCAGCCTACTAGCATAATGTCCGATAAGACTCTAAAGAATATAATGAGAGCCTACAAACTGAATCAATAAATAGGATATCTCATGATAATGAAAGGAAAGCACGAGCTGGATAATAAACATGGTATCAATACCTGAATTTGCAAGCAATATCGTAATCATCTGAAGCCCAAAAGTGCCATAATCATCCGCCATCCGGAACTGTTAACTAACTCCACGCAATAACTAACCTGAAAACATCATCAGGTCCTCAGCGGACATAGCAAGATACATAAAAACATGTCTATCTAGCAGTTTAATCATGCATAAATTATAAACAGGATGTAAGAAAGGAATAACACATACACATGGCAAGAGACTACGACCAAAACTGCTAACAAGTGACTATCGACAAGTGGCTACTGACAGGAGACTATGAACTGGAATACAAGAACAACTATACGTAACTGAACTGCTGGATGAACAAGTGAACACGAGATCAATGGAAATACCAAACCCTCGGCCCGAGTGGACTCGCAGGTTTGAACTAATCACTAACTCTCGTCCCGAGTGTGGACTCTCTGGTTAGTTCAAGACAAGGCACCCTCGTCCCGAGTGTGGACTCTCTGGTGCAAATAAATAACATCCTCGTCCCGAGTGTGGACTCACGGATGTAAACAGATCAAGACAAACACCCTCGTCCCGAGTGTGGACTCTCTGGTGCAAATGGTCAACCCTCGTCCCGAGTGTGGACTCTCTGGTTGAGAAAACGATAACAAAGATTTAGCAGCTCAACTACACATACTCGTTCCAAGACACGACTAAGTCGAGGCACAGGTGAGACAAGTTACAACTCATGTCAAGACACGGGTAAGGACAACTCTAGCATGAACTATAAAGTGAACAAGCCTGGTGTAACTACACTATCTAATTATGAAACCGATATACAAGCAAGACGATAATCTAGTAAACATGGAACGCAGAAAACATATCGATAAACTCACATCAACTAGAGAATAAGATGATAATATATGAAAATAGAAAAAACTATAAACATGAAAATAAACTGTAGAGGGAGGTAAGGTATCTTGCCTAGTGGTAGCACGAAGAACTAACAATATACCGTCAACTGGTAAGCCAATAAATCCAAATCTTACAACCGTCTCCGAAAGCTGAAACAAATATTGCCAACATTTTCAGAATAATCAAATTAGCTAGGATTGACTGTCCTTAAGTCCAATTCTGGACACAGAGGCAAAACGGTAATTTCAAATCAAAAGGTGTCCGCCGTTGGACCCGCTTTGTACCGAAAAGAGTGCCAGAGTCAATGGTCTCTAAAGTCATCAAACTACATGTCTACGGATTCGTTGTGATGATATGAACCCAAAAGTATGTCCAACTTTGGATTCCGGTAGGCCATGCACAAAATTGCCCGTTGAGTCGGATCGTGGGGCCCGCAAAACGATGATCCGATCAACTGTCTCAGAATTGGACCAAACTTGGCATACAGGACCAGAAAAAATGATACGGTCCTGTTGGCACAAGTTTCGTCTCGATTTGACGAACGTGTACAAAGTAATTAGAGTTTTTGCAAAGTGGCCGATACGGTAAATTTCGACGGATACGCATCAAATTTGTCGTGCACACGCGACAAATTTGAATTCCGTCAAAGCCCACACGTCCACGAAGTCGATATGCACCTTTCGATGCTTTCGGTTCGTGACCACGTCGCCCGGATTGTCGGAACGGACCCCGTATCAAATTTTTTTATGATTTTTAGAACATATTTTTCCCAATTTTTATCCATGAATAACTTTCAGTATAATACCTTAGAATTAATTCTACAAAAATGAGTTCGATCTCGTATAGGTTGTCTACATGTCTGTTTAAATAGATTTCTAGTTTTCTTATTGAATCGGCCATGGTTGGCCTTTCAAGTATGGAACTTGGACAATCCTCCATGTTTCTGAAAATAGTATTCTTGGTCGAAGTCATCTCGATTTTTCGAGTGATTCACAGGCCATCTATAAATTCTATTTACTAGGTCATCAGGTGGGTTATGCAGGCTACATGCTGGATTCGATAGAACAAAAAATGATCATAAAATAGAAGAGAATTTGACCTTAAAAAGTGGCGCTCGGCTTGGTTGCGGCTGCTGCTGTCTTTGCTGTTTCCGCGGCTGCTGCTGGTTCCGCGCGCCTGGCCGTTGGCTCTGGCCGCGCGCGGTGGCGCTGCGGTGGCCGAGGCCGCACGCAGAGATCGAAGGGGAGGATGGGTTAGGGTTTTACATCCCCCTCTCCTTTCGATATATATGCGCATATACGCGTTCATCCCAAGGAGTTTGGCAACAGTCGGGCTTGGGATGATTTGTGAGCTCGGCTAGGATTAGGCTGGGCTGGGCCTTAGGGAGCTTGTGTAGTGCCCCGCTCCCGTTGGGGCGAAGCACTATGTAATAGGCTCGTGCCAAGTCAGACATAGTCGGGGACATAGATGGCTAGTCTGACTCGACGACGAGTTTGGTATACAAAAACCACGACATCAATAAAATCGATTTGGACGAGTGATATGAGTACCGTTCCAACTAATGGATCGACTACTGTTAGAATAAGTCCTAGATGTGATAGGCGGCGTCTTGGCGAAGGAACTCTAAAGGGAGCGACGCAACCCGTCTGCCATTGGTTTTATTGGTTTTCTTAGCTTTCTGAACGAATTGTTGCGTAGATTTGATAGTGTGCTTTCGCATCGATTTCTGAATGCGTCTTTAGGAATTTCGAAGGAAGGATTGAAGGAAGGGTTCTAATTCGATGCTCGTGCCATTGCAGGAATTCGTGTAACTGACGCTTGACCGTCGTGAAGCGTTCTCCTACTCTCGGCGCAATCTCCTTAGGTGGGTGGTTCTTCGGCCCCTTCTTTTCTACTCCTTTCTGCCAACTAAATTCTTAAAGTTCAACGTTCAAATCGATGATGCTAACGGGATGTATACTTGCCACTAAGATCGAGAACTCGGAATAATGTATCAACCTAGAGAAGTTAACTCCGAATCTATAATTTCACCCTAAGTAGAGAAAAGATAAAGTTTTAAGAAAGAGATAGAATATATTTTCATGCCATGCAAATCACAACAAAGAAAACCTTGGTTGCGGTATATCATGTCCTGGAGAATTTGGTGCCTACGGGATGCTAAATCAGAACGTACAGTTTCAGGGAAAATGACCCTTGCATGAGTAGGAATGATTATGTGGTTTGATAATGGTTACGCTATGCAATTTACTTCATATATGTTAAACTGTTCATATATTCGCATGGTCAAGGACGACTTGTGCACAAAGTGAGCTTTTCTCGAGACGGTACCCGGGGCCCTGGGACCGAATCGGCCTAGGAGGGAATTATGGAAATCGTGCTTCGGCGCGAGGCATTGCGAGACCTCCAATTAGGCTCCCTATCTAGACTGGAGGGCGCGTCGCAAGGCTACGTAATCGTCCTTCATGGTGTCGATATCACCAATGACCGCATATAGGATAGATTGCATGCTCACCTATTGTCTTGTGCAGGTGGTAAGTATCATGTACATTTTGTGCAGGAAAGGAGCACGGCCGTGGTAAGAATGCCTTAAAATTGGTCATGTGTTATCTTTTAAAATGTGCCTTCGATATGAATTGCAATTCATATAGTTCTAAATAGAAAGATCACTTCGTATGCTAGAATCCTTAATAAGAAGTATCGGTTTAGACGAGTGGGTTCGTCCCATCCACTAGCAAGTGTGCTAACCCCCAACTCCCCAGGTAACGAGCGCGCTGCGGGAGCTCGAGAGTAGACCTGAAGCTGAAGAACGGGAGGCGGCACGAAGCTCTCATATTTTGAAATATTTTGAAGCCCAACTCAGATCGAAGGCTTTGTTCAAATGTATAAAGGGGCGTGAATGTATGGAACGACAAGGATTATTTCAGGGCAAGCTTGTCGAGATTTTTTCTTTTGTGTTTCAAGATGTAGCTACAATGGCATATGTAATGTAAAAATAACCTTGCACATACTTTGCAAGTTTATGAGTGAAAAGCTAAATTTCTTTCTATGCTATGTCTTTAACTCTTTGTACTGTTTAATTTCAACACGTCGAATCAAAAAGGAATTTCCAATTGCACATCCTTGCCTTGTGCAAGTCCAATAAAGACTTGCACGGCATCACATCCTGACCCGTGGGGATCGATTTATATTGAGTCAAGGCGATGGCGACCGATTCGGCGAGTCGGGGCGTGACAAGTTGGTATCAAAGCACGGTTCACACCTCGGACCTTTCAAAATACTTTCTTTTAGATGATGCTGTTGCGATTTTTCGGAAAAAAAACTATGCTTTTCGACATATGCGGCTTGAAATAATCGTTCCATGCATATAAGTCCGTAGATATTTTGAGAATTCTAACGGGTTTGCTCAATTTTGTAGGAATGCCGGAAAGACTGGGTGTCCCTGCTGTCAACGCCACATTGATTAGCACGGATAGCACCGAAGACGCAACGCCTAGCGAATCTGACATGGAGCGACTACTACGCCTCATGGAACTCCAATAACGCCAGTCGAAGATGCAGCAACGACAGCTGCAAGAACAGATCCTGACCCAAATCAGCGTCCAACAAAAGCAAATGGAGGCCCTGACCCGGATCGTGAGCACCATAGAGACGCAACAGAACTCGACGACCGTCATGTTGGAAGAAGAAGTGCAACCCATAAAGACAAAACATATGTCTTCCTCCTCCCTGCTCAAGATGACCAAGTTCAAGAAGATGAAACCGCCTGAATTCAACGGTCGAGCAGAGCCTGACGAAGTCATGGGGTGGCTAGTGAAGATTGAGGGTCTGTTCAATCTCCTCAGCATCAAGGGGTCCAAGAGAGTCGGGTGCGCAGTATTGCAGCTCAACTTGAGGGCCTACGACTGGTGGAAGGCGAAGAAACAGGAACTCCAAGAGGCCAACCCCAACACCAAGATCTCATAGGAGACGTTCAAACTGGCCTTTCTCGAGCAATACATTCCTCGTGCCCTTTGTCGACAGAAGGAAGAGGAATTCATGTCCTTGAAGCAAGAAAACTTGTCCGTTGAAGACTACGATGCGAAGTTCGCGAAGCTTACGAAGTTTGCCAGAGCCTTTCTGCCGAACTATCACGACCCGCACCCATTTTTTTTTTTAAACGGATACGAGACGTGTCCAAGCCAGCCTACGCCGCAGTGTCGGCGGTAGAACGCTGTCACGGCCATGAAGATCAAATCACAAATAATACTCATTCACAAGATTAATTTAATTTACAAAGATCACAAGTTTTACTTTTGCATAAACATAAACTTGTACAATTATATAATGACTACAACTCAAACTATCTAGCTAGTTTCTAGGCTTCTGGCTGCAAATATCCCCGTATCTCCCATGCTAAGTGAATCCACGGCTAACCTGAAAATGTTGGTTTCCAGTCAGGAATGGAACGAGCACAATTCACTGAATGCAATTTCAATAAAGAAAATGACTATAAAACAAAGGTTAGGCATCAATCATGAGTTTTAAAAATAACAGTAAAGCCGTGTGAAAAATCAATAGTAATAAATAGACCAATATACTTTCCACCGTTAGAAGTACCTTTGACATGTGATCGGTCTGGAGTACTACACCGTATGGTCTACGATATCTACTTGCAGAATTTAAACAATGTCTACGAGATCTACAATGTCTACAATATCTACAATGTCTACGATATCTACAATGTCTACAATATCTACAATGTCTACGATATCTACAATGTCTACAATATCTACAATGTCTACAATATCTACAATGTCTACGATATCTACAATGTCTACAATATCTACAATGTCTACAATATCTATAATGTCTACAATATCTACAATGTCTACAATATCTACAATGTCTACAATATCTGCAATATCTACGGTCTGATCACACATCCTTGGTACTTCTCATTCCTGACTCAACAATTTATAGTAGAGTATAAAAATCACATAACCAATGACTAATCAATGAAATATAGTAAAGATCAATATCGAAATGCAGAC
This sequence comes from Iris pallida, assembly GCA_029216955.1. Classification (NCBI taxonomy): domain Eukaryota; kingdom Viridiplantae; phylum Streptophyta; class Magnoliopsida; order Asparagales; family Iridaceae; genus Iris; species Iris pallida. The sequence continues at coordinate 18,442,501 of JANAVB010007397.1, forward strand.
AATAAATTGTACTCGCCTGTGGTCCTTTGCTGGTGAAACCGACAATCTGAACTACTAAATGTGCCACTATAGTCAAAACCCGTACAACAGTCTCCGAAAGCTGAAATAAACAATACCAATGATCTCAGAATAGTCCAATTAGCTAGGATTGCCTGTCCTTACGTCCAATTCTGGACACAGGGGCAAAACGGTAATTTCGGGTCAAAACGGTGTCCGCCGTTGGACCCGCTTTGCACCGAAAAGCGTGCCAGAGTCAACGGTCTCTAAAGTCGTCAAACTACATGTCTACGGATCCAGTTTTCCGATACGAACCCAACTGTATGTCCAAAGTTGGATTCCGGCGGGCCGTGCACAAAATCACTCGTCGAGTGGGACCGTAGGGCCCGCAACACGACGATTTTATCAACGGTCTCAGAATCGGACCAAACTTGGCATACAGGACCAGAAAAATGATACAGTCCTGTTGGCGCAAGTTTCGTCTCGATCTGACGAGCGTGCACAAAGTCATGACTGAATTTGCATTGGACGGATACGGGGCGATTCCGACGGATACGCGTCGAATTCGTCGCGCACACGCGACCAATTTGAATTCCGTCAAAGCCCACACGACCACAATTCCGTTACGTAGCTTTCGATGCTTATGGTGCGCGACCACGTCGCCTGGAATGGCGGGACGGACGTCGTGTGGAGCGATTTTCATGAGTTTTTACTATTTCGAAAATAGATTTTTCCGAGTTTTCAACTCGATTTATCTTAACATGTATTGATTAATAAAATAATCTAAAAGTAGGGTTTGAAAGCTGGTTAGGTTGTCTAAAATCATGTTCAAATGGTTTTCCAATGTTCGCGATGTTCTGGTCGCAAATCGACCGTAAACATTGGATTTCGGGACAGTTTTCTAAACATCCAGAAAATTGGGTTTTTCCTCGATTTGGATCTCGATTTCCATCGCACATGGTGTGAATCGAATTAAACTAATTGAAGGGGTTTCGAGAGGGTAGGTTTGGCTTCATACCTCAAAAGACGGTTCACAATTTCATTGCTCGTGTGCGACAGGGTGTCACTGCGAACTCACCCCCGTCGCACGGCCTGCTGCTGCTGCGTTCTCTCTTACGCGCGCGCACGTGCATCCGCGCGGCCTCGCTGCGCGCGGCGGTGGCGCCGTCGGCGGTTGGGCCACCCAGGTGAGGGGCTGGGGTGGCGCGGGTTTAGAGGAGGTTTAGGGTTTAAGAAATTCGTCGATCTCTCCTTCTCCCTCTCTCGCTCTCGATAATATACGTTCTGTGCGAGCAGTTTGGGCTCAACGTTTTGGGCTCGGGCAAATGGTTTGCTACTGAAAAATCCTAAGGGCTCGGGGAGAGTTCATAGCTGGGCTCCGCTGCAGGCTGGTTTCCTCGGGATTAGCCTGGGGATTGGGCTTCTACTGATTCTCTTATGGGCGGTTAGTCTGAGCTGGGGAATTACTCGGTTACAGGTATTTGGAAAAACTTTGGGCCTGTGGCTCACTGGCCCACTGGGCTGTGGGCTCGGGGCTAGCCTAAGCCCAAGGGTTGGTTTGGCTCTGTTTGGTTGTTTAGTGTTGCTGCTGCTATCTTAATTGCTGTGGGGGAAAGCCCGAGCTCAGCTCAGCTGGGCTGGCTAAGTCTCTTGGTCAGTATACTTCTAATATATATTTATCACTACATATATATATATCTATATAATATATATCACTACACATATTCACTATATATATTTATCTATATAATCTATCAATATATGTCACGCCCCAGTCCCAAAATATGTGAGACCGAGCCACGTGGCATTGGCCAGCTACGTATTCAACCAGACTCTAGTCCGACTAGAATACGTATAAGCTGTTCGAAATGGTGTAACTAACACTACATCAACTCTATATCTCAATCCAAGTAACAGAAAATATAAGGAAGGGATATATGAATACTAGTCTGCAGCCCAATAATCATACTTGCCCGAATGGACTCGAAAGAGTAACATGAGTCTATAAACACTAGGCTACTAGGCAGATACAAATAACAGTAAATGAAATATATAACTCCGAAAGAATGAATACCTGTAATGAAATGGATGTCATCAACAATCCAGCAAGCAGCTCAACAGAACCTACTCAGCTAACCTGGAAGAAAACCAGGTCCTCAGAGGGACGCAACAAGGTACATAATATACATGCCAAAAGTACGACAGTAAAGGGTGATATGATAAAAATAAAATAAGACAGAAATAAATGGGTGAACTACCGTAACCATCTAGTATGAAATGCAATTTAAGAAACATCACTCGAACACGCGGGCTGTCACGGTGTAATCCGAAGTTCTGATACGGAACTCCAGTAACTATGAGAATCTGCAGTTCCGATAAGGAACTGTAGTAACTATGAAAATCCGCATCTCTGGTAATGAGATAACGGTAACTCTGTGGGAAAGTAGCCCAAGCGCACGGTGTATGTTTCTCCCCGCCCATGTGACTTCACGAATCGTATCTACGAGTCGCTCGGTCAGACCTCTAGCTAGTACAACGAGTCATAAATAGAATAGTAATAGTGCACGCATATCAATGTCATCGTCCTAGAATCAACTTGAATCTCCGTACAACAAGATGTAGGCAAGTACGAACATCCGTCAATAATGTACTGACACATGAATATGTCCTAGGGTCAAAATGTAACCCGCAACGATTTGTCGCGGTATCGCAAATGGAAATGTCTAGGTTCGATACCCGATGACGCTAACGGCCATCGGCACCCGAATGTGATTCGGACGCGAAGTATCGAATGCGGCCCTAGGTATTGCACATATATACTCATAAATAAATATTTAAGAATTTTAAATAGTGTAACTGAAGTACAAAAATGGCAAGGTACACTTGCCTGTCTCCGGTCACTGAAGAGGAATAGTTGGTTCCAAGTCCAAATCCGAAGAGTCCAAAGAGTCTGAAGAGCCTATAGAATAATTTATGAATTAATTAATTATCTGCTACAAGAATTACTTACTTATAACAATTCTTATGGCATATTGGCTAAAAGTTGTATTAGGGTTTGTTGGTCCAAATATTTTAAGCTATAACAATTTCCTTAAGTTTATGTAATACCATGCAATAAAATAAAGTGATAAAAAAATCCAAAGGAAAAACTTCACAGTACACTATAACATAGGCTTCTTAGCAAAAAAAAAATATATATATATAATAAAAAAAATTTTGACTACAAGGAAAAAAAAAAACTAAAATTAATCTCCATTACAACCCATTCCTAGCTTTGATCCTAAGACCTCTCATGTATATACCCACCCACACAACCAGTGGACTACTAATGCTCACAGTGCTGTTATATGGGTAGCACCCTTAAACTATGTCGTTGGCAATATAGAACAATCAACCAATAGAAGTGAAAAAAAAATAAAAATAATTCCTTCCCCTTCAGGATTCGAACCCAGGATCCTCTCTTAAAACCCCCAACGCACAACCACTTGAGCTACACTACAATGTTGTAATTTATAGGCCGTTCAATATTTATATGCTGTTGGGACCTGCTACTTTCCTCCATGTGACCTTCACTACTTCTCCTTCTCTCCTTTGTATTCCCATATACCTACTGTCCAACACAATCATGTGGGACACGTGCTCTTCTTCCAAGTTGTACTCAATGATATTACACAACATTCTCCATGCACAGATTTTTTTTTTTAAGAAGAACACCATGCACGCTGCTCTACACGTCCAAGCTTTCACTTTGCTTTGCGACTGCAACAATATTCCCTACTACTCATCTATTCGTCTAATAGAAATTTTCCATTCCTCATGTGTTTTAATCTATGGGAAGAAGCTAGCAGTCCCAAAAAAATATAGTCTATGTTATACTAGTTAAGTAATCAAGAGAAATTACTTTATTCTCCTGACAAGTTGGCGAAAGAAGAACTGGAAGAAGGAATTGAGAGTTACCCGATGAGAAGGGGAAGGTTCGGATAGACACTCGACACGCGGGGAACTGCTGGTGACGTTCGCTGCGTCGGAAGAGCGCCGCTCGTGCGCGAATGGCGTGGATGAAGTCGGACACTTCGGCACCCGAGAGACGTCGACGATGTTGATGGGAATGCAACGAAGATGATGAGAGATGTGGACGATGGGATGATCAGGTGGTCTTGTGGGCGGCTAAGAAAGGCGGCTAGGGTTTTTTTTTTTTTTTTAAAAAAGAATGGAAGAAAGAGGAAGAGAATGGATAGGAGTTATATATGGAGGGGAGTTAGGGTTGTGAATGTGCTGTTAGGCTTCTCAGCAACGCGCCTGGATGTGGGCCTAAGGAAAAGTTTAAGAAGAAAATGCTATTCACATTAGGTTATTGCCATAAGTGAGCTGGCCAAAAAAAAATTTTAGTATGATTTTCTAATGCCGAAATTAATCCACCAATTAAATGCTAATTTTTCCTAGACTTAAAATTTTGAAGAAATCACCAATTAACCATAAATAGATTTTTCCTAACTATTTCTATATAATAACTATAAATTATCACAAATAGTATATGCTAATAAGGTATCATTTGACATTAATAACATGGCAAAAAAATAAATTCTAAAATCCTTGTGCGTAATATATGTGTAAAGTAATTATTTAATTTAATAATAAATTAAAGATAATATAAGAATGCATTAAGCTTAATTTAAATAACATTGTACTAAACAAAAAGTAGGGGGCTCACATCCTCTCTCCCTTAGAAAATTTCGTCCCCGAAATTAAAATGTTGGCCCGATAAAAACGAGATTCAAGGAATATTATGATAGTCAAAATACAGTACTTAATTTCATACCTCCATCCTCGAACAAGTGAGGAAAACGCTCCCGAATAGAATTTTCGCGCTCCCAAGTTGATTCGCCCGGAGAATGATGCTTCCAAGCGACTCGGACGAGTCGAATCGTCTGCCCTCTCAAAACCTTCTCGCTGCGATCTAGAATCGCGACAGGCTGCTCCACATATAACAAGCTAGGCCCAACTGTAATCTCTGAATGGTCCAGCACGTGACTAGGGTCTGCCACGTATCTTCTCAACTGCGATACATGAAAAACGTCGTGCACACCCTCAAGTGACGGGGGTAATGCTAGACGATAAGCCACCTCACCAACTCGCTCCAGAATATCGAAGGACCCGATGTACCTCGGACTCAACTTGCCTCTACTGCCAAATCTGATTGTCCCCCGAGTCGGTGATATCCTCAAAAACACGTGATCGCCCTCCTTAAACTCCAAGGGTCGACGATGCGCATCAGCCCAGTGCTTCTGTCTATCCTGTGCCGCTCTGAGGTGACTCTGAATCTGCTTCACCTTCTTTACTGTCTGCGTCACCAACTCTGGACCAAGTATCTGACGTTCTCCGACGTCACTCCAACAAACTGGAGACCTGTACTTCCTGCCGTAAAGTGCCTCGAAGGGTGCCATCTGTATGCTCGCCTGGTAACTGTTGTTGTAGGAGAATTCGACCAAATGTATTTGATCCTCCCAAGATCCTCCAAAGTCTAACATGCATGCCCTCAGCATATCCTCGAGTATCTGGATCGTATGCTCTGATTGTCCGTCAGTCTGCGGATGATAAGCGGTGCTAAATTTGAGGCGAGTCCCCAAACTATCCTGCATGCTCCTCCAAAAATGTGAAGTGAATATAGAATCTCGATCCGACACGATACTCACTGGTACTCCGTGTAAACGCACTATCTGCCGCATGTACAAATCGGCAAGGATCTCCGTCGATTGCCCAACTCTGAAGGGCAAGAAATGTGCTGACTTGGTGAGTCGATCCACGATGACCCAAACTGCATCCTTCCCGCTGGGGCTCCTCGAGAATCCAGTGACGAAGTCCATCGTGATGTGTTCCCACTTCCACTCAGGAATGGAAAGCGGCTGCAATAGTCCTGCAGACCTCTGGTGCTCGGCCTTGACCTGTTGATAGACCAAGCATCTCGCTATAAATCGAGCGATCTCTCTCTTCATTCCATGCCACCAGTAATGCTGACGCAAATCTCTGTACATCTTCGTACCTCCAAGATGAATAGAATATATCGAGCTATGCGCCTCTGCCATCAACTCCTGGCATAGCTCTCCACTCGGAACGCATAGGCGATCTCCACATCTTAACGTTCCGTCCTCGTGAATCCGTAGTCCTGTCTGCTCGTCGGCCTCGGTCCTCTCCCGGAGTCTCCTGAATCTCGCATCTGTAGGTAGTGCGGCCTTGATCCTCTCAGCCAAAGATGACTGTACTCCAAGTGTAGATAACTGTCCATCCATACCTGGCAATACGACCTCAATCCCCAACTCTTGGAGATCCTCCAATAAATGACGCTGAGTCGTCAAAAAGTATGCTGTAGGCTTCCTGTTCAAAGCATCCGCCACGATATTCGCCTTTCCCGGATGGTACTGCAACTCGATCTCAAAGTCTTTCATCAGCTCTAGCCAACATCTTTGCCTCATGTTCAGCTCCTTCTGCGTGAAGACATACTTCAGGCTCTTGTGATCAGTAATTATCTCTACCCGCTCTCCATAAAGGTAGTGCCTCCATAGCTTTAGTGCAAAAATCACTGCAGCTAGCTCCAAATCGTGTGTCGGGTAGTTCTTCTCATGGATCCTCAACTATCTCGATGCGTAGGCCACAACCTTTCCATGCTGTATTAGTACACATCCCAATCTGCTTCCGGATGCATCGCTGTACACCACAAATCCTCCAGATCCTGAGGGCAATGTCAAAAAAGGTGCTGACGTCAGACGCTTCTTTAGCTCATCAAATGCCGTCTGACACTCCTCTGTCCATATGAACTCCTGATCCTTATGCGTCAAACGCGTCATAGGCTCAGCAATGCTCGAAAAGTTTTCTACGAACCTCAGTTAGTATCCGGCAAGTCCGAGAAAACTCCTGACCTCCGTGGCTGATGTCGGTGCTGGCCAAGTCTTCACTGCTTCAATCTAGATCCACCGCAAATCCATCTCCCATAATGATATGCCCAAGGAAGGATACCTCGCTCATACAGAACTCACACTTACTGAGCTTGGCATATAGTCTTTCTTTCCTCAAGGTCTCTAACACGATCCTGAGATGCTTCTCATGCTCCTCGTGGCTCTTAGAGTACACCAAAATGTCGTCGATGAACACCACCATGAACTTATCCAAGTATTGGTAGAACACCTTATTCATCAGACTCATGAACACTGTTGGCATATTTGTTAAACCAAACGGCATCACAAGGTACTCATAGTGTCCGTGCTTCGTCCGAAAGACCGTCTTCGGAATGTCCTCCTTTCACACATTGATCTGGTGATAGCCTGACCTGAGGTCAATCTTCGAAAACACACATGCATCGCTCAAATGATCAAACAATAATTCTATACATGGCAGAGAATACTTGTTCTTCGTAGTCACTGCATTCAATCATTGTAAATAATACACAACATATCAATCCTTCCTCATTCGACATGAACAAGTTCGAAGATTTCCATGGTAAAACATTCAGCCTGATAAAACCTTGGTTCTCTATCTCTGTTATCTGGAACTTCAGTTCATACAAACTGATCATGCTCCTACTCCCTCTTAAACCTGGTCATCCCTTTCCTAGTTCTTCTAAGATATCATCATGAACAACCCAAATCCTAGCATCCCTTCTATATCTGACATGTTCTATGTCTATGGTTCCCAAGTTTATAATTCAACTCTCTCATATGTTTTTCTCCAACATCTGTTTAAGCCTCAAGTTAACCATCTATCTCTCTTGATCTTGTAGCTCTTCCCTATATCTTGTGTTTATCGTATTTTCTCATGTTAAGCTTAGCCATAGGTTCAAAGTCCTATATAGATTCTCTCGTACTTGATTTACAAATAATAGCCTGTTTGCACCTTACATTATTACTCCCTTGTCATGATTTCTTTCTTTATCACATACTTAATCTACTCTCAAATGATCCCTTAAACTTTTATCGGCATTCTTAATCCTTAATCTATTTCTACTTAGTCCCCCAATCTGTTATCCTTTAAATACTACTATCCATCATTCTTTTATATTCTCTTATTACAACAGTAATCCAATGTTATCTTGTAAATGTTCATACTCAGTAACGGTTTCAAAAACTCATCTTAGGTATAGGTCACCCACTATTTCGTCCAGGTTAATCCTCTACCTAATCCTTATCTTTAACCAATGCCATACATCGATTCTTATTTCCTCAATTTCTATCAGTGATACTCTGCGTTATCCAAATATGAAAATTGGTATCATCCATACATGAGTTTACTTGAAATTCTAATATTAGAAAACTTTCTCCAAGGTTAGAGTCTCAAGTTTCCATATTCTTAAGTCCTTGTCACACTTACACATACTACCATGGACTGTAGCTAACCCTAACAACTAACTTTGCTTTACCATAGATCATCACACATTACTTTAACTTTTATCATTCAATAAATCCTTCTAACCACCAATACTTCCAGATCACTTCTAACTCATGTAAATGGATAGATTTTATCTCATTCTAGGCTCATGTTATTGGGTGCAAGTCTTACTCAAACCTTAGACCATCGGTTCTTTCTAGCTCAGCATCTGGAAAACTATCTACTCTAACCCTTCTTAACATGGATAATTATCTTCTTACAAAATATTCAATCAAGTGCTCCTTCTTTGTCTTGGCGAGGATATACATCCGGGGATAATTACCACGCACGAATGTCCGTGTCTCCGAAATAGTAGGAGAAGACGAGAAACAAAAATAGCAATATCAAGGGAGGATGAACGAATTCAATTATGAAGTTCAAGGGGGATAATCAAACACAAGGGAAGTTTTCAAATCAGCTATGGATTGAGATCATATTAAATCTTAATCTTAACTGCAGGCTCGCTCAGTACAATAATGTAACTGAAACGACAAATCGAGACCTGCATGGGCCACCACAAAAACCATGTCACGCCCCAGTCCCAAAATATGTGGGACCGAGCCACGTGGCATTGGCCAGCTACGTATTCAACCAGACTCTAGTCCGACTAGAATACGTATAAGCTGTTCGAAATGGTGTAACTAACACTACATCAACTCTATATCTCAATCCAAGTAACAGAAAATATAAGGAAGGTATATATGAATACTAGTCTGCAGCCCAATAATCATACTTGCCCGAATGGACTCGAAAGAGTAACATGAGTCTATAAACACTAGGCTACTAGGCAGATACAAATAACAGTAAATGAAATATATAACTCCGAAAGAATGAATACCTGTAATGAAATGGATGTCATCAACAATCCAGCAAGCAGCTCAACAGAACCTACTCAGCTAACCTGGAAGGAAACCAGGTCCTCAGAGGGACGCAACAAGGTACATAATATACATGCCAAAAGTACGACAGTAAAGGGTGATATGATAAAAATAAAATAAGACAGAAATAAATGGGTGAACTACCGTAACCATCTAGTATGAAATGCAATTTAAGAAACATCACTCGAACACGCGGGCTGTCACGGTGTAATCCGAAGTTCTGATACGGAACTCCAGTAACTATGAGAATCTGCAGTTCCGATAAGGAACTGTAGTAACTATGAAAATCCGCATCTCTGGTAATGAGATAACGGTAACTCTGTGGGAAAGTAGCCCAAGCGCACGGTGTATGTTTCTCCCCGCCCATGTGACTTCACGAATCGTATCTACGAGTCGCTCGGTCAGACCTCTAGCTAGTACAACGAGTCATAAATAGAATAGTAATAGTGCACGCATATCAATGTCATCGTCCTAGAATCAACTTGAATCTCCGTACAACAAGATGTAGGCAAGTACGAACATCCGTCAATAATGTACTGACACATGAATATGTCCTAGGGTCAAAATGTAACCCGCAACGATTTGTCGCGGTATCGCAAATGGAAATGTCTAGGTTCGATACCCGATGACGCTAACGGCCATCGGCACCCGAATGTGATTCGGACGCGAAGTACCGAATGCGGCCCTAGGTATTGCACATATATACTCATAAATAAATATTTAAGAATTTTAAATAGTGTAACTGAAGTACAAAAATGGCAAGGTACACTTGCCTGTCTCCGGTCACTGAAGAGGAATAGTTGGTTCCAAGTCCAAATCCGAAGAGTCCAAAGAGTCTGAAGAGCCTATAGAATAATTTATGAATTAATTAATTATCTGCTACAAGAATTACTTACTTATAACAATTCTTATGGCATATTGGCTAAAAGTTGTATTAGGGTTTGTTGGTCCAAATATTTTAAGCTATAACAATTTCCTTAAGTTTATGTAATACCATGCAATAAAATAAAGTGATAAAAAAATCCAAAGGAAAAACTTCACAGTACACTATAACTTTGGCTTCTTAGCAAAAAAAAAATATATATATAATAAAAAAAAATTTGGCTACAAGGAAAAAAAAAAACTAAAATTAATCTCCATTACAACCCATTCCTAGCTTTGATCCTAAGACCTCTCATGTATATACCCACCCACACAACCAGTGGACTACTAATGCTCACAGTGCTGTTATATGGGTAGCACCCTTAAAATATGTCGTTGGCATTATAGAACAATCAACCAATAGAAGTGAAAAAAAAATAAAAATAATTCCTTCCCCTTCAGGATTCGAACCCAGGATCCTCTCTTAAAACCCCCAACGCACAACCACTTGAGCTACACTACAATGTTGTAATTTATAGGCCGTTCAATATTTATATGCTGTTGGGACCTGCTACTTTCCTCCATGTGACCTTCACTACTTCTCCTTCTCTCCTTTGTATTCCCATATACCTACTGTCCAACACAATCATGTGGGACACGTGCTCTTCTTCCAAGTTGTACTCAATGATATTACACAACATTCTCCATGCACAGATTTTTTTTTTTAAGAAGAACACCATGCACGCTGCTCTACACGTCCAAGCTTTCACTTTGCTTTGCGACTGCAACAATATTCCCTACTACTCATCTATTCGTCTAATAGAAATTTTTCATTCCTCATGTGTTTTAATCTATGGGAAGAAGCTAGCAGTCCCAAAAAAATATAGTCTATGTTATACTAGTTAAGTAATCAAGAGAAATTACTTTATTCTCCAGACAAGTTGGCGAAAGAAGAACTGGAAGAAGGAATTGAGAGTTACCCGATGAGAAGGGGAAGGTTCGGATAGACACTCGACACGCGGGGAACTGCTGGTGACGTTCGCTGCGTCGGAAGAGCGCCGCTCGTGCGCGAATGGCGTGGATGAAGTCGGACACTTCGGCACCCGAGAGACGTCGACGATGTTGATGGGAATGCAACGAAGATGATGAGAGATGTGGACGATGGGATGATCAGGTGGTCTTGTGGGCGGCTAAGAAAGGCGGCTAGGGTTTTTTTTTTTTTTAAAAAAAAGAATGGAAGAAAGAGGAAGAGAATGGATAGGAGTTATATATGGAGGGGAGTTAGGGTTGTGAATGTGCTGTTAGGCTTCTCAGCAACGCGCCTGGATGTGGGCCTAAGGAAAAGTTTAAGAAGAAAATGCTATTCACATTAGGTTATTGCCATAAGTGAGCTGGCCAAAAAAAAATTTTAGTATGATTTTCTAATGCCGAAATTAATCCACCAATTAAATGCTAATTTTTCCTAGAGTTAAAATTTTGAAGAAATCACCAATTAACCATAAATAGATTTTTCCTAACTATTTCTATATAATAACTATAAATTATCACAAATAGTATATGCTAATAAGGTATCATTTGACATTAATAACATGGCAAAAAAATAAATTCTAAAATCCTTGTGCGTAATATATGTGTAAAGTAATTATTTAATTTAATAATAAATTAAAGATAATATAAGAATGCATTAAGCTTAATTTAAATAACATTGTACTAAACAAAAAGTAGGGGGCTCACAATATATATATATATATATATATATATATATATATATATATATATATATATATATATATTTTATATATATATATATATATATATATATATATATATATATATATATATATATATATCTATGTAATCTATCACTATGGATTTATTTCTATATATATTTATCTATATAATCTATCACTATATGTATACATATATATTTCTATTATTTGTATCACTATATATAATAATATTTAGTTGAAAAAAATTAATATAACCCATAACAATAAAATAATATTATAAATATAATAACCTCAATAAATAATAAAAATATTTTGAAAATTTCGGGAAGGGAGGCTACAAATCTACCCACCTTAAAAATAATTTCGTCCTCGAAATTCTAACTCATAACCATGCCTAAAATTTTAAAAAAAATAAAAGGTCAATGAATAAATCCATTATTACCACAATCTTCTCAAATTTTAATTCCTCAAAAATAGTTTGTATTCTTCTCCTAACCAATAGCCGCCCGGACTTCTACCCACCTTTGGTCACACTACGCCTCACACTAAAATCTTAAAATCTTCTAACTAGTGCTAACAATCTTACCAACAGATATCTAGACATCTGGTTTCTAAAATTCTCTCGTATCTATCAAGCAACCCAAAAACTTAACAAGCAAATTTATACAAGTAGCTAAGAATATTGGCAAACTCTAGTAAGCGTGACTATTCGTCGCTCTGAAATGGGAAGGTCATGAAAGAATGATCGAGAGCGACCACAAATTTCAAGAGCAGTAAAGAGTATCTAGTGTTACAGATAGAAAGGGAGTCTATGAACCACTGCCTTATTTGCTAGATTGGGCTACTCTAGTTCAATCACTTGCTACGACGAAGCGCCCCTCGTTACTTAGAGTGGCCTGCAATCCGCGCAATACAGGAATCTCGTTCTCGAAATTCTAATTCAGACAAGATTCCATAGTAGAACAGAATTTGAGAAATCAAGAGATTGTGGTCTTAATGGGTTCTCTATTTGGACATCACCCGTTGGTTGGATGTACGTTGGGTTTCAATCTATATGGACCAAACAAGGTCCCAATGATAAAACTACTTCTACTAGATCAGGGTAACCTAAAATAGGACTCTACCCGAGGGGTTGAGTTAGTTGTCAATCAAGTTGGTTAGCTAAGTTCCTAAGGTCCAACTTGCCCTTCGGTGACTTTTGTGTTTAAGTAGCACAAGAGGCCTCTATTGAGTGGCACATTAGTAGCATGCGCGTAGTAGGCTTCGAGTAGACCACAACCATATATTGGGTCGAAGGAATTGGGTCAAGGTTGAGGCTCTAGTGGGAGTCGAAAAGTATACGGTTACTATGGTAAAGGTTATAACTAGTCCTTTTAACCTGAAAGTCGTACCATAAAAATAGCGTACAAGGGGACGGATTTGAGTGGGACATGATATACGTAGATGAAGGTGGACTCGTCTAGATCTTACATATAAAATTTGTCGAAAGGTAATAGCTGGTCTCGTGCTCCAAATATTAATGACACGGCCGGGTACACAAAATGATCTAAAAGAAAAGTGGGAGTCCATGGGGCACTAATTATTATCCTAGTAGAATCGTTCTAATCAATCGATAATTCTTGTATATCCTAAAATTTTGGAAGGCTTACAGTCTACCCACCTTAGAAGTTAGGGCATGCTCTTAGGAATAATGAGGTTAGAAGGTTCCCGAAATCCAGATACTGTACCTCGACTCTTGTTAGTAGAGAATAAGGCACGGCGTAACGGAATATGGTGTACGTAAGTCAAGTCAATGATCATTCCTCAATAAATGAGAAACGAGGGTGTACAAATACACATGGTCGACAAAATAGGATGATCTACTCGTCTATGGTATACTAGAGTTTTTGATGGGGTAACCAACTCCAAGGCACAACATAAGAAAAGATTTCTAACAACTGAGTCAAGAAATTCTATTTGTGTCAAACCTGCCAGACTATGGTCACAAGGGTTGTAGTGATCAGGTATTGCTGTTGACAACTGGTAGGTCGTAGTGTGGCAGGGTATTTAAGCTATGGTATTGGCTAAGCTAGTGACTGTGGTGTTCCAACACTAGTTAGGTCTTAATAATAAAACTTACAAAACTAGAGTAATATTTGTTGGAAACCAACCTCGGAATGAGTGTCACGGTAAATGATTACCCTATTGTCCACTCATCTTATGTCTAACTGTGGCTTCGGTCGAGGAAGGGTTGGTTCAAAGCTTAAGGGTTGCTAGTTAAGGCAAGCTTCCAGCAAATAATTAGAGACTCGCAACCTTTGGTCTCTAAAGAATAGGTAGTCTCCTAGGTAGGTATTTCGACTAAGGGTAAAACCCTAATCATTCACAAATTCGAATGGCTAGAAGGTCTCAATAGTAGTTTGAGGGTCGAGAGGAGAACGAGTAACTCAGTCATATGACTAGTCGATGGTAGCTACACTTGTGTATACCGCTACCATAGCCATGGGGATATGCGGTATCTCTCTACCAATTACGAGCTTCTGTCTTTCCAAATCAGTGAAAGACAAAAACAATAAAGAGTTCAAGAAAGATGTCACTGAATACAATCACGTGATTCAAAGGCGAACGTATAATTCAAGAGGAATTGTCAAGCATTCGCGGATGAGATCATAGATACCTCGATATCTCAATCCACGTAGGATAGTTAAATGAAGTGCGAACCAAATGCATCATGGTTGATCAGACCATAATACACTGATTCTGATTAGACAATATGTTAGCAGGCGTCCCCACTAAACACATGTCTTGACTCAAGCTCGAGAACAGAGTGAGCTTGCAAAACTAGGCTGTAATTGCGGCGTTGGTCAAGATTAGTCAACATACAAGTACGCAAGATTTTTGGAAAGAGGCACTAATAGTTCGAGTTCTGTGAGAATCAAACCTTACCTGGTGTTCTTACTTATACAGTCATCCTACTGTCTTCTTATTCATAAGACTTTGGTCAACTAATGGGTTATGGACTTCCGACGTCTATATTCCAGGTAACCTATTAGTGTCAGTCAATTACTTCGTCAATAGATCACAAGGACCACGGAATACTGGGTTGGAAGACATGCTATCCATCCTGCAGAACTTCCACTAGTATTGGCTTTGGGTCTTACGGATCATATATGGCATTGTCCTATCCTCCATAGTATCTTAAACTTGTAATCATGTCTGAAGTCGTTTCACCGAGAGTTATGCCTCGCCCGTATACTCGGACTGTGGTAAACTCTTGGATTCGTGATTTCAGGGTGATATGATATCCGATACTCTACCTTATATGGACACAAGGATGACTACGATCAAAGAGGATCACTAGCTATAGTTTAGCAATATTCTATAACCTATATTCTCTTAAACTATTCCAACTCTAAGAATCGTGCCTTGCCAGTGCGCTGCTGGCGGCAGTGAACACATAGTCTCCCTAATTTAAATAAATGGCGACAGTGCGCTGCTGTCCTGTCATTATGAGTTAACTGACATTCCTTTAACTATATCTGCAAAAATTCATGAGCTCCTAGAGATTCAAACCATTGAGGAAAAACTTTGAGTTGAAACTAACTCGAGGTTCGTCTATGGATAACATAAAAATAATAATTCTTAGGCAAAATAGAAACTAAATAGGCAATTGGACTAAGATATGAGGGTGATATCTAGGGGCAAAGAGAAGGAATTGCACAGTCATCAAGGTTAGGCCATTAATTCTAGAAAGCCCTGTCTCGCCAAGTGAATAATCTATCCACATTGGATCTTATCGTCATATTAAGAGGTAATAGTGTACCTATAAGGATCTGACACTCTATAAAAATTTAATAACTCCTTATCTACATTGCATGGCCTAGACTACCCATCGGTAAATTTGTATAAGGGACTCCTAGTCCTAGTCATCCTCGTAAATTAAATTAATTATAATTTGTGAATGAGCATTATCTTGTCGCAGGCTCGCAATAGTACAACAAATCTTAAGTACTATCACGAGTTCGCATGATTTGCGAAACCGGACCTGCATGGGCCACCACAAAAACTTGTCACGACCCGCACCCATTTTTTTTTTTAAACGGATACGAGATGTGTCCAAGCCAGCCTACGCCGCAGTGTCGGCGGTAGAACGCTGTCACGGCCATGAAGATCAAATCACAAATAATACTCATTCACAAGATTAATTTAATTTACAAAGATCACAAGTTTTACTTTTGCATAAACATAAACTTGTACAATTATATAATGACTACAACTCAAACTATCTAGCTAGTTTCTAGGCTTCTGGCTGCAAATATCCCCGTATCTCCCATGTTAAGTGAATCCACGGCTAACCTGAAAATGTTGGTTTCCAGTCAGGAATGGAACGAGCACAATTCACTGAATGCAATTTCAATAAAGAAAATGACTATAAAACAAAGGTTAGGCATCAATCATGAGTTTTGAAAATAACAGTAAAGCCGTGTGAAAAATCAATAGTAATAAATAGACCAATATACTTTCCACCGTTAGAAGTACCTTTGACATGTGATCGGTCTGGGGTACTACACCGCATGGTCTACGATATCTACTTGCAGAATTTAAACAATGTCTACGAGATCTACAATATCTATAATATCTACAATATCTACGATATCTACAATGTCTATAATATCTACAATGTCTACGATATCTACAATGTCTACAATATCTACAATGTCTACAATATCTACAATGTCTACAATGTCTATAATGTCTATGATATCTACAATATCTACGATATCTACAATGTCTATAATATCTACAATGTCTACAATATCTACAATGTCTACAATGTCTACAATATCTACAATGTCTACAATATCTACAATGTCTACGGTCTGATCACACATCCTTGGTACTTCTCATTCCCGACTCAACAATTTATAGTAGAGTATAAAAATCACATAACCAATGACTAATCAATAAAATATAGTAAAGATCAATATCGAAATGCAGACAATAAACTGTACTCGCCTGTGGTCCTTTGCTGGTGAAACCGACAATCTGAACTACTCAATGTGCCACTATAGTCAAAACCCGTACAACAGTCTCCGAAAGCTGAAATAAACAATACCAATGATCTCAGAATAGTCCAATTAGCTAGGATTGCCTGTCCTTACGTCCAATTCTGGACACAAGGGCAAAACGGTAATTTCGGGTCAAAACGGTGTCCGCCGTTGGACCTGCTTTGCACCGAAAAGCGTGCCAGAGTCAACGGTCTCTAAAGTCGTCAAACTACATGTCTACGGATCCAGTTTTCCGATACGAACCCAACCGTATATCCAAAGTTGGATTCCGGCGGGCCGTGCACAAAATCACTCGTTGAGTGGGACCGTGGGGCCCACAACACGACGATTTTATCAACGGTCTCAGAATCGGACCAAACTTGGCATACAGGACCAAAAAAATGATACAGTCCTATTGGCGCAAGTTTCGTCTCGATCTGACGAGCGTGCACAAAGTCATGACTGAATTTGCATTGGACGGATACGGGGCGATTCTGACGGATACGCGTCGAATTCGTCGCGCACACGCGACCAATTTGAATTCCGTCAAAGCCCACACGACCACAATTCTGTTACGCAGCTTTCAATGCTTATGGTGCGCGACCACGTCGCCTGGAATGGCAGGACGGACGTCGTGTGGAGCGATTTTCATGAGTTTTCACTATTTCGAAAATAGATTTTTCCGAGTTTTCAACTCGATTTATCTTAACATGTATTGATTAATAAAATAATCTAAAAGTAGGGTTTGAAAGCTGGTTAGGTTGTCTAAAATCATGTTCAAATGGTTTTCCAATGTTCGCGATGTTCTGGTCGCAAATCGACCGTAAACATTGGATTTCGGGACAGTTTTCTAAACATCCAGAAAATTGGGTTTTTCCTCGATTTGGATCTCGATTTCCATCGCACATGGTGTGAATCGAATTAAACTAATTGAAGGGGTTTCGAGAGGGTAGGTTTGGCTTCATACCTCAAAAGACGGTTCACAATTTCATTGCTCGTGCGCGACGGGGTGTCACTGCGAACTCACCCCCGTCGCGCGGCCTGCTGCTGCTGCGTTCTCTCTTGCGCGCGCGCACGTGCATCCGCGCAGCCTCGCTGCGTGCGACGGTGGCGCCGTCGGCGGTTGGGCCGCCCAGGTGAGGGGCTGGGGTGGCACGGGTTTAGAGGAGGTTTAGGGTTTAAGAAATTCGTCGATCTCTCCTTCTCTCTCTCTCGCTCTCGATAATATACGTTCTGTGCGAGCAGTTTGGGCTCAACGTTTTGGGCTCGGGCAAATGGTTTGCTACTGAAAAATCCTAAGGGCTCGGGGAGAGTTCATAGCTGGGCTCCGCTGTAGGCTGGTTTCCTCGGGATTAGCCTGGGGATTGGGCTTCTACTGATTCTCTTATGGGCGGTTAGTCTGAGCTGGGGAATTACTCGGTTACAGGTATTTGGAAAAACTTTGGGCCTGTGGCTCACTGGCCCACTGGGCAGTAGGCTCGGGGCTAGCCTAAGCCCAAGGGTTGGTTTGGCTCTGTTTGGTTGTTTAGTGTTGCTGCTGCTATCTTAATTGCTGTGGGGGAAAGCCCGAGCTCAGCTCAGCTGGGCTGGCTAAGTCTCTTGGTCAGTATACTTCTAATATATATTTATCACTACATATATATATATATCTATATAATATATATCACTACACATATTCACTATATATATTTATCTATATAATCTATCAATATATATATATATATATATATATATATATATATATATATATATATTTCTATATATATCTATGTAATCTATCACTATGGATTTATTTCTATATATATTTATCTATATAATCTATCACTATATGTATACATATATATTTCTATTATTTGTATCACTATATATAATAATATTCAGTTGAAAAAAATTAATATAACCCATAACAATAAAATAATATTATAAATATAATAACCTCAATAAATAATAAAAATATTTTGAAAATTTCGGGAAGGGAGGCTACACGAACACAGAGGCGTGGTGCGAGCGCTTCCAGCAAGGCCTGAATAATAATTTGCGTCGGGACGTAATGAACCAGAGATGCCAGACTTATAGGGAATCATATAATACTGCCCGTAATAGTGAGCGAATCTTCGGTCGAGCGTCACAGAAGACGGATCAAGCATCCGCAACAA
Source organism: Iris pallida (assembly GCA_029216955.1). Lineage (NCBI taxonomy): Eukaryota > Viridiplantae > Streptophyta > Magnoliopsida > Asparagales > Iridaceae > Iris > Iris pallida. Next base: position 18,461,565 of record JANAVB010007397.1, read on the forward strand.
CTTCAACGAGTATTCTCACGACGCGGGAGGATCTGGTATGCCAAAGCGCCAGAACACGTTCGAGTATCGGAGGCCTCACCCAGGCGTACGGTGCCATCGCTGCGGCAAGATGGGACATCTGGCGGTCGATTGCCGAGGGGGATGCTTCAAGTGTGGCTAGCTAGGTCACAAGGTAGTAGATTGTCGCATGGGGAGGGCGAACCAACATCCACCAAGGGACGTCCAGAGCCAGAATCTGAACAGGGCACCTCCTGCCTATGGCACAAACGCACTGCCCTTGAACCCATAAAATCGCCAAGGGGTGCAAGGCCGAGTCTACGCACTGACTCGGGACGAAGCTTTTGCGTCCGACACTGTCGTGACAGGTATACTACTCTACAAAATATGCCTGCTAGAGTATTGTTCGATTCGGGTGCTACGCATAGTTTCATATCTGTCGACTTTGTAAAAGAGAATGAACTACCTATGCAACTTTTAGATATAAATCTTAGCGTTAGCACTCCATCGAGAGTAGATAGTCTGCCACTCAAATTTGTAGGGATGGTTACATCTGCATCGGAGGGAAGAATCTATCCTTGGAAGTTATCATCCTCGACGTCAAGGAGTATGATATAATCCTCGGCATGGATTGGTTGGGTACATGCCACGCAACGATCGAGTGCACGGAGAAGAGAGTTGTGTTTCGCCTTCTGGATGAAAGAGAGTTCTCATATTCGTACGGAACAGCGTCAAAGGCCGCAATGATGATATCGGCAATTTCGGCAAGACGTATGTTGCATTCTGGGTGCAACGGGTACCTAGCATCAGTTCGAGACACGAGAACGGAGATTTCAAGCACGACCCAGACTGAAGTCGTGGCAGAATTTCCTGATGTGTTCCCAGACGAGTTGCCAGGGATGCCGCCGGACCGAGAGATAGAATTCAGCATCGATACCTTCCCGGACACCCGACCGATATCCAAAATACCTTATCAAATGGCACCGGTAGAGCTGAAGGAACTGAAAGCACAACTACAAGAGTTACTAGATCGCAGATATATTTTCCTTAGTGTCTCCCTGTGGGGTGCCCCAGTATTGTTTGTAAAGAAGAAGGATGGATCGATGCGGCTGTGTATCGATTATCGGAAACTCAACAAAGCCATGGTACGAAACAAGAACCCGTTACCGAGGATAGACGATTTGTTTGACCAGTTGCAAGGGGCGACGGTGTTTTCCAAGATTGATCTTCGCTCAGGCTAACATCAATTGAAGATCAAGTCCGAGGACGTGCCAAAGTCCGCCTTCCGAACTCGATATGGTTACTACGAATTTTTAGTCATGCCCTTCGGCTTGACCAACGCTCCTGCCGCGTTCATGGATCTAATGAACTGGGTGTTTCGACCGTTCATAGACAAATTTGTCGTCGTATTCATCAATGACATTCTCATATATTCGAAGAGCAAGGACGAGCACGTGGAACACTTGAAGACGGTGATATAGACTCTGCATGAACACCAACTTTATGCCAAGCTAAGCAAGTGCGAGTTCTAGATGAGCAGCGTGACGTTCCTTGGGCACGTTGTCTTAGCTGAAGGCGTCACCGTAGACCCAAAGAAGATTGAAGCAATAGTCGAATGGAAGCGACCTACCTCAGCAGGTGACATCCGAAGTTTCCTCGGCTTGGCAGGCTACTACCGTAGATTTGTGAAAGATTTTACCAAAATTGCGTCGCCTCTGACTCGTCTCACCCAGAAGGGAGTCGCATTCGAGTGGAATGACGCCTGTGAATCGAGCTTTCAAGAGTTGAAGAAAAGGCTCATCTCAGCGTCGATCCTTGCACTTCCGAACGGGCCAGAAGGGTTTCAAATATTTAGCGATGCATCACGGACTGGTTTGGGATGCATGCTTATGCAAAAGGATAAGGTGATTTTGTTTGCTTCGAGACAATTGAAGCAACATGAGAAGAATTATCCTACGCATGATCTTGAATTAGCGGCCATTGTGTTCGCGTTGAAGCTATGGCGGCACTATCTTTATGGTGTAGCTTGCAGCATCTATACGGACCATAAGAGCCTCAAATAATTCTTCACTCAACGGGACCTGAACTTACGGCAGCGGCGTTGGCTCGAACTCATTAAAGACTACGATCTGACTATCGAGTACACGCCAGGTAAGGAAAACGTCGTAGCGGATGCTCTGAGTAGAATGTTCATTGGGTGCTTGTCTATCAACCGTAACATACAGCGAGACTTGGCAGAGATGGGTATCGAACTCCGAATCCGTTACCGTGGGACACGATTGGCCCAATTGCACCTTGAGTCGAGCTTGCACAACAAGATAAGGACCGCACAGGAGGATGACCCATTCCTGAAGAAGATGTGCGAGCTGATTTTGACTCAAAAGGCGACCGAATTTGTGGTGGACGAGGGCAGAATGACGCGGATGAAAGGGAGGATATGCGTGCCGGACCATGCTGAACGTAGAAAGGAGATTCTGACGGAGGTCCATTATGCAAAGTACTCATTACACCCCGGGAGTACCAAAATGTATAAGGACCTGCACACGACCTTTTGGTGGCATAGCATGAAGAAAGATGTGGCAACGTTTGTGTCACAGTGCATGGCCTGTCAACGGATGAAAGTCGAGCATCAAAGACCAGGCGGGGAGCTACAGAACCTCGATATTCCAGTATGGAAGTGGAACGACATCTCTATGGATTTTATCATGGGCCTTCCGTAGACGTCGCGGGGGAATGATGCGATTTGGGTCATTGTCGATCATTTGACCAAATCCGCTCATTTTATCGCTATAAAAGCATCATGGAGCGTCGATCGGTTAGCTCAGATTTATATCAACGAGATCGTCAGACTGCACGGGGTACCTGCCACAATGACGAACGATTATTATCACGTTTTTGGACGAGTCTACAAACGGCGCTGGCAGTAAGTTGAACCTTAGCTCCGCGTACCACCCGCAAACCGATGGCCAAATAGAAAGAGTGAATCAGATCCTAGAGGATATGTTACGTCTATGTACGATAGATTTGAAGACTAGTTGGGATACGTACTTGCCGCTCGCGGAATTCGCATAGAACAATAGTTATCAATCGAGCATCCAAATGGCTCCCTACGAGGCACTTTACGGGAGAAAGTGCCGATCTCCGATTTGCTGGGACGAAGTCGGGGAGCGACAGGTGCTCGGGCTAGAACCAGTCGAACAAGCCGTCGAGAAGGTCCGCATGATTCAAAATAGGCTCCATATTGCTCAGAGTCGACAAAAGAGTTATGCAGATACTCGTCGATGACCGTTAGAGTTCTTGGTTGGGGACCATGTGTTTCTGAAGGTGACGTCGATGCGGGGCGTCATGCGATTCGAAGTAAAGGGCAAACTGAGTCCAAAATTTGTAGGGCCCTTCGAGATTCTCGAAGGAGTGGCGACCGTTGCTTATCGGATCGCGCTACCTCCTGTCCTGGCCAAAGTGCACGACGTCTTCCATGTCTCCCAACTTCGGAAGTACGTGCATGACCCAAGTCATGTGGTTAGTTTCTGTAACACCCTATTTTCTGAAATTGGGGATTTTTGAAAAATTATTATTTTTATTATTTATTAATGGTGTTTAGGGCATGATATGATTTTTGGTGATTATTAGTGTAATTAGAACCATTTTCTAAGTCATGCTAAGTCATGACTTATGACTTTGTGATTTTGTTAGTATAACTTAGTGTAAACCCTAGTTTTCCTTAACCTAGAAGTTGCCATGACCATGTGAGCTTAGCCATAGGCTTAGAACATCAAATTAGTGACTTTTGGCCAAAAGGGTATTTTGGTAATTTACTAGACTTTATTTGAGATTATGTGATTTTTAATATTATTTAATCATGGTTAAGTACCATGATTAGTCCCTAACCTATCCTACCCTAATCTAGAGGTTAGCTACTAACCTAGAAGCTTTAGGATGGATAATTGGTCATGGGTTAAAGCAATGAAAATATCTAGATATTACTTTATAGATATTTTGCTTGAAACCCTCAAAATATCTCACCCTTTTTCACCAAAGTCCTTGCCTTAACCTAGAAGAAAGGCCAAGGACACCCCCCATGCCATGGCCGGCCAAGGACCCCCCTAGCAGCCACACTTTCTATTTAACCCATTAAAATCATTCATGAACATCTTTACATGAATTTAATCCTAGAAAAATCCTATTTCCTTCAAACACCCACAACATGATCAATATTGATCCAAATTCACTCTAGTCTTTTGCATTGGGACCCTACAACATCAAGGGTGCTAAGGGAAGCTAGCAATCAAGAATTTGGGAGCTTTAGACATCACCAAGTTGAAGGAAGCACACCCCCTCTTTATTGATTTTTTATTAGATTTGCACAAATAGGTAAATGCCCTCAAACCTAGTTAATATCCTATTTTTTTTCATAAATGCATGCATATAGGACTACCCTAACTGTGGGTCAAGTTTGGTAGGATTTAGAGTTGGTTTGGTGTCCGTATCGGACACGTATACTAGCCTATGGCCTTGGGGCTAACCTAATAGCCCAAAACACTACTAGTTGACCCTTGTTGACTAAGGGTTGACCAAAGTCAACCTTAGGTCAAATTTGACCTAGTTAACCTAGAATTGACTAGGAATGACCTAAAACAACTAGTTTAACTAGTTTGACTAAAACCCTAACTAGTTTGACTAGTGTTGACCTAACTTTGACTAGTTTAACTTTAGAGTTGACCAGAGTTGACCAAGAGTTGACTTTTGACCAGATGGACCTAGAATCATGTAGTATGCATAGTAGACTTCATTTTTACTATTTAGAATACATTGTGACTTGTGTTGCTCTGATCACGAGCCAGACACCTCTCCTCAGACAGCATATTCTCTACATACATTTATACAGCAGGCGAGTACATTCTCTGACCGTTTCATACTTGTTCAGGCTTTACTTCTCGCTCTAGATTACTTTACTTATTAATGTCACATTGGTAACACGGATTGGTACTATATGGATCTTTACATGAGATGTTATCCCTCTCGGGAGCATCGGGTACTTCATGTTATGTGTGTTTCACTATCATCATGTACTCCTATGCTTCCATCTTACATGTGCACTCATGTGATCATGTACTCTCATGATTCACTGAGCCCTCATGTATAACTTCACGTATACTCATTTATGAGCCTCATGTGAAGTAATCATGTATAATAACGTAACTTGTCTAGATCCTTGTGTATTGATTGGGGAAACGGGGGAGTAGAAGTAGACATGTGAATAATTCCAAAGTAGTGTAATCATGTGCAAACTCAGTAGTGTAATCATGTATAAATTCTAGCCATTCACATGCCTATCTTGTACTCTACATCACTAGTCACTTACAGTTCTCTATATACAGTAGATATTTCCTTTACAGCTATCTCTTTTACAGCGTATATTTCCTTTCAGCATTTCTTCTATCTTACTCTATTGCCTGTATCGTATTTCCTAACCTGATATGAACTGTGTGAGATGTATTGTGCTCGTTCCTGTCCTGACTGTACCTGTTGAAAATATTACAGAGGATGAGGACGAGGCATGAGTGACTACATATTATGGAGCAGGACTAGATGACACTTGTGTTGAGGACCCTCAGTAGGATCCACCTGCAGCTGAGGATGTTGCTCCAGTAGTCTAGACCAGTTAGCTAGACAGTCTTTTCTACATTATATTTTGTCTCACATTCTGAGTTGTATTTTGAGATGTGGAGATGTATAGACTCTTAGACTTATTGTATTATGAGTTGACATTCTGGATGTTATGTATCCTAGACACTTAGACTTATTTCATCTATGCTATTGTTCTCTTTGAGTTACTATCTATCTATCTATCTGTCTTTCATTCTTCTACCTTAGATGTGATTGAGACTGTATGTTGTGATGTTACCTCCATTCGGAGTGTATAAACTGTACAGGTACCTTTATATTGTTAGATGATTGACCTAGGACAGCGTTCTACCGCCGACACTGCGGCGTAGGCTGGACGTACCAACGTCTCGTGCCCTTACTCTAGGGTGCGGGTCGTGACACATTTTTAGTGGTGGCCCATACAGGTCCAGTTTATGTGGTGGTATTCGAACTAGAGTATCGCCACAGCCTGCAGTAGGAAATAGGATGTAGTTGAGGTACTCAATCACATTGGGAAAAACTCTTATCTATATCCCTGCTATCTAAATTCTTGCTGATATTATTTTTCTTTTGAAATAATCTGTCTCCTTTGACTATATCGTTTCTTCTCCGTATTGATTTTCTTGTTGATCTGTCTTCAGGATGGTGGAGACACGAATGCAGCATCTCGGTCCAGGTGACACCACTGAGAGGTCTGCCACCTCTCGTCTAGCTCACTAGGACCCGGGGACCACAACTCCCCTTACTCCAGCTTATGTGGGAGCTTCTGCCACATTTGGGGGTGCACCTCTACTCATTCGGGGGACCATCCCAGCTACCCCAGACATGCCTCCCCCACAGTTTCGTCAGCCACAGTTTCAGCAGCACCAGCAGCAGTTCCAGCCGCCGATGCCATCTGGATTAGTGGATGCTGCACAGATGTTTTCATACTTCCAGTATTTCCTAGAGACGCAGCAGGCCCAGCAGCAGCGTTAGACAGCGGAGTTTACTAGGGGCATAGATGAGGCCCATCAACTGGCTAGAGCGATGGTGGAGAGGTTGGCTGTCCAGCCACAGGGAGGATTGGGACAGCCGTGGTAGCAGAGGATTCCGGGCATTCAGGACTTCAAGAAGATGAACCCCAGGGACTTCTTGGGGACAGAGGGGATTCTTTATGCTGATGACTGGATTGAGCATATTGAGGAGATCTTCCGACTGGCGGAGATACCAGCCAGACTCCAGATAGAGGCAACAGCCAGCCAGATGCAGGATCTTGCCCGTACCTGGTATCAGACGGACCCGAGAGTAGGCACTCCAGGGCAGACATGGAGAGCTTTCAAGGAGCTCTTCAAGGGGAAGTTTTTCCCGGATCAGGCAGTCGGTGCTTTGGAGACCCAGTTCGAGAACCTGGTTCAGGGGAACCAGACTGTAGAGGAGTATTCTGGTAAGTTTTGCCGATTGAGCAGATTCGTGGAGGGCCTTAGCGAGACAGCGAAGGCGAGGAGGTTCAGGAAGGGCTTGGTGAAGGAGGTCAAGTCCTTGACCAAAAGTGACAGGAATGCCACTTTTGAGGAGATCCTATCAGGAGCGATGGCGGCTGAGGATGATCTTGAGCTGAAGCTCAAGAGGGGCCGCGACACCCAGGGAGCTGGCAGCAGTGGAGGACAGGCCAAGAGGCCTCATTTTCAGCACCAGCAGCAGAGGCCATTCCAGCAGCAGAGGCCGTTCCAGCAGGTGCAGCAGCAGCCGAGACACCAGCAGCAGGCACCCAGTTAGCAGGTCGTCAGTTACACTTTCTGCAAGAAGCAGGGTAATGGATGGAATGACTGCAGAAAGAGGCTTGGCAGGTGTCTAGTATGTGGTTCCGGAGACCACCAGCTGAGAGAGTGTCCCATGTCTTCGGGACGACCAGTTCAGTGAGGCGGAGCCAAGGCTCCGGCAGGGCAGCAGAAGGGACCTTTGCCGACTTAGCAGCAGAGGTTCACCCAGCACCAGCATCAGGCCAGGGGTGGACAGCAGGGGCGAGCCTACGCCATGGCAGCAGAGGATGCTGAGGTTACTGGAGAGCTGATAGCAGGTTCTATTCTTCTCGACTCTATTCCAGCTTTTGTATTGTTCGATTCTGGGGCTTCCTATAGCTTTGTATCAGTATCTTTTGTGATTCGACATCATGTTATATCTGAATCGTTGCCTAGGACTTGCAAGATTACGACCGGGGGTGGCATTATCCTCGTTAGTAATATTTGCAAGGGACGGAGAGTAGTTTTGGGAGGCCGAGAGTTGGATGTGTGCTTGCTCGTAATGCCACTACCGAACTACGATATTGTACTCGGTATGGATTGGTTGAGCATGTACCATGCCAGCATAGATTGCCGTGGGGGTAGAGTTCTGTTCAGAGCGCCAGGAGAGCCAGAGTTTGTATATTCTCGACGGCAGGCAGAGCAGACTTGCAGAGTTTTCTGTGGGGCTTCAGTCGAGGAGCAGCCAGCTCCACATCCATTGATTGTTAAGTTTATGGACGTGTTTCCAGAGGAATTGCCTGGGCTTCCACCAGACAGAGACGTTGAGTTCTCGATAGACTTGGTTCCAGGTGCGGAACCCATTTCTCAGCACGTCTATCGAGTGAACAACAGCGAGCTGGTGGAATTGAAGAAACAGGTGGATGAGTTGCAGGACAAAGGCTTCATCCGCTCTAGTTCTTCACCTTGGGGTGTACCGGTACTCTTTGTACCGAAGAAGGATGGGTCGGTACGTATGTGTATCGACTACAGGGCACTCAACAGTCTGACAATCAAGAACAGATATCCACTGCCGCGGATCGACGATCTCTTCGATCAGTTGAGCGGAGCTCGGGTATTCTCGAAGATTGATCTGAGGTCAGGCTACCATCAGGTAAAGGTGAAGAGGGAGGATATCCCGAAGACGGCGTTCAGGACGCGGTACGGCCAGTTCGAGTTTATGGTGATGCCGTTTGATTTGACTAACGCTCCGGCGGTGTTCATGAACTTGATGAACAAGGTGTTCCACCAGTACTTAGATAAGTTTGTGGTGGTGTTCATCGACGACATCCTGGTGTACTCGAAGACCGAGGAGGAGCATGAGGAGCACTTGAGAGTGGTCCTAGAGACTCTCAGGCAGGAGCAGCTTTACGGCAAGCTCTCGAAGTGCGAGTTCTTCCTAGACAGAGTTGATATTCTGGGTCATGTAGTGACTGAAGATAGGATCTCAGTCGACCCGAGGAAGATATCAGCAGTTGAGGCTTGGACAGCGCCGACGTCAGTGGCAGAGATCAGGAGCTTCCTAGGATTGGCAGGCTACTACAGGAGGTTCGTCCAAGATTTCTTCCAGGTTGCAGAGCCGTTGTCTAGGCTGACCCGGAAGGACGCAGAGTTTCTCTGGTCAGAGGAGTGTCAGGCCGCTTTCGATGAGTTGAAGAAGCGGTTAACGACAGCCCCGATTCTGACATTGCCATCAGGATCAGGCGGGTTCACTATCTACAGTGACGCCTCGGGGAAGGGTTTGGGTTGTGTCTTACAGCAACATGGGAAGGTGATTGCCTATGCTTCCAGACAGTTACGGCCCCATGAGAAGAACTACCCTACCCATAATTTAGAGTTGGCGGCAGTTATCTTTGCTCTGAAGCTGTGGAAACACTATTTGTATGGAGAGCGCGTGGAGATATTTACAGACCACAAGAGCTTGAAATACGTATTTACGCAGAAGGAGCTGAACATGAGGCAGCGCAGATGGCTGGAGCTGATAAAGGACTTTGATATTCTACTGCAGTATCACCCAGGAAAGGCTAACGTAGTTGCTGATGCGTTGAGCAGATATCCGACAGCTATGTGCTTGACGATGGATCGTCACTTGTTAGCGGACTTGGAGAGCCTTGGGATCGAGGTGATTGTGCCGGGAGTGCAGATGCAGATGTGGGGCCTCCAGATTCAGTCGAACTTGATTGATAGGATCAAGTCGGCTCAGTTCGATGACGTTTCTCTACGATTCATTAGGGAGCAGGTCAGACAGGGATTTGCGGACGATAAGTTCACTCTTGCAGGGATGGCGCATTGAGGCACGGTTCCAGACTGTGTGTGCCTAGTGGAGACTTTCGGAAGCAGGTTATGCAGGAGGCCCACCGTTCTCAGTACTCGATACATCCGGGAGCCAACAAGATGTATAGGGATCTGAGAGAGCAAGTATAGTGGAGTGGGATGAAGCACGAGGTAGCACACTTCGTAGCTAGGTGTTTGATCTGCCAGCAGGTCAAGGCAGAGAGGCAGAGGCCAGGAGGACTGTTGCAGCCATTGCCCATTCCGGAGTGGAAGTGGGAGCACATCACGATGGACTTCGTTTCGGGATTGCCGCGTACTCCAGGAGGGAAGGATGCGATTTGGGTCATCGTCGACAGGTTTACCAAATCGGCCCACTTCTTGCCATTCAAAGTGGGTTTGTCTACCGAGAAGCTATCAGAGATGTATATGAGGCAGATAGTCAGACTTCATAGGATTCCAGTGAGCATTGTATCGGACCGGGACAGTCGTTTCACTTCACATTTCTGGAGGAGCTTGCATATTAGCTTGGGCACTCAGCTCAAGTTTAGTACTGCATACCACCCGCAGACAGACGGACAGTCAGAGCGGACCATTCAGACACTGGAGGACATGTTGCGAACTTGTGTCCTGGACTTTGGAGGATCTTGGGAGAGTCACCTGCACTTAGTAGAGTTTGCATATAACAACAGCTTTCAGGCCAGTATCGAGATGTCCCCTTTTGAGGCACTGTACGGGCGTAGATGTCGTACACCCTTGTCTTGGGATGATGTTGGGGAGCAAGTTTTATTGGGGCCTGAGATGGTTGTAGATGCAGCAGAGAAGGTGAAGCTCATCAGAGATCGGCTTCGCGTGGCGCAGGACAGACATCGGCACTGGGCCGACAGCCACCGCAAACCTTTAGAGTTTGAGGTACAGTTTAGAGATAGGATTAGAATTAGGTTGTCTTGTTTGTGTTTTGTTAATCATATTTGTTTATCATAATTAAATTGAGACCTTGTTTGTGATTAGGTCGGAGACCAGGTATTCTTGAGGATATCTCCGACACGTGGCACGATACGTTTTGGTGGAGGTGGGAAGCTTAGCCCGCGTTTCATCGGTCCTTTCGTTATCAGCGGGAGAGTCGGTGACGTGTCTTACAGGCTAGACTTACCACCAGCATTGGTTGGAGTCCACAACGTATTTCACGTGTCGTAGTTGAGACGGTACGTGGCAGATCCTAGCCATGTACTTGATCATTCCGAGATCGAGGTGGGTCCTAATCTTCGTTATCCAGAGCAGCCTGTTGAGATTCTGTATCGACGGGAGAAGGCATTGAGGAACCAGATGATACCTTTGGTTCGTGTCGCATGGAGGCATCATTCTCCAGGAGAGTCCACCTAGGAACGGAAGGATGAGATGCGCGAGCGATACCCTTATCTATTTGTACCTTGAGGTATGATTTCTATCCTTCTCATTAGTTTCAGTTTCGTCTTAAATTTCGAGGACGAAATTATTGTTAGGAGGGTAGACTTGTAACACCCTATTTTTTGAAATTGGGGATTTTTGAAAAATTATTATTTTTATTATTTATTAATGGTGTTTAGGGCATGATATGATTTTTGGTGATTATTAGTGTAATTAGAACCATTTTCTAAGTCATGCTAAGTCATGACTTATGACTTTGTGATTTTGTTAGTATAACTTAGTGTAAACCCTAGTTTTCCTTAACCTAGAAGTTGCCATGACCATGTGAGCTTAGCCATAGGCTTAGAACATCAAATTAGTGACTTTTGGCCAAAAGGGTATTTTGGTAATTTACTAGACTTTATTTGAGATTATGTGATTTTTAATATTATTTAATCATGGTTAAGTACCATGATTAGTCCCTAACCTATCCTACCCTAATCTAGAGGTTAGCTACTAACCTAGAATCTTTAGGATGGATAATTGGTCATGGGTTAAAGCAATGAAAATATCTAGATATTACTTTATAGATATTTTGCTTGAAACCCTCAAAATATCTCACCCTTTTTCACCAAAGTCCTTGCCTTAACCTAGAAGAAAGGCCAAGGACACCCCCTCCATGCCATGGCCGGCCAAGGACCCCCCCTAGCAGCCACACTTTCTATTTAACCCATCAAAATCATTCATGAACATCTTTACATGAATTTAATCTTAGAAAAATCCCATTTCCTTCAAACACCCACAACTTGATCAATATTGATCCAAATTCACTCTAGTCTTTTGTATTGGAACCCTACAACATCAAGGGTGCTAAGGGAAGCTAGCAATCAAGAATTTGGGAGCTTTGGACATCACCAAGTTGAAGGAAGCACACCCCCTCTTTATTGATTTTTCATTGGATTTGCACAAATAGGTAAATGCCCTCAAACCTAGTTAATATCCTATTTTTTTTCATAAATGCATGCATATAGGACTACCCTAACTGTGGGTCAAGTTTGGTAGGATTTAGAGTTGGTTTGGTGTCCGTATCGGACACGTATACTAGCCTATGGCCTTGGGGCTAACCTAATGGCCCAAAACACTACTAGTTGACCCTTGTTGACTAAGGGTTGACCAAAGTCAACCTTAGGTCAAATTTGACCTAGTTAACCTAGAATTCACTAGGAATGACCTAAAACAACTAGTTTAACTAGTTTGACTAAAACCCTAACTAGTTTGACTAGTGTTGACCTAACTTTGACTAGTTTGACTTTAGAGTTGACCAGAGTTGACCAAGAGTTGACTTTTGACCAGATGGACCTAGAATCATGTAGTATGCATAGTAGACTTCATTTTTACTATTTAGAATACATTGTGACTTGTGTTGCTCTGATCAGGAGCCAGACACCTCTCCTCAGACAGCATATTCTCTACAGACATTTATACAGCAGGCGAGTACATTCTCTGACCGTTTTATACTTGTTCAGGCTTTACTTCTCGCTCTAGATTACTTTACTTGTTGCTGTCACATTGGTAACACGGATTGGTACCATATGGATCTTTACATGAGATGTTATCCCTCTCGGAAGCATCGGGTACTTCATGTTATGTGTGTTTCACTATCATCATGTACTCCTATGCTTCCATCTTACATGTGCACTCATGTGATCATGTACTCTCATGATTCACTGAGCCCTCATGTATAACTTTACGTATACTCATTTATGAGCCTCATGTGAAGTAATTATGTATAATAACGTAACTTGTCTAGATCCTTGTGTATTGATTGGGGAAACGGGGGAGTAGAAGTAGACATGTGAATAATTCCAAAGTAGTATAATCATGTGCAAACTTAGTAGTGTAATCATGTATAAATTCTAGCAATTCACATGCCTATCTTGTACTCTACATCACTAGTCACTTACAGTTCTCTATATACAGTAGATATTTCCTTTACAGCTATCTCTTTTACAGCATATATTTTCTTTCAGCATTTCTTGTATCTTACTCTATTGCCTGTATCGTATTTCCTAACCTGATATGAACTGTGTGAGATGTATTGTGCTCGTTCCCGTCCTGACTGGACCTGTTGAAAATATTACAGAGGATGAGGACGAGGCATGGGTGACTACATATTATGGAGCAGGACTAGGTGACACTTGTGTTGAGGACCCTCAGCAGGATCCACCTGCAACTGAGGATGTTGCTCCAGTAGTCTAGACCAGTTAGCTAGACAGTCTTTTCTACATTATATTTTGTCTCACATTCTGAGTTGTATTTTGAGATGTGGAGATGTATAGACTCTTAGACTTATTGTATTATGAGTTGACATTCTGGATGTTATGTATCCTAGACACTTAGTCTTATTTTATCTATGCTATTGTTCTCTTTGAGTTACTATCTATCTATCTATCTATCTATCTATCTATCTATCTGTCTTTCATTCTTCTACCTTAGATGTGATTGAGACTGTATATTGTGATGTTACCTCCATTCGGAGTGTATAAACTGTACAGGTACCGTTATATTGTTAGATGATTGACCTAGGACAGCGTTCTACCGCCGACACTGCGGCGTAGGCTGGACGTACCCACATCTCATGCCCTTACTCTAGGGTGCGGGTCGTGACAGTTTCGATCAGTTGGAGTTACGCGCCGATCTATCATATTCGGAGGAGCCCGTACAAATTTTAGACCGCAAAGAAAAGATCCTGCGGAGCCGATCGATGTCCTTGGTTCGCGTACTCTGGCGCAACTATTTTGTTGAGGAGTCGACGTGGGAAATAGAGGTGAAGATAAAGGAGAAGTACCCTTCACTTTTCGCCGATGAAGGTCAGACCCTTGTTCTTAAGTTTCGGGATGAAACTTTTTCTTAGTGGTATATTATGTAGTGCCCCGCTCCCGTTGGGGCGAAGCACTATGTAATAGGCTCATGCCAAGTCAGACATGGTCGGGAACATAGATGGCTAGTCTGACTCGGCGACGAGTTTGGTATACAAAAACCACGGCATCAATAAAATCGATTTGGACGAGTGATATGAGTACCGTTCCAACTAATGGATCGACTACTGTTGGAATAAGTCCTAGATGCGGTAGGCGGCATCTTGGCGAAGGAACTCTAAAGAGAGTGACGCAACCCGTCTGCTGTTGGTTTTATTGGTTTTCTTGGCTTTCTGAACGAATTGTTGCGTGGATTTGATAGTGTGCTTTCGCGTCGATTTCTGAATGCGTCTTTGGGAATTTCGAAGGAAGGATTGAAGGAAGGGTTCTAATTCGATGCTCGTGCCATTGTAGGAGTTCGTGTAACTGACGCTTGACCGTCGCGAAGCGTTCTCCTACTCTTGGCACAATCTCCTTAGGTGGGTGGTTGTTCGGCCCCTTCTTTTCTACTCCTTCCCGCCAACTAAATTCTTAAAGTTCAACGTTCAAATCGATGATGCTAACGGGATGTATGCTTGCCACTAAGATCGAGAACTCTGGATAATGTATCAACCTAGAGAAGTTAACGCCGAATCTATAAGTTCACCCTAAGTAGAGAAAAGATAAAGTTCTAAGAAAGAGATAGAATATATTTTCATGCCATACAAATTACAACAAAGAAAACCTTGGTTGCGGTATATCATGCCCCGAAGAATTTGGTGCCTACGGAATGCTAAATCAGAACGTATATTTTCGGGGAAAAGGACCCTTGCACGAGTAGGAATGATTATGTGGTTTGATAATGGTTACGCTATGCAATTTACTTCATACATGTTAAACTGTTCATACATTCGCATGGTCAAGGACGACTTGTGCACAAGGTGAGCTTTCCTCGAGACGGTACCCGGGGCTGTGGGACCGAATTAGCCTAGGAGGAAATTATGAAAATCGTGCTTCGGTGCGAGGTATTGCGAGACCTCCAGTTAGGCTCACTACCTGGACTGGAGGGCACGTCGCAAGGCTACGTAATCGTCCTTCATGGTGTCGATATCACCAATGACTGCATATATGATAGATTGCATGCTCACCTATTGTCTTGTGCAGGTAGTAAGTATCATGTATATTTTGTGCAGGAAAGGAGCACGGTCGTGGTAAGAATGCCTTAAAATTGGTCATGTGTTATCTTTTAAAATGTGCCTTCGATATGAACAACAATTCATATAGTTCTAAATAGAAAGATCACTTCGTATGCTAGAATCCTTAATAAGCAGTATCGGTTTAGACGAGTGGGTTCGTCCCATCCACTAGCAAGTGTGCTAACCCCCAACTCCCCAGGTAACGAGCGCGCTGCGGGAGCTCGAGACTAGACCTGAAGCTGAAGAACAGGAGGCGGCACGAAGCTCTCCTATTTTGAAGTATTTTGAAGCCCAACTCAGATCGAAGGCTTTGTTCAAATGTATAAAGGGGCATGAATGTATGAAACGACAAGGATTATTTCAGGGCAAGCTTGTCGAGAGTTTTTCTTTTGTGTTTCAAGATGTAGCCGCAACGGCATATGTAATGTAAAAATGACCTTGCACATACTTTGCAAGTTTATGAATGAAAAGCTAAATTTCTTCCTATGCTATGTCTTCAACTCTATGCACTGTTTAATTTTAACGCGTCGAGTCAAAAAGAAATTTCCAATTGTACATCCTTGCCTGGTGCAAGTCCAATAAAGACTTGTACGACATCACGTCCCGACCCGTGGGGATCAATTTTTATCGAGTCAAGGCGATGGCGACCGATTCGGCGAGTTGGGGCGTGACAGCTTGGGGGGCTCACGTTCCAGGTGGGGGCTCGACTGTGCTGGGCTTGTGGGCCTAATGGTCCTACTAGGCTGGGCTGGCTTGCTGGTATGGTGTGTGTGTGTATACATATATGTTTATATGTATACTTATAAATATAGTCAGTATAAAACCTATAATCCATACATACTTATATATATACATATACAACTTCATATATGTGCATATTCATCTACATCTATATGTATGATGATAAATATATATATATATATATATATATATATATATATATATATATATATATATATATATATATATATATATATATATATATATTATATATATATATATATATATATATATATATATATATATATATATATATATATATATATACATACACCATATAAATATATAAGCCATATTTAGAGAATAAATATATAAACAAATGATTAACTTATATTTTTATTAAATCATAAATACTAAAATTTGTAAATAACAAACTCTGGGTGCACACACAAAACACTGTGTCTGTCCATTATGAATATATTTATACTCATATATATATATATATATATATATATATATATATATATATATATATATATATATATATATATAGCCCAAAAATCCCCAAAAGTCGACTAAAATATTTTTAAGGAAATCATTTGACCTACTTCAAAATCAAATATTATTTAAAATATTAAGGATATATATATATAATATATGTATAACCAAACTTTTTATAAAATTGCTACTATGTTACTAAAACAAATACCCCTTAATATATATCCAACGGACATCTTTTATCCCACTCCATCACTACATGGGCATGGGCTTGGTACGGGTCCAGTCCGGGCTGGTTTGGTACAACTTGGTCTCCTAAAGTCAATAGTATTAATAAATAGCTAATTAATTATTCATAGAGGTCAAGTTGCAATTTGGCCTGGTTTTCCTAGTTAGGACACCGATATGGCTCAGCCTTCTCCTACCATGACTAAACACTAGTCAAAGCACGCCACTGTACTATCTATGCCATAATTCATAGTCGTCTTGTACTTCAAAACTCAACCATAGCTAAAGTCATCTACCGTAATAATTAACTAAATAATTATTAATAAAATTCTAAAAAAATCACCATTTAAATCAAATAGAGAAAAAAACATTTCAAAAATTTCCGGGAAGAGGAGTTACAATCATGAAACAAGTTGCACATGCCTAGTGTTTCTTGGGTGTAGGTGGAGAGGAGTAATAGAGAAGAAAAAGAGATAAATAAGAAATAAATGGAGGAAAGAGAGAGGAGTTGACTTATATACTAAGCCCCACCATCTCAAACCAAACCAAAATAAACCAAGCCAAGCCAAGACAAGCCGAACCCAAATAAACAAAGCCAAGACTAAGCAAGACAAGTCAAAATACGGGTCACCTGATAAAAGTCGGAAATCCGTACACGTATACTGGAAATACATATAATGAAAAACGGGAGTGAAAACAAGTGTTCCTGAACTATTGAGCATGTCCATCGTGGGTGGAGGAAATGATGATAGACTGATACGGTTTATAGACTAACTGATGGATAGACTGATCCGACTTATTGACCGACTGATGGACCTTGTATCCTGATACGACGACTTGTGTCATACTGATATATATATATATATATATATATATCAGTATGACACAAGTAGTCGTATCAGGATACAAGGACCATCAGTCGGTCAATAAGTCGGATCAGTCTATCCATCGGTTATATATATATATATATATATATATATATATATATATATATATATATATATATATAGGAAAATATATATATATATATATATATATAGGAAAAATTTATGAAATGCCCAAAACCGTAAAAGTTTTATGAAAAACCAACCGCAAAATAACATTTTATCGCGTGTCTAGAATTAGCAAAAAATATATAAATGGGTTCGGAATGACCTTTTTGCCCTTCTAATTTATTTAAAACACCCACGAAACCTACTCTTCAAAAAAAATATTTCGATTCTTCCTCTTCTTCCATACGATGCTTACTTTCGAATCTAGGTTTTCTCCCCCAAAATCTTTAAACCTTACGTCAAAAGCTCGTCAGTGACTCTCCATTCGCAATCTTCATACTATGTCGTCATCATCAGTTCCCACTTCATCATCATCAGCAACATCAACTGCCATTCCCTGTATTAAAATGCTAGAAAATGGCCATTTTGTGACAAACCGAAGAATGGCCATTCCCCGTGTTAAAATGGAGGTCCAAACATTATTTTTTGGGATTCTAAAATTTTGAAAGCCCGTCAAACACTAATGCTGTTTATCTCAGGCTTCTCAAAAATACGCTCCTTTTGCGACAAATCGGGCCTCGTTTCGACCTCCCAGTCAAAAGTTATGGCCCTCGAAAGTTTCAACTAGTCATTTCCCATGTTAAAATGCAGGAGAATAGTCATTATCCATGTTAAAATGCAGGAGAATAACCATTCTCTGTGGTAATATCACGGGAATGACAATTCTCTGTGTTAATAGTGATTGGCCATTCTCCTTGTTAAATTGACGGAGAATTACCATTCTTCGTGTTAAAATGCAGGAGAATGATCATTCTTCGTGTTAAAATCATAGAGAATGACCATTATCTGTTGTTAAAATCACAAAAAATAACCATTCCCCATCTTAAAATCATGGAGAACGGTCATTCTCTGTGTTAAAAGCACAAAAAATTGCCATTTTTTGTATTAAAATACAGGAGAATGACCATTCTCCGTTGTAATATCACGGAGAATGGCAATTCTACGTGTTAATATCACGGAGAATAGCCATTCTCCTTGTTAAATTGATAAAGAATTGCTATTCTCTATGTTAAAATACAGGAGAATGGTCATTCTCTATATTAAAATTACGGAGAATGATCATTCTCTGTTGTTAAAATCACGGAGAATTAATGGTCATTCTCCGTGTTAAAATTATGGAGAATTGCCATTCTCCATATTCAAATCATGAAAAATAGCCATTTTTAGTGTTAAAATACAGGAGAATAGTCATTCTTCGTGTTAAAATTACGAATAATTGCCATTATTCGTGTTAAAATCACGGAGAATGACCATTTTTAGTGTTAAAATACAGAAGAATAGTCATTCTCCGTGTTAAAATTACGGAGGAGAATGACCATTCTCCGTTGTTAAAATCACAAAGAATGACCATTCCCCGTATTAAAATACAGAAGAATGGTCATTCTCCGTGTTAAAGTCACAGGGAATGGCCATTCTCCATGTTAAATGACGAAGAACAGTTGACATAAACCTACTTTTTTATTTTTTTATAGAAAAAAATTTGTCAGGAATAAAGATTCAAGAGTTTTCCGTTCTTTTTTAAAAATGATGCTAACTCTTATAGAGAAGAAGAAGAAGAAGATCTTCTCTCCATAATTGACGTAATCATCGAAAAACTTCAAATCTCTCCACGAAGATGATGATGATGATGATGAGCGATGATCGGAGTTCGACTGAAGAAAACCATAGTGAACTACGAACGATCTTTGCGATCTCTGCTGAAGATGAGAGAAATAGAATTCAGATCTCTCGTGAAGAAGAAGAAGACGAACATCTCAATCCAAATCTGAGTTTGTGAATTCAAATACATATATATGACCAAATTTGTGCGAATGGGTAGTTATGGTATTATCAAAATGGCAATTTTATAAATACAGAGCATCTAAAGGAACTCTTGGAATATCTAACGTGGAAATATATAATTTTGGGTATTCATAAAACCCACCCTACGGGCAGGTTTTTTTATAAACTCCCACCCCAAAATTTAGTATTTCAGCAATTTCCATATATATATATATATATATATATGTATATATATATAATATATATATATATATTTATATTTATATATATATTTATATATATATATATATATATATATATATATATATATATATATTATATATATATTATATTATATGATATTGATAGTTTTTTCCTCGTTCTCTCCTCAAGCTCCCTATGGCCGCATGATTCCCCCCCTCTCGATCCTGACGCAGGGGCCACGCCGCGCCGGCAACCCGCCGACCGCCCCACATCTTCTCCTCCCGTTGTCGCTCAGACCGCCCCCCCGGCCCCATCTCCGCGGTTCACTGCCCCTCGGCCCCGGAGGCCCCTCGACCGAGACCTTGGTCGCCTGAGCATCTGGCTATCGTCGGCCTCGGCCCCTCCAGGGTGGCACCGCGGCTCCGTTGGCCACCTCTGGCCTTCGCCCCTGGCCTCCGAGCCACCGCACCTCCCCTCAACTTCCAGCCTACCCCATCTGAAGGTCGCGGCAAGGAGCTGCCCCCTCCCGACGTCGCTCCCCCCTCCGGTGGCCTCGTTCACCGTCAGCCCCCCACAACAGCTGCATCCGCTCCCTTGAGTCTGGGACTTTCTCGTCCAATACAGCCGCGATCAAATTCAAATTTTGAATTCCCCCCTCTCAGTGGTGAAGGTGGGGGGGGGGGGGGCGGTCACCTGCTATGCGCCCACGGGATAGACTGGCCATGTGCCCTCTTTGTCGTGGGGCGGCCACGCTCCTGCAGTTGGCACAGCGCCCCCGATCGACCATGCGCCCTCGCTTAGCGAGGATGGCTATGCGCCCACCCTGGGTCGCACGACATGTGCCTTTGGACACGAGCTTCCTTCCGGTTTCATCTTCGGGAGGCGGCCATACGCCCACTATTGGCCCGGTGCCCCCTTTCGGCTCTACGCCCCCACCTATCGCGGGGGGCTATGCGCCCACCTCTCAGACCACCTCCTCGAGGGGAGGTAATACGCCCGCGGTGGTTCACGTGCACCCCCTCGACTATGCCTCACTTCTTCAGGCGGGTGGACATGCGCCCACACCTCATCCCGACGGGCATGCGCCTACAGCCGCTTCCTGCAGTGCTGGCCCAGCGGTCGGAGGCCATGCGCCCACTACTTCTCCCCTCGAGCGCAGCAAACCACCCCAAGGCTCCTTCTTTCGCAGAGATTCTGATGCTAGACCGCGGGATGCAGCTTCCTTCCCTGCCCGTAGGCCCCATTCCGCCAGACATCATTATCCCGAGCCCGTCCGACGACGGAACCATCCGTGTCCCATTTTCAGCCGAAGAAGTTTCTTTCCTATCGGCAAGCTTTGCGAGGACGTTCATATTGAAATTCACGTACGGGTGCCCTAATCTCACCACCGCCCAAGAAGACATTGCTGGATGGCGTCTCTCGTCAGCGTACAAGATTGCCCTGCTGGACCCCAAACACATGCTGCTCCATCTTTCCTCCGACTCTGACTACTCCTTAGCTGGGCTAAAAGTACCACCAGCATCGACAATCACCTTGTCAAGATCGCCTAATGGTCTTCCAGTTTTAACCCCAAAGCAGACTCGTCGATAATCTCGACGTGGATCACCCTCCCAAACCTCCCCTGGTCTGCTTTGCCCCCGCAACTCTGAAGCGTATTGCCAGCTCCTTCGGAACCCTGGTGGAAATCGCTGAGGAAACCCGCAATCTTTCCAAAGGCAACTACGCAAAAATCTGCGTGGAGCTTGATCTGACTTCCGATCCTTCCACTATCATTCAGCTCGACCTCGAAAGACAGTCTCTCTCTCTCAGGCGCTGGTGTACGACAACATCATTAGTATCAACTGTGGATATATATATATATATATATATATATATATATATAGGTTAGTCCTTGATGTGGGAAATGTGTGTTTATAAACCTGTAACCTATGAGATTTATAGTATAAGCCTTGAGAGGATTGGAAAGTTAAGAGCTAGCCTATTATAGAGTTTTCTTTTTGCTAAGTTCTAGTTGCCAACACCTAGGTAGCTAGCATAGGTAAAATCCTAAGAAATTCACTAGTGATTGACCCTTGACTATGTTTGACCTAGAAGGGGGTGCGATCATCTTAATTTTAAGGACAAAATTTTTATAAGGTGGGTAGGATTGTAACATCCAGTTTTCCAGATGAGGGTAATTTTGAAATTTTGTAATTTTAATCTTTTATTAATGATATTTAAATCATGATATGAATTTTTGGTGATTTTTGATTATTTTAAAAATTATTAAAACCATGACTTGTGATTTACCTAATTAAAGACTAGTGATATGGCATTAGGATAATTATTTTTACTTTTGAGCATGAGGGTATTTTGGTCATTATGAACTTTTGGGAATTATTTGGATTTATTATAAATTATTGAGATTTATTTGAATTTATAGGATTTTTTGGTATAATTAATTTAAGGGTTAATCTAGACTTGACTAGTGTTGACTTTGGAGCCTAACCTAGAAACTAAACCTAGTTGGTAACCCTAGTCTAACTCTAGTTAACCTACTTTAGTAATTAGAAATTAGTTTTAAAGTAGGGAGGATTAGTTTGGGTGAAACTAGTCCATGACTAGCGACTTAAGTAAATGACTTATGACTTACCAAATTAAGACTAGTGTTTAAGCCATAGGCCCATAAATTAAGCCCAAGACCAATCCTAACCCAACCATGGCATCCACTATTAGGTTTCCCTTGCCTATAAGTAGTCTCTTAAGAGTGTTCTTGCCTCTTTTTAGGTTTGCCCTAATTTTGGTAGAAAAGTATTTTTCTCTATGCTCAAAATTTATAATTAATTCATTTTAGCTCCTTTTTAATCCTAGTCTTTTGCAATAGGATCTAATTTATGTTTATTTACTGATTTTGGAGGATCACCTCAGTTTGTGTGCTATTTGGAGGATTGGAGTTGCCATTTGGAATCCCCCCTTTGAAGCTCTTTTTTGAGTTTTGATACTCAATAGGTAAACCACCTAAACCCTTGTTTCTTCCTAATTTTCTTGCATAATAGGTTAGGTTTAGGGGTTACCTAACTGCCCACGAGATTTGGGCACAATTTGTGTCCATTTCGTGTCCGTATCGGACACGTATCGTATTGATAGAATAGGTGTTTGTAGAAATGCCATATAGAAATTAATTTCCGTATTTTTGAAAAGTGATTGCATGGATTTGCAGATCTAGGTGAGAGTATTAATTTTTGTGAAGGTGTCCTGGTGTTTTGTGTCCTTGTGTGTCGTGTATTTTATTTGGACACACAACACGAGCCCGTAGGCCGTGTCCTGCATTACGGCTCCATTTCTCTGGACACAGGACACGTCGTGTCCTATTTTTTGTGTAAACCTTGGGGCAACATCTACGACCATGCTTCCAAAATTTGGGAGTGTCTCGTGGTCTGTGCACGAAGCAATCGATGTCGCATTGGCCGCGCGCTGTCGCGCGCGGGCTGCTGTGTGAGTGCACAGGCACCACTGACACGCGTGTCGTGTCGTATCTGTGGGACTCGTGGACCCAGTGCAGTATGTGTCAGACCTAGATCTATCCTAGGTGAACCTCTGGACACGAGCACGTACCATGTCATGTCGTGTGTCGCGTGTGGGATGCACGTGCACGCGTGCACGACGATTATTCGTGCACTGTCTCGTGTCTGTGTACACGTGTAGTTTGGACACGATTCGTATCCAATTCCTGGACACGAGGACACTCTCATGAACCCTCACATGCTTGTCATCAGTTACCAACCATTGGGTTGTCGTTTTGATGTGTTTTGAGTTCGAAAATTCGAATTCTCTATTGTTACTGATATTCACTGATACAACAGGGCCGAATGCATTTTGTTGTATTTAATATCATTCTTTTTTTTTTCCTATTTTTGTGATATGGAATGGTTAATAGGCTTACCTACATGTTTGAGAGTATCATATAAGTTTACTTTGATTTGTATTAGTGCTAAAGATCCAAGAATTTAGTATTTTGCATTTGAGTTGGGGGTTCATGTTTAGAAATTGGAACCTGAGAATGATTTCTCATCACACACACATACATTATAATTCCAGTTTTTCCCTCATCAACTGTTAAGTCTTTGTAGTATAGCTAAGCTGTCTAATGTTTGGATTTATATTGCTTTGAACTGTCAAGACTGGTAAACCTGAGCACAGGCCAACCTTAGCCATACAACCACACATATGTTATTCACTGTCATTTGATTCCAAATTCTGAGTTCCTATTTGTGTTCACTATTGGTTAAGCTTCATGGGTGACTGAACACACTGGGAATCGAATTCCTGAAACCACAAGTTCTCTCATTTAGCCACTGATTTCTAATGCACACAATTCCATGTATTTCCTTTACTGTTTCATATAGGCTGTCATATGCTTCCTATGTTCCTGCTACACACATATTTTTAAACACACACACAAGGCAAATTCTGAGACACTCTTGAACACTATTGATTCCTGAGACACACACACATCCTGCACACATGAATACATGAACACAGCAGCAACACCCTATGTTCCTGTGACACACACACACTAATGTCCTGCCACACTATTTTGCCTCACACACAAATCTGAGACACAGGGACTTGGTTCATCGTCAACCATGTTCACCACACATGTTTCCCTCTAGCACACACACACATTTCATAATGTATACACACATTGCTCCCTTTTGAAACACACATTGTTTCCTAAATTTTTTCCTTTCACTGTACATATATACACACAAAAGCACATTCCTGTCACATGTTTAGAAGACACACATGCATCACATGTTAACTTCCCTTTATGAAATATCATGTATACATTTCTATATATGTAGTGTGCCTATAGCTATATATAACATGTCTAACCTATGAGATTATGTGTGATGGTAGTGTGTATATAAGGGGATTTCAATATGAGTAGTAGCTAATGTGTTAGGCATATTTCCATTTGTATATGTAGATATATATATATATTCATAATGTGAATAGTGACATATGTATATATGTGGTATTGGGCCTATGGTGGGTCTGTTAGATTAGTTAGAGTTTAGTTAGACTTGTTAGTCTTGATTAGGCCTAAAATAGACTAGTTAGACTAGTTTAGACTTGTTAGACCTAGTTTGACCATAGTTGACCTAGTTTGACTTCTAGGGTTGACCAGAGTTGACCAAGAGTTGACTTGGGCCTAGATTGACCTAGATTCATGTAGAATGCATAGTAGAACTTCATGTTATCATTTTAGACTTGTTGTGACTTGTGCTGTTCTGATTAGGAGCCAGACACCTCTCCTCGGACAGTACTTTTCATCCGTTCACTCAGATAGCAGGCGAGTATATTCTCTGATCATTTCATATCCTGTATGAATTATTTTCTTGCTTTAAATTACTTTACTTGATACTGTCACGTTGGTCACACGGATTAGTACTATATGGATTCCTTCTTGAGATGTTATCCCCTCAGAGAGCATCGTATACTACATGTTCTGTGCGTTTCACTTACATGGCGTATCACTATGCTTCACGGTTCAATGATCACTTGTGACATGTACTCTCATGATCTCAGAGTCTTCTTTGAATCACCTATTTATGGGCATTTCCAGATCACCCATTTAAGGGCCCTCCATGTATCACCCCTTGTGGGCCTTTGTATGGAATCATAACATAACCTGGCTGGATCCTTGTGTATTGATTGGGGGTACGGGGGAGTAGAAGTAGACATGTGAATAATATCTAAGTAGTATCTCACCTGATCACCTCCATAGTGTCTCATCAGAATCTCCTATGCCATTCACATGTTTATATTGTACTCTGACTCACTAGCCACTGATAGTTCTCTATTTACAGTATATATATTTCCATTACAGCTTTCTTTTTTTACATCCTGTACTTTCTTTTAGTTCTTGTATCTTACTTTACTGCATGATTATATTTTCTAACCTGCTATGATCTGTTGAGATGTATTATACTCGCTCCTGTCCTGACTGGACCTGTTGAAAATATTACAGAGGACGAGGAGGAGGCCTTTGTGGATACCTACTACGGGACAGCTCTAGATGACACCATTGATCTGGATTTCCAGTCGGATCCATTAGCTATAGAGACTGAGGCTCCCTAGTCTAGGTTTACTATTATTGTCATTTGGGATCTGGATTGTATATATTCTTTCATAATCAGTAGTTGGGACTTGTATTCTGGATGTTGCTGAGATGATATCTTAGACACTTAGACTCTTTTGATCTTCTGTATTTCATTTGAGTTTTATATCATATCGTACTTCTTCTTCCTTAGTTGTGATTGAGTTTACATTCTGCTATGTCACCCCATTCGGGGAGTATAAACTGTTTAGTCTTATACTGTTAGATGCATTGAGACCTAGGACAGCGTTCTATCGCCGACACTGCGGCGTAGGCTGGGCGTTGTTACATTCTCGTACCCTCACAGTGGGTGCGGATCATGACACGTTTTTAGTGGTGGCCCATGCAGGTCGAGATTCGCATTAGCGCAATGACTTAGTTGTACTACTACGAGACTGCTATAGGATATAGAAATTAAGATGTTAGGATGAGAGGATACTCAATCACTGTTAGGATTCCTTGAGAGATTCCTGGAATGACCCTTGAGAATCTCATTTTGAACTCTGATTTAAACTCCCTTTCCCTTATTTTGATTCACATTTTTCCTTGATTTGAATTTGATTTTGGTGGATTCATTGTAGAACTTTGAATCCTGGTATTAGTTGATGATTTTGATAAAATTCTGTAGTTGTTGATTTTAATTTTGTATTTAATATTTTCAAATTCAAGGCACTCAATCACACTTAGGATTCTTGGAAGATTCCTGGGACGACCCCTGAGAAATTATTTTGATCTTCAAGTGGAATTCATTTTTCCTCTTGTTTGGATTCACCTCCATTCTTGCTATTGAATTTGAGCTTGATGGGTTCATTTCGTTTGGACAGATGAGAAAGAACAGATCTTCATTATTCTTTCTTGTCATTATTTCCTTGCATTCTTATTTTCTTCTTATCTTAAACTCTGACTAATTACACCAATCACCCATATCTTATCATCCCTACCAGATGTACCTCGAAACCCTTGAATCTTCATATCTTCTGCTGGGAAAGACTGAAGAAGTGATGTGAATCATGTAGTTGAAAGGAGACATTACTGATTATTATATGATGATCTAGAGGAAATCAAATGTGGAGTGTTCAATATTGAAACCTTGAGATAGAAATGTGGTAAAGGTCTCGAATAGAATCAAGAGATGTATACTACCAATCTGGAAACAATCACACTTGGAGAGATTTTGGGGTTTTGAGATAGTTTATAGGTGTATTCAAACTGATAAGGATATTCAAGGTCAATCTAGATTTAAGAACCTCGAAACTCTGGTTATTGATTCTGTCACGACCCGTGCCCTAGAGTTAGGGCACGAGAACGTAACAACGCCCAGCCTATGCCGCAGTGTCGGCGGTAGAACGCTGTCCTAGGTCTCAATGCATCTAACAGTATAAGACTAAACAGTTTATACTCTCCGAATGAGGGTGACATAGCAGATACATACTCAATCACATCTAAGGTAGAGCATGATAAGGATAGATAAAACATGAAATCCAAAAGAGATACAGGAGATAGAAGTCTAAGTGTCTAAGATACATAATCCCAGAAATACATCTCAAAACTCAAATACAGATACAATAATCCATAAAGTAAATACAACTCCAGACAAAATGAAATAACTACCTAAACAATCCCTACTGTGTCTCCTCTAGGCTAGCAGGCAATCCCAGGCCATCTGTAAAATTTATCAACAGGTCCAGTCAGGACAGGAGCGAGCACATTACAACTCAACAGTTCATAGCAGGTTAGAAAATATAATCATACAGTAAAGTAAGATACAGGTACTGAAAGAAATGCTGTATGTAAACAGAGAGAGAGCTGTAATAGAAATATCTACTATAAATAAAGAGCTACCAGTGACTAGTGATTTAGAGCACAAAGTCGACATATGAACGGCTTGATTGTACATGGCTATACTAAAGAGGCGTACATGGCTAATCTACTTTGGAATTGTTCACATGGCTATTTATACTCCCCCGTACCCCCAATCAATACACAAGGATCCAACCAGGTTATGTTATACGATGCTATGTAACAGCCCCCGAAGGGTAGTAGACCCCGAAGGTAATAGACCCCGAAGGTAATAGACCCCGAAGGTGATAGACCCCGAAGGTGATAGACCCCGAAGGTGATACATAGTAGTCCCATAAATGGGATAACGATTCTAGGAAGACTCTACGATCATAAGAGTATATGTCGTAAGTGATCAAAGAACCAATGAAGCATATGATACGCCATGTAAGTGAAACGCACAGAACATGTAATACCCGATGCTCTCTAAAGATAACATCTCAAGAAGGGATCCATATAGTACCAATTTGTGTGACCAACGTGACAGTACAAGTAAAGTAATCTACAGCAGGAAATAATTCTAAGCAGGATATGAAATGATCAGAGAATGTACTCGCCTGATAACCTGAACAGCTGATAAGTATAGGGGGTCCAACTGAAGTCACAGAGTCCTATTTAAAGCAACACAGGTTACAAGGTGTCTGGCTCCTAATTAGAACAGCACAAGTCATAACATGTCCAGAAGGATAATATAAAGCACTACAATGCATTCTACATGAATCTAGGTCAAAATAGGCCAAAGTCAACCCTTGGTCAACTCTGGTCAACTGCACTAGTCAAACTAGGTCATGTCCTAACCCAGTAAGTCTTACTAGGCCTAACCAAGACTATCCTAGCAAGCACACATCAATACAAGGCTATACAAGCCAACATACACCCAACTCTATATAGCATGCAATTATTCAATACTCAAATAGGCAAGAATTCACATTGGATATACACTAGGTAATCTATTACTTTAAGCTATATATGTCTACACATATATGCACATGCATATAATGGTATTCAATATTAGGTCTATAATCATGGCATTTCAAATGGTTATATAAACTTATATATTACAACACAATATGCTAACATATATATAATATACATACATAGCTAAGTTAACTATATTCTTAAATACTTATTTAAGAGGCTATGTGTGTGTATGTGAACATGGCAAAGGGGCAAGTAAGGGTTAAATGGGCATACATAGTGTATACATATCAAAGAGTATCAAAGTGTAAGTGAACAATGTGTCAAGTGTGATAGTGTCAACATAGTGTAAGGGGGTACATGAGGTAATATAGGATTTGTATTAACATAGAACATTACATCTCATTAACTTGTATATTACATATATTACATCTATTATTACATTACATTCATTCTTGCATTCATTCATCATTCATTATTCTCTTGCACCACTATATGCACCATACATTACATACTATGGAACCTACATATTCATTACAAGCCATACTTATACATGCTTACATTAGATATGATACTTACACCTCATACATCATTTATTTAACCATTTACTCATGCTTGTATTCTCTATTTAATTACATAATGTATATACATTAACATGGGTTAACATCAAGTAGAATATTATATTACACACAAGGGTGTACAAAATGCATATGTCGAATAGTAACTCCTACTAATAATCAATACTGTACCATCTCAGCATAAATTAAAAATTTAGGATAAAAGTATGTTATAGATCTATGTGTTAGCTTTCCGAAACTTTAAACGGATCGCGTTTTCGTTTCCGGAAACTCCCGAAATCGCAAAAAACGCCAAGAACGCGTTTGTCTTTCGTACAGCTGACACTCAAATAATTCTCCAGAAAGTTACAGAAAGAACTAGGCCTAATAATATATGTTTTTGGAAATCTAACTTCAATACGCTTCTTTTAAAAAAACGGAAGATTAAACCGAGCTTTGAGCTAGAAGTTATGATATTTCTAAGTTAGGGCTGAAATTAAAAACGTGGATAAAAATCATGACGGATTTAGGTAGTTTGAGACAAAAGAACACAAGTATATAACATAATATATCAAGAACTCACTCTCTACACTAATATGTATATATGAGACACTATAGAACACATCTCCAATACAAAAATATGAGATTAAATATGTAATAATTTATTCATACATAACAACAACACATAGTGTGTCCAAATTTGGGATTTTCCCACATGGACACAACCACAACACAAAGGACACTCCTATGACCTCCAAATGGACACGAAATGGACACAAATGGAGATACAACTATGGGGTCATTCCTATGGTTTCAAAATAGACCTATATGCATGAGGAAATGAAAAGGAGAAGGGATTTATACCTCCCGGTAGGTCGAATCGAAGAAAAGTCTTCCCGGAGCGACACCGACACGTAGAGATTCCAAAAGGACACGAACGAGCTCCGAATCCTCCCAAAATTGGGTAGCTTCCTCCTTGGCTAGAATGGAGAAGGAAAGAAGAAGATTTGGTGGTGAAATGGAATGATTTGGTGGAGAAATTGCTAGGGATTTCTCTCTAGGAATTTGGGGAAGAATAAGAGAGAGAAAAATAGATGGATAATGACAAATGGGAGGCTCAACCCTATCCTTATTGTGGCTGGCCATAAAGGTGGTTTTGTCCTATTAGGAAAAGTCCAAAAGCCCCTTTTCTAGTCTATTTACTAATACATTGGTAAGGGGTTAAGTCGGGGGTAGTTTGGTCAATTATAAAACACTAATCCATATTAATACTAACCAAAATAATTAGTCTAGTCACTAACTAAAATTAATATTATGTGGACTAAAATTAGTATCATGTGGGCCATGCCTAACTAGTGTGTGGGTCCCAGTAGAGTCAAACTACCCCGGGTCCCCGATACAAGTCGGATTGAGTTGAAATTCGAACCCGACTCAAATAACCCCAAAACAATATCATAAATAATAAAATAATATCAAAATAATTCAAAGAGTTCAAATGCAAAAATATCCTTAGGCCAAAAATGACATTAAAATATCATAATCACATGGTTAGGCTCTAGGTCAAACAGTCTCTAGGGTTTCACTAGCAAAACGTCAAAACCACAAGTCATTGATTTAAATTTTTTTAAATGATTTAAAATCACCAAAAATTATATCATGAATTAAATATCATTATTAAAATAATTATAAACACGAAATTTTAAAATTACCCTCATTTGGGAAACTAGGTGCTACAACTCTACCCACCTTAGAAAAATTTCGTCCTCGAAATTTAAGATCGATAGTACTCCTTCTAGAGCCTCTAACCTACCCAATATCTAAGGTAACACTTCCTAACACTGGAATAATAAACGGACATCTAAAAAGTGTCAATCTAGGAATACCTCCAATACTGCTCTGCTGTACGGCGGTAATGGAACTTCAATAAAATATGGACTGGAACCTATATCCAAGGGACTGGACCTATTTTAAAGTGGTCTTAACTAAGGATGAAAAGGAACTAATCATAGGCTATAGGTATGCTCAAACTATTATCTTCCTATTAACCATCTATTAATATATTCTAGTACCATAGGAACGATGCATTACTAAGACATATAGGCCCCTATCTCTCATAACACATTTATACTCACCAAAAGACTAGTACATCCTATCAAGGCTGATACTATAATCTCTCATAATCTCATAAGCTATATGTTTATAGACACACATCCCCACATCCAGGACTAACCTATATATATCTACAACTGATACCAATGGGATAACGTCCCTATTTCCCAACAATCAAGGTCTAATTTTTTTTTATCTAAATCATGCAATTTGAAGGAATAGTATACAAGGTCAGGGCATACCGTAGCAGTTGGAAGTCTCACCTAAGTGCACTGGTCATTTTAGGTCAAAATAGTACTATGGTATCAACACACAAACAATCTAGGGTGTCTTAATTGGGAAGGTAAGGGAACAACAATCATCAAGGTTGTAGGGCTGTCTACCATCCTATATAAAAATTGGTCATTATCAAAATAAAATAAAGGCAACTACCAATTATTTAAAAAAAATGTACAAAAAATCAAATTCAAAAATTAAGGAATTGAAAATCACTTGCATTGAAATCCAATCACAATATATATATATATATATATATATATATATATAGAGAGAGAGCATTAGAGAGGGAAAAGCTAGCATTGTGTGTATGGGGACGTGTTCATATGGTTAGATAGTAGGCGTGTGTGTACGTGAATATACATGAAAGTGTATATGAGTATTTGGATTTCAAACAATAACTATCAAGTTACACTAATCATGGCATATGGGTTAACAATCTACAATATACAATCTATTTAATCACAACTTGCATGGCTAACCATATATATATATATAAAAAGGTAGAGACTTAGTTATGTATTTATATATTATAACATGTATGCCTAAGCTCTATATATATCTATCTAGATATATAATCATAACATAGAGGGAAAAAAGGGTTAGGTTACATGACAGTGTATACTAAGTTAGGGTGTGTGTGTCCTTGTACAGGGTTATAGCTTAGTATTGAAAGGTTAAACCCAGTTTTAGTTCAGCATTTACATACAAAATCTAAAAAGATGCTAACATTTAAACCAGTACAATATTAACATAACACACACTACAACAAAAAACCCTTTTAATGACGGCTAAAAAGCGTCATTAATGACGAACCATGACGCTTTTTTTTTCCACAGCAACCGTCATGAAAACGGGTGTTATAAATGTTTTTCAAAAGCGTCATAAAATAACCGTCATGAATAGTTTCTATAAAAGCGTTATGAATAGTTAATATATAGTGCACAATTCAGAACAATTTTAAAACGTCATGAATAGATAACATGTATAGGCTCAATGCAGCACATTTATAACACTTAATACTATTCAAATTAGCACATCCAAATCAGTCCATATAATTGTCAGGCCTAAAAATCAAATTAACATTATATATCACCATCTTTATTGCATTTCTCAAAATAGAGTACATATCAACATCTTCATTACATTCTCAAAATAGAATATCCAAATACATATATACATTTACAAATACATATATACATTTACAACTACCAAAAAACCTGCACCCAGAGCTCTGTTGGACTACCAGGGACTAAAGGTCCTCCAACTGCTAAAATCTTTATGGAAAAAAGCAGTATCCTCGTTTGTTTGAATTTAATGTCTCTTGCAATTGATTGGTCCACATATGAAAGAAGGA
The DNA here is from genome assembly GCA_029216955.1 of Iris pallida. NCBI lineage: Eukaryota > Viridiplantae > Streptophyta > Magnoliopsida > Asparagales > Iridaceae > Iris > Iris pallida. Next base: position 18,494,376 of record JANAVB010007397.1, read on the forward strand.
AAGCTGAAAAAAATAAAAAAAAGATTACATTGGAAGCATGAATAAACTTGACAGTACATTCTCTTAAATCAACATGAATAAGCTTAAAAAAGATTACATTGGAAGCTGAGCAGCCAGCATCAAACTTCTCAAGCAGCACCAACATGTAACTTATAGTTAGGGATAACAGTACCTAGGAAACTCTCCAACCAATGAGCCATCCAGACCGGTCAAGAAAAAATTATGAACCAATAAGCAAGTAAGTCCTTGAAACACAAGCAATAAAACATAGAAGGAAAAAATTATGTAGTCCCAACATTTATGTAGTCCCAACATAGAGGGAAAGGAATTATTTTTTTTCAACCAATTTAAAATATGCCATTCATGATTTGAACCTTCTAAATAAATAAAACTGTAATTGGTCTAATACCATGTTAAAATCTATGCCACCAATATTCCAATTTCTACAACCAAGGATTCACCACAAACACATAGTTGTTACCATGTAATGTATTTGCTTTTTCTGGCATATGTAAAATAGCTCATTCTTTCATTCAAGTTATATTATGGTCCGTAGTAACTCAGGTCAATTTGCAAGTACAGAAGTATGACATAGATGAAAGTAAAAGGTAAATCAACTAAATGAGAATAAAACTGGTCTTATCCAAGACTAATATATATTTTGTTAACACAAGTAAAAGCTCACAGAGCAGAAACTAAGGCAGCTAACTGAACTTAAATAAATCCATGTTAAGTTGTGTGGAAGACTTGTTACCCAAACTTTAGGAGAGAAAAGACCGAGTCACAGTCATGGGAGAAGCCTCTTCCAAGCCGCAAAGAGCACAAGCTGTTCATTATATACTCAGAAGCAGAATAAACATAAACTAGGTTACAAAAAGCGAAACAAAATTAAAAGAAATAAAAATATATATGCTAAGAACTAACACCAGTAAGCAAGATGGAGATAACCAAAAGATTCTATTATTTATGAATGTAACTATCAAAAGAAGTCTAAACATTGTCACATATTTTTTTTCCCTGCAAACTGACTGTTAGCTCTTCTGAAGGTATATGGATCACATTTACCCGAAGCTCGATATCCCAACTGGATACTAATGTAGTTCTTTTACAATCCTAAACCAATTCAAGTTAATAACTGGGGCAATATTATTGAAGGTGATGGACCACACAAAATATTAGAGAATCTAAATTTCATTCAATATTAGAAGAGAAATTAGGAGAGCAGTTACCAAGGAGCACATACTTGTTCAGCTAGCGCGAGAGCATATTTGCAGATTAAGAACCTTCTATGTTGACACACAATCTACAAAAGAATCCAATTGCACTCTGTTAACACCTAATCCATATAATAATAGCATACACAGCAATAGAATTCAAATTTCACTACTAGTGAATCAACAAAATTCCATCACGAATCCAAGGAATTTCATTCAATAATAAACTTCCTATACAAATAAAATAATATACATGCCAAAGAGGCACAAAAGAAAGCTATCAGAACAATATATATGCTAAGTAGAGCGTTACTGGATTGAGAGTGCTATGTTCTCTGAACCTTTTCTCCAAAAGAGCAGACTGCTCCTTCGTAAGCCTGAGCTTCTTTCTCACGTTGCCGTCCTCTTCGTCGCTCACCCGCGAAGAGGAGCCCCTCTCCGCTTCGACCTTCCCGCACGCGGTCGGCGAGAACGTCGACACCGAGCTGTGCGAGGACGACGGCGGAGCCTTGGGCATCGTCGTCGGCACGCTACTGTACGCGACGGTGCCGTCGGAGGCGCTCGGGGTAAGCTAGATGAACCTGGACATATAACTGGGTGCGAGACACAAACGTAACGAGAACAAACAACACAAACCCTAACCCTAACCCTAAGGGGGGAAAAATCAAATCTTTCCCAAAATAAAATACTCAAATCTACTGAATCAAGCGCTGCCCAGATGATAAAAGTGAGAAAATAGTCGAAAATCGAACTAGAATGGAGTTGAAGTTGAGGATCATACCACCGCCTCCTAATGCTCGTGCCGCACCCTCCCCACCGCCTCCATCTGCTGCTCGAACTCCCTCCTCCCGACCCCGACCTTCTTCAGCCTCTTCACCACCACCATCGTCGCGTCCACCTTTGCGTAGATCTGGAGTTTAGGAGAGGAAAAATTGGAGTCGAACCGAAAAGGAGGGAAAATGAAAAGTGAAAAATTGGGGGAGAAGAGGTTTGGGGAGGAGCTGCTCGGTTAGAAAATGGATGAGAAATAAATTCTCTCTCTCCCACTTAGCTTTTATATAATAAAAGAATTACAAGTTTGCCACCGCTCTAAACTATTAATAACGCTTTATTTTATAAACGTTATAAAAAGCCCAGAATTAGCCCAAACCGTCATAGAAAAAAGGTATTTTTCAACTTAATAACGCTTATGTATCAACCGTCATTAAAACTCCTTGTCGAGCGTCATTAAAAGGGTTTTTTGTTGTAGTGACAGTTTCAGATTTTAGGGTTTTGAACATCGCAACCAATCTCAATGGTCCCAATACATCCTAACATGATAGAAATAAAATCCTAACATACTATCCATACATTTATCTACGCATACAGTTCAATATTACATGTTAAATCTGAAATTGAACATTTGAAATCAATGTGAAAATGTTAACATATATTCAGTTTTCAGGATTTTGGAGAAATTTGAACATCAAAACCAACTTAATGTTTATCACAACCTATCATGTAAGAATATGAAACCTAACATTATATCCCTACAACAACAATGTACACAGCTCTAAATATTACATTTAAAACAACAATTTGAACTAACATTTAAAATCCAGTATTAAGGGTTAATATGCATACAGTCTCAGATTTGACAAATTTAAACACAAAACTCAACAAATTTTTTTTTTAAAATGAAACTCTAGGTATGACATACATGTGCAGTGATGTAAACATAACTAATAACATGAAATTTATATTTAACTTACGAATTTAAACTGGAAAAGCAGAAAACCAGAAATATTGGGGTTTTAAAAATTTAACATCAACGACATATTAATATTTATTTAGATAGGTGGAAATCAAGTGTAGCATGCATAAGTGTCAGGAAAGTATCCACTATATATATTCATATATATATTCTCATGTCCCAATATAAAAATCAGATTCTATACCAAGACCAACATTAGATTCCTACCAATTTTGTAAAACAGGTGATTGGTGTAATCAAGACGATTTATTATTATTTAATACAAGAATAATAGCAAGAAGGGAATAACGATAAAATCTATTTTGCTTATCTGTTTAAAAGAAGGAACCATTTTGAAATCCAGAGTTAAAATATCAAATCCAAGGTAAAGTCTAGCAAAATCATCGATTCATTGTATTAAGAAGAAATTCATAGAAGAAGTTACACAAAGGTTTATAAAATAGCTAAAGTTACTCCTAAGCTAAATAATGAGAAGCAAAACAAAATAAAACAATTAATAATTCCCTTTTTTTTGAAGGACTGAAACAAAGTAGAGAAAACATGTTCGAAAATATTTAAGGTACAATCTGATAATCATATGCATCTATCCACAATCATGGTACTCTAAATCCTCGTCATACTAGTAAGCAAGGCTACGATAATCATAGAGCCCTTCACTTATGCACATATCTCTAGAATCATGGTATTTAACATTTTTGCGGTGCCGCTAGCTTGGCTGCAAAAACCTTAAATTCCCACACCCGAGAAATATATCCAGAGTCAGACTATATGTCCTCACCATACTGGCTAATGTGACTATAGAAGACTAGATTCCATAACATAGATAACCTAGCCCATATAATTTCATCTTGCCAAAAATTAAATTAAATCAACAATGAATACCCAAAAATCAAATCAAATTTATCAACGAACATCAAACTCAAAAATGAACAAAATCCTTCAATTATATAAATACAAACTCGGATGCTATAGCTAATCGTCAAGAGTCAAAATTCAACAATCTTCCATCAAAATCAATAAATACAAACCCAAATTCAACAATAATCCATCAAATTCAACAACAGAAAATAAAGATAAAACAATCAAGGAAAAAGAGAGTTTTCAAATCAAAGTTAAAATAAGATTCTCAAGGTTCGTCCCAGGAATCTCTCAAGGGTTCCTAACTGTGATTGAGTACCTTCAAAATATATTCTAATCCTACTACAGGCTGTAGTGGTACTCAAGTTCGAATACCACTACATAAACTCGACCTGCATGGGCCACCACTAAAAACGTGTCACGACCCGCGCCCTAGAGTTAGGGCACGAGAACGTAACAACGCCCAGCCTACGCCACAGTGTCGGCGGTAGAACGCTGTCCTAGGTCTCAATGCATCTAACAGTATAAGACTAAACAATTTATACTCTCCGAATGGGGGTGACATAGCAGATACAGACTGAATCACATCTAATGTAGAGCATGATAAGGATAGATAAAACATGAAATCCAAAAGAGATACACGAGATAGAAGTCTAAGTGTCTAAGATACATAATCCCAGAAATACATCTCAAAACTCAAATACAGATACAATAATTCACAAAGTAAATACAACACCAGACAAAATGAAATAACTACCTAAACAACCCCTACTGTGTCTCCTCTAGGCTAGCAGGCAATCCCAGGCCATCTGTAAAATTTATCAACAGTTCCAGTCAGGACAGGAACGAGCACATTACATCTCAACAGTTCATAGTAGGTTAGAAAATATAATCATGCAGTAAAGTAAGATACAGGTACTGAAAGAAATGCTGTATGTAAACAGAGAGAAAGCTGTAATAGAAATATCTACTATAAATAAAGAGCTACCAGTGACTAGTGATTTAGAGCACAAAGTCGACATGTAAACGGCTTGATTGTACATGGCTATACTAAAGAGGCGTACATGGCTAATCTACTTTGGAATTGTTCACATGGCTATTTATACTCCCCCGTACCCCCAATCAATACACAAGGATCCAACCAGGTTATGTTATACGATGCTATATAATAGCCCCCGAAGGGTAGTAGACCCCGAAGGTGATAGACCCCGAAGGTAATAGACCCCGAAGGTGATAGACCCCGAAGGTGATACATAGTAGTCCCATAAATGGGATAAAGATTCTAGGAAGACTCTACGATCATAAGAGTATATGTCGTAAGTGATCAAAGAACCAATGAAGCATATGATACGCCATGTAAGTAAAACGCACAGAACATGTAATACCCGATGCTCCCTAAGGATAACATCTCAAGAAGGGATCCATATAGTACCAATCCGTGTGACCAACGTGACAGTACAAGTAAAGTAATCTACTGCAGGAAATAATTCTAAGTAGGATATGAAATGATCAGAGAATGTACTCGCCTGATAACATGAACAACTGATAAGTATAGGGGGTCCAACTGAAGCCACAGAGTCCTGTTTAATGCAACACAGGTTACAAGATGTCTGGCTCCTAATTAGAACAACACAAGTCACAACATATCCAGAAGGGTAATATAAAGCACTACAATGCATTCTACATGAATCTAGGTCAAACTAGGCCAAAGTCAACCCTTGGTCAACTCTGGTCAACTGTACTAGTCAAACTAGGTCATGTCCTAACCCAATAAGTCTTACTAGGCCTAACCAAGACTATCCTAGCAAGCACACATCAATACAAGGCTATACAAGCCAACATACACCCAACTCTATATAGCATGCAATTATTCAATACTCAAATAGGCAAGAATTCACATTGGATATACACTAGGTAATCTATTACTTTAAGCTATATAAGTCTACATATATATACACATGCATATATTGGTATTCAATATTAGGTCTATAATTATGGCATTTCAAATGGTTATATAAACTTATATATTACAACACAATATGCTAACATATATATAATATACATACATAGCTAAGTTAACTATATTCTTAAATACTTATTTAAGAGGCTATGTGTGTGTATGTGAACATGGCAAAGGGGCAAGTGAGGGTTAAATGGGCATACATAGTGTATACATATCAAAGAGTGTCAAAGTGTAAGTGAACAATGTGTCAAGTGTGATAGTGTCAACATAGTGTAAGGGGGTACATGAGGTAATATAGGATTTGTGTTAACATAGAACATTACATCTCATTAACTTGTATATTACATACATTACATCTATTATTATATTACATTCATTCTTGCATTCATTCATCATTCATTATTCTCTTGCACCACTATATGCACCATACATTACATACTATGGAACCTACATATTCATTACAAGCCATACTTATACATGCTTACATTAGATAGGATACTTACACCTCATACATCATTTATTTAACCATTTACTCATGCTTATATTCTCTATTTAATTACATAATGTATATACATTAATATGGGTTAAAATCAAATAGAACATTATATTACACACAAGGGTGCACAAAATGCATATGCCGAATAGTAACTCCTACTAATAATCAATACTGTACCATCTCAGTATGAATTAAAAATTTAGGATTAAAGCATGTTATAGATCTATGTGTTAGCTTTCCGAAACTTTAAACTGATCGCGTTTTCGTTTCCGGAAACTCCCGAAATCGCAAAAACACCGAGAACGCATTTGTCTTTCGTACAGCTGACACTCAAATAATTCTCCAGAAAGTTACAAAAAGAACTAGACCTATTAATACATGTTTTTGGAAAGCTAACTTCAATACGCTTCTTTTAAAAAAAACGGGTGATTGAACCGTGCTTTGAGGTAGAAGTTATAATATTTCTAAGTTAGAGCTGAAATTAAAAACGTGGATAAAAATCATGACGGATTTAGGTAGTTTGAGACAAAAGAACACAAGTATATAACATAATATATCAAGAACTCACTCTCTACACTAATATGTATATATGAGACACTATAGAACACATCTCCAATACAAAAATATGAGATTAAATATGTAATAATTTATTCATACATAACAACAACACATAGTGTGTCCAAATTTGGGATTTTCCCACATGGACACAACCACAACACAAAGGACACTCCTATGACCTCCAAATGGACACGAAATGGACACAAATGGAGATACAACTATGGGGTCATTCCTATGGTTTCAAAATAGACCTATATGCATGAGGAAATGAAAAGGAGAAGGGATTTATACCTCCCGGTAGGTCGAATCGAAGAAAAGTCTTCCCGGAGCGACACCGACACGTAGAGATTCCAAAAGGACACGAACGAGCTCCGAATCCTCCCAAAATTGGGTAGCTTCCTCCTTGGCTAGAATGGAGAAGGAAAGAAGAAGATTTGGTGGTGAAATGGAATGATTTGGTGGAGAAATTGCTAGGGATTTCTCTCTAGGAATTTGGGGAAGAACAAGAGAGAGAAAAATAGATGGATAATGACAAATGGGAGGCTCAACCCTATCCTTATTGTGGCTGGCCATAAAGGTGGTTTTGTCCTATTAGGAAAAGTCCAAAAGCCCCTTTTTTAGTCTATTTACTAATACATTGGTAAGGGGTTAAGTCGGGGGTAGTTTGGTCAATCCTAAAACACTAATCCATATTAATACTAACCAAAATAATTAGTCTAGTCACTAACTAAAATTAATATCATGTGGACTAAAATTAATATCATGTGGGCCATGCCTAACTAGTGTGTGGGTCCTACTAGAGTCAAACTACCCCGGATCCCCGATACAAGTCGGATTGAGTTGAAATTCGAACCCGACTCAAATAACCCCAAAACAATATCATAAATAATAAAATAATATCAAAATAATTCAAAGAGGTCAAATGCAAAAATATCCTTAGGCCAAAAATGACATTAAAATATCATAATCACATGGTTAGGATCTAGGTCAAACAGTCTCTAGGGTTTCACTAGCAAAACGTCAAAACCACAAGTCATTGATTTAAATTTTTTTTAAATGATTTAAAATCACCAAAAATCATATCATGAATTAAATATCATTATTAAAATAATTATAAACACAAAATTTCAAAATTACCCTCATTTGGGAAACTGGGTGCTACAGATTCTTGAAAAGTTTTACCCTGAGGCTATGTAGAAGGTTAGTAATGGAAAAGAGAAATTAATTGCATTCAATAAGGATATTGAACAAGATATTGCAAGGAAATGACTAGGGATAGAGGGAACATAAAGTTATAGAAATTTAGAGATTGATGTGAAAAATTTTTTAGGAGAATAATATTCAAAGGTGTATGTCAAAGAAAATACGGAAGTTGATTTTATGATAGAGGATAAGTTTTGTAAGGCCTAATGGTATTTAAATTAAATAACACGAGGAGAACCATTTGAACAAGTTTAAGAAATTCGTAAACGGGATTTAGAGGTTTCGGGCCAAATTAAGACAAGGTGAAAGAATTTGGAAATTTAAATAAATGGTTAATGTTGATTCCTAAATATGAAGGCTATGCTTCATGAGTAATGTTTGGAAATTGGAAATTGCCTACGGTAGTCATGGTAAAGGCTTAGGTAAAGGTTAAATTTTTATATGGAGACTGGTGAGGTAAGGATATGATTGGCAAGTTATGACCAGATGAGCTTAAGGGTATCAGAAACAGATGATTAACTTGATCTTCCTTATCTTGTGCATTTATTTACCACCTCTTGAACTCCAACTTTCTATTTGAGATTCTTTGACGTTCCTTATCGTGATCTTGACATTCGGAATGTAATACTAGCTGTTACCCTCCAACAAATCTTATATGCAAGACCTAGACGAACTCACCTTCATGTAGATATATCATGTCCCACTAAAACCCGTCTCCTTGTACTCTATTTTCTTGATATGATTTTTTGGTCAAATGGCTAAACTACAACCTCTACCATGATACTGAATTATTCTTGATTCCAATTAGAGATCCAGCCTTGACTAAATTCCTTCGACCCGACATGTGATGATGTCCTGCTTGATTCCTTAAATGCTTAACCTTGTACATTATCTTGATTGCTTGACCCATTTAGTTAAGAATCTGGACTTTGTATCTTCGTTCATCACTACCACCCTTACTTATATCTTATGCTGCTAATTATCCTTAGTTTCACAAGCTTATCCTTTTTGAGCTTGATCATGACATATTTTATTGGGTGCGCACCCACTAACATATTGTCTAATCAGAACCGACGTATGATGGTCTGCAAACCCCCAAGATTTTCTAATTATTTTAGTGATTTAAAAATTATTATTTTTATATATTATTTGGCATTAAAGAGTTAGTTGGTATATATGGGTGTATTTATAGATATATAAATATATATTATGTGTGGAATGCGTGTTTGATATTTTAAAGTTCTACTAAATATAGTCTACAATTATTATAAAAGATCTTTGTTACTTATTTACAATTTATAGGATTTTTTTGCGAATTGTATTCATATATATATGTGTGTGTGTGTGTATATATATATATATATATATATATATATATATATATATATATATTATAAAAAAAAGATTTTCAGGTGGTCGGCCCAAGGAGAACCGACCACAGCAGCTCAAAGGAAAAAGAAAGGAAAAGGAAAAAGGAAAAAAAATATATATATATTAATAACCACTAACCCCATGTGGGCGGGTCCCACACCCCCCTTTCCCTTGCTGCATACAGCAGCTCACCCGAGCAAACCCGAAAACATGGGATGCTTTAAAACCAAAACCGATTGGTATTAGGTTTAGTTAGAAGTTGTTATAAATACAACTTTTTCCACAAGCCTCAAAATCTTAGACTTCTAAAACAAAATTTGCAGCTGATCATACCCCTTTCGCCTGCGAGTTCGTTTCACCAGTGATGGAGTTTTGTGTGCGACGAACGGAGCATCGGAAGTCAGCCCCGCGTCACCTACGGAGCAGTTTTCCCACTCAAGGTACCCTACTTCCCTACGACGTAAGTTTTTACTCGTAGCACCGATTTTCGATCCGTAATATTTTCTGGAAAGTAGACTTGACCCTCTTCGAGATCCTCCAGGTGGATTTCGAAAACAACCCATCGACTTGCTCGAAAAATTAAGACGAAGTTGAACAAAAATCTGTTTTCTGTAACGCTATAAAACTATTTTAAAACAACAACTTGTCGGCCAATTTTTCTTGCTGTACAGTAAAGTAATGTAGGAACTAATTGAAAACAGTAAAAGACAACATAATCGAGATCGCAACGCATCATCTGAATCATCGTTTTGATTAGCGTGTAAAAAGTAGATTGATGTTGAAGTTGAGAAAAAAACCTGTGTTTAGTTATATTAATTTTCTAAAATTTGATCGATATAGCGTGCGCCCCGACAAACCAGGCGACGTGGTCGCACACTTTATGCATCGAAAGACGCGTATGGACGTCGTTGACATGTGAGAACTGACAAAACTCTGCCACGTGTCTTGATGATAGACTCTGCCAGAGCCGTATGACATCCATGAACCGTATGAGACAGCGTCTCGACGAACCGCATAGGTATAGTATTTGCGAGCCGCATAAGATGGTTCCTTGGTGAACCGTATAAGGGTAGTAACTGCGAGCCGCATGGAATGGCTTTTTGGTGAGCCGCAGAAAGACGATCCTTGCCAACCACATGAAGCTGTTCTTCACTGGAGCCGCATGGGAGTAGCCACGTGTCAATCTCGAATCGCGTCAGAGATTTTCTCCTATTTCCTAAGAGTCTGTCATTATGGCAGGGTTATTTTGATGCTTTATGTCAGAGCCGTCAGCTGTCAAATCAAGACAGAGCATTAAATAGGTAGACTGCTCCATGGCCAGCTGTGTGAAGGGGTCTTCATGGGTACACGTGGCATTGAGCCTCATATCTCTGTGAGCCACATGTATATTTGAACCACATGCGGCTGGTGGACTCTTTGAACCGTAGGACTGTCTTTATGCAAGCCGTATGGACTCTCCTGTCCGAGCCGCATGAGACTAAGAGTCTCTCTAAACCGCATGGGACTGCTCCTGTATGAGCCGCATGGGGTTCTCCTGCTCTGAGCCACATAGATCATCATTCTGATATTTTCCATGCTTCTACAAGACCCCCTTCAAAGTTTTCAATTTGCAAAAATTAAAATACTTTGAATAAGAAGCATGGCCTTTGTTGACCGCATAGATGGTACAGCTGCATGGATTTATCTGGCTGTATGAGCTGTGAGACCACATAAGCTTTTTGCCACGTGTCTTAGCCACGTGTGCAAATCTTCTGCATTAAATGCCCTTGATTCGCCGCCTCTTGGGAGAGGATCCCAAGGGTCAGTTTTGTTTTGACCGAAGCAGTTTATTCTCTTAGGTGGCACGTAGATCGAGGCATCTATTTTGTTTTTCTTTTCGAGCCTCCTTCGCCTATAAGTAGGAGTAAGTTTATTCTTTGAGGGTTTCTTTACCTTCTTTTTTGCTCGAACTCTTCGTTGCAGACTTCCTCTTCGTCTTCTCCTCTCAGCGATCGACAATGGCTCCCAAGAAGACTGTTGCTGCTACAGGCAAGAAGGCCGCATCATCTTTTGCGGCTGCGAAGGGTAAGAAGGCCGCGTCTTCATCGACTACGGCGGCGAACGTGGCGGCTCCTCCGACGGCTGACGTACCTGTCTTCCACTCCGACGTTCACCCGCCTATTGCTGGTAGGGCCATCAATATGAACTGCCATGGCTACGCCGCATATTTTATGCGCGAGCCTTTATTCCCAAGTATGCTGTGTGTCCGACTCATATTCGGATCGCATAGGATATGACCCAGGCCTGAGCCGCGTGAAAGTTGTTTGCATAACTGCTTCATCATCAGGGCCGTATGAGCTCTTTCAAACCGAGCCGCATAAGCATATTCCGAATTGAACCGTATAAGATTATTTGAACGGGACCGCATAAGCTCATCCTCGCAGGGCCGCATAAGCTTTTTCGAGCCGAATAAGCTTATTCGGATCGGACCATATTCGTATATGCTCCTTTCGAACCGCATAAGCTCATCCGTACTGAGCCGCATGAGTTCCTTTCGAGCGGAACCGCATAAGCTTATTCGAACTGGACCGCATGGGCTCTTTCAAACTGAGCCGCATAAGCTCATTTGGATTAACCTGTATGAACCTTTTTAATCCGAGCCGCATGAGGCTATACCGAGTCGCATAAGCATCATGTAGTTTTGTGTTTCAGCTATTTTTTTTGACTTGTTTTGTTTTGCTTTTTCTTCAGTGAATCTGCCAGTAAATCCTGCAGGGGAACTTATAGTGGGTTCAAATCAATTCGCCCTGGACGTGCGTCTTGACGACTTAATTAAGCATGTGTTGAATCAATTCCCTACTGATGAGCCTTCGGAGAGGTTGAAGGCCATTGAGAATCAAACCCTCCATTACCTCCATTCCATGATGAATACTGGGAAGCTGGATGGAAAATACCTGAAGCCTTCGTTCCTTTTTGGAGATGCTTAAATCATCAAGAATCCTCGAGTTTTAGAGATTTTCGAGAACTAGGATTTTTTTTGGATGGGGTGGCAATCCATATTCCTCTCATGGAACGTCATTATCCTTTGTTATGGTTCAATATGGTGTTGCTGGACAGGAAGATGGTGTGTAACTTAACTCCTACTCAATCTGGGATGTCGATGGATAACATCCATTATAATCCGAACATGCGGTCAGCGTATGCAGGTAAAGATTCCGTCCTCCGGTACATGATGGGTCTGGCCCCGGGCTCTTTCATGAATGTATACGGTCCCAACTTCACACTTACTCAAGCTGATACTTTCTTGAATCGGCTTGTTCGTAAGAAGTCTTATCCCGTTGGTAGGCTGGCACTACCGAACTGGATAAACCCCACCTCTACGTGGGCCTAGTTGACCACTTAGGTTTTGCAGACTTACGGAACATTCTTGCGGGAGGTGGGACTTTACCAGGCCATTCGGGGCACTTATCATGGGCTTTCTATCAATAAGCCACTGTTCGTGGCGCTCTTGGAGATGTATAGCCAGCAAACGGGGACGTTCTATACACCCGGAGGGGAGTTGGGGCTTGCTCTCCATGAGATGTATACTGTCTCCAAACTTCCATAGGAGAATGAGCCTTTCGAGGTATATACCCCGTCGAATGAGGAGTTTGAGGACTTGGACCGACGACTCCCAGGTTCTGTTGCGGTGTATCAGGAGTTGCTGTGCCACCATAGTGCTTGTCATCAGATGGCTATAAAAACGGCGGATAGCTCCGAGGGGACCGCTCCCCACACCACATCCTGGATTAATTATCTTTTTAAAGTTGATCCTTCTGGCGAAGTTACTCCTCGAGCCCCTCGAACGCATGGAGAGGTAAGGGATCTGATGTCAAGTGTCAAGAAGTCGCGATCCAAGAGCGGCATATTCGAGAGTCAAACTGACTCTCTTAGTTATTTTCACTACGGGACCATACAGATGTCGGAGAAGGCGCTCCTGGCTGGATTTTTAATGATATGGCTACGGAACTGCGTAGTCTCGGGAGGAACAGGTTCTATCGAGAGGATTGGTCGTCATTTCATCCTTCCTGCCGTTAAACTGGTATTTGGAGTTAGACTGGCCCTCATTCCTGCTATGGTGTGTAGCATACACCATGGTCTTCGAACATTCTCGTCCAAGGTTATTGCTCGCAAGAAGACGTTGGATTTTGAGCGCGTAGAACTGACTTTCCACTATTTGATGGGGTGGTTGGCGATGCACTACAGGTCTTTGATGGGACCCGGGATAGCGAAAGATGCTACAGATGAAGACGCTTTCCTTTTCAAATGCCATCGCCGGTCTTGGGAATACAACACTATGCCAGCTTGTCAGAGGACGCTGGCGAGGGTGGAAGGGTGTGACTTTTTTGTGTCTGTTCCTTCCTTTTCTGATGAGGAAGTGAGGAAGGTACATCTTGACGGTACCGGGCCTTCTCAATTTCTGTCTCCGGATATGCTTGCTTGGATGCGCATCATCCGCCACGCGCATCTGGTTTATCGCAACCGAGATAATGTGTACTTGGAGCCTTACCTACCTAGTAGGTTTTTTCGCCAATTTGGTTATAGCTAGTTATTCCTTGATTGTCCCAACCCTTGTTTGGGTTTTGAAGGCAGCGTTCTTGATGGTGTCCGGGCATAGAATTATTATGATGCTTATCATACTCGGGCCAGCTTCTCGGTCCCCGATGCTAAGGCGCCGAGGAAAATTTTGTACATGGCCGCTTTGTATCATGTTATGGCGAACAAGCCTCCTGTTAACTTCAATCCGAGTACCAGTTTCATCGTGGGTACCGGTTTAGAGGAGAAGCCCAAGGGGGCTAAGGCTAGAAAGCAACTGGCACTCCAGATTCCCCTCCCTGAATCAGAACCTTCCGTGTCGGCAGAGGAGGAGGATGATAATGATAGCGAAGGCTCCCTTTCTGGTGGGGGTGAAGAAGTAGCGGATCAACCGCTCCCCACACCCGATGAACCGACGAAAGATCCGTTGCTTACTACACAAGAGGAAGTAGTGAGAGAAGAACAATCTTCAGCTGTGTCTGGTCCCTCGCGTAAACGAGTCAGATACGAGTCTTCTGACAGTAGAGCGACCTTTTCCGTAAAAAGAGCTGCTGTTAGGTCTCGTGGATTACTTATTACCGAGAAGGGGGAAGGTACAGACGCTACTCCGGGGGTAAGACCAAGTCGTAGCCATCTTTTTGTTGTAATTTTCTTTTCTCTCGGAGGTATGACTTAATCACTTTTCTTTTTAGGTGCCCGATGAACCGTCCTCTCCTGAATCGTCTACCACCCCTGAAGTTGATCCGGCCCTTGCTGCTTTGATTAGCGACATGTGTGCCGCGGTCCTTTCTGCAGGGGCTCTCTCAGCGGCGACTGGCAGCTCCCAGGTTGCTGAGGTCTCGGCCCGGGGTGGCGAAGGTTTCCTCGGACCTGCCTCTGAGACCGCTGAACTTCAGCAAGGCGACGTCGATTTTGGTACATCTCCTCCCGAGGAGGCAAGGGCGGAGGAGACTATTATACCTGACTCGAAGGCTGTTGGTGAAGAGGCTGCGATGGCTGCAGGCGAACCTCGGCCTCCATGCTCCTCAACTGGTAAGATAAGCCAGATATTGACTAGTGAGGGGGCTTATTTGCTCTATCAACATATTCTTCGGGTCAAATCGATTTATGGTTGCCTTGGCCCTGCAGGTCCTGACCCTTTACTTCCCACCGTGGATGTTCTTGGGGAAGGCTCGGCCTGCCGTGATATAGGAGAAAGGAGCGTTCCCTCTTCTTTGCCATCCCATGTCGAGGGGCCTCCTGCCAGCTCCAGGCCGACGGGAATGGGGTTGGCGATGGTCTCTGCCTCATCCTCCGCAGATTATACGACTCCGGAGACTGATCTCTCGACCCTACCGAGTATTCAAATTTTGCAGGCTGCCGAAGAGGAGTTGGCCGCTGTTCAAGCGTCCTTTCGTGCAGAGCTAGTTTCTCTTGTAGCAGGAGCGGCAGATTCTGTTGTGTCTTCTTCGGTGCTGCCAGCCACACTCCCATTGACACCGGCCTCCACGGAGACTCTGGACGAGGTGACGCAGGACGTGGTCGACAGCTTCTATCGCCATTTAAAAAGGGGCGTAGATGCTGCCATGGAACGGGGGACCCCATTTTCTCTATCTTTTCAGTGTGCTCGGGGTCAGATTGCAACCTTGAAGTCCCTTCCTTGCGGGGTGGGATTGGCTGCACTGCTGGAACCTAAGCTGATCGAAGCCGATCAGCTTGTGACCCAACTACTGGCGATACGACAGGCGGGCTTGCCTGCTGCGATTGAGCGGGAGCGGGGCTTCCTCATTGCTGCTCGGGATAGGATTAAGCTAGCCCGAGATACTGCTGGGCCAGTTGTACGGGGAGACCTTGATAAGTTCTCCGCTTCGTATGACCAGCTGGGTCGTAGGAGTCAGGCTTGCCGTGCTCGGGAAGAGTCTGCTTCTCGTGGAATCGCTGATACGAAGGAGGGGATTCTTGGACTCCAGAGGGAATTGGCCTTCTTAGAGTCAGAGCTGGAGGCTGCTCAGGCGGAGCAGGAGTCAGTCGTTCGGGAGGCCGAGAAGGTTTCCCGATCTTCTGCTAACCTGGAGCGGGCCTTTAAGAAATTTGAGGACAACTGGCAGGCTCACGCTCATTTGGAGGACGAGGCGGTGCTGACCCACGAGGCGGAGCGTCGAGCCTCCCAGAGGTTTGAACGGTCGGTTATTTTGCTGACGGACCGTCTCAGGGCATTATGTGCCCCAGAGCAGTGATCAGCTGTCTGTTTTCTTTGCTCTTTTTTTTTGTAAGGGATGTGATCCCAAATAAAGTAGTACGTTGAATTTTTTGAATAAATGAGCATGTTTCAACTCATCATCTCTTTCTTGTACTTTTAGCGTCTGTGGAATTGGACTTGCTGGGGGATTTATTTGTGGACCTGTTATCCTAGGCGTACCTTAGTTTTAGGTACGGATAACAAGTTTGGACAGGATGTCCGGAACAGCCGTGGCAAAGTGGTCATGGATGTTCTCGGTGTTAGGAAAAAAGAATGTCGTAGAACAGCTGGGCTCCCGGGGCATGGTGGGGTGGTGGATTTATGCTAAGAAGCTTAGCGAAGGAATATTTGTGGACCTATTATCCTTGGCGTACCCTGGTTCGGGATACGGATAATGGGGTGGAAGAAAAACCAACATATTTGCTCAGAGGTTATGAGGACATGGCAAGCATAAGGGTTTTACCGTGGAATCTTTCTGCTCAGAGGTAATGAGGACATGGCAGGGGAGGTTTCACGGAAGATATTTGTGGTCAACAACAGACATTTGTGGTCCTATTATCCTTGTCGTACTCCGGTTGTGGGTACAGATAATAGGTTGAAAGGAGACCGACATACTTGCTCAGAGGTAATGTGGACAAGGCAAGCATGAAGGTTTCTTCGACGGATCCTTCCCATTCAGAGGTAATGATGACATGGCAGGAGTGGGCTCAATGAAGAGGGGGTACATAGAACGACTCAGAGGTAGGAGAATATGGAAGTTCTATGTGAGGGGGCGGTTTGTTTTTGGTGGGAGTGAAAACGACTCAGAGGTAATGAGGACATGGCCATTTTTCAGAAATTTGTGGATCGATTACCCTTTTTTGTGCACTGGGAGCGCGGGTAGTGGATCATGAGGGAGGATCTCTTCCCAGAAGAAAGTTCAGAGGTATAATCGTACGTGACTTACTATCTGAAAGAGTGACCGGAATGTGAGTTCAGAGGCACCAGTGGGTACATAACTCGGTAATTTAAAATATTGAGAAAGTGGGAGTCCAGCGGCACCAGCGGGTACATGACTCGATAATCCGAAGGGAATGTGGGGGTGAGTTCAGGGGCACCAGCCGGTACATGGCTCGATAATCTGAAATATTTGTGGATGTGAGTTCAGTGGTACCAGCGGGTACATGACTCGAAGATCTTGTAGCGAATGTCGTTTAGACATAATATTTCTTTAGAAACTTGCCGTTGATGGGCAACATGAGCAAGTCTCCGTTTTGCTTTGCAAGGCAGTAAGCACCGTTGGAGAATACCGTCTCAATGATAAATGGGCCCTTCCACTTTGGCTGGAATTTGCCGGCGGTCTTGTGAGTCATGACCATTGGCCTCCGGACTGCCAAGACGAGATCGCCTACCTGGAATGTTCTGATTTTGACCTTCTTGTTGAAGGCTCCTGAGATGCGTGCTTGGTATAGCTCGATCCTTTGCTGAGCTAGGAGGCGCTTTTCATCTAAAGCCTCTAACTCTTGCTGTCGACATCGGTAGTTATCATCGGTTGTCAATTGATGTGTGAGGGCGACACATAGTGAGGGGATCTGGGTCACTCCCGTATACCAGGGAGAATGGTGTATTACCGGTGGCTATTCAGACCGTGGTGCGATAAGCCCATAAGCATTACCGTATACCAGGGAGAATGGTGTATTACCGGTGGCTGTTCGGACCGTGGTGCGATAAGCCCATAAGAATTCGTCGAGCTTCTCGTTCCAGTCACGTTTGTTGGAGGAGACAAACTTCTTGAGGAGTTTGATGATTATTTTATTGAATGCCTCTGCCAACCCGTTTGCTGCCGGGTTGTACGGCGTCGAAGCGATATTCTGAATACGGTATTTATCATAAAACCGATAGAATGCGTGGCTTGCAAACTGCAGACCATTATCATGGATGATCCTTCGTGGCAGTCCAAAGCGGTAGATGACGTGATGCTTAAGGAAGCTGATCACGTTTGAAGTCTTGACTTCTGCGAGTGGGACAGCTTCCGCCCATTTGGAGAAGTAATCCGTGATCGCAAGTATGAAGCGATGTCCTCGGAAGGAAGGTGGGGTGATTGGACCAATGATGTCCATTCCCCATGCTTCGAATGGCCAGGACGCCACCGTCGGATGTAAAAATTTGGATGGTTGGTGAATGAAGTCCGCGTGGACTTGGCAGGCTTTGCACTTTCTAGCATAGTCTATCGCATCTGCCACCATTGTGGGCCAATAGTAGCCCATTCGGCAAAGGCGGTCTTGCAGTTTCGGGCCGGGCTGGTGGGCCCCGCAGACACCGTCATAGGCTTCTCGTACGGCTTCTTTGGCTTCTGCGTTTGACCGACACCAAAGCAACAATCCATCGTAGGAACGACGATACAGCATTTTCGTCTCTGTATCATAGAAGAATCTGAGAGAACGCCTTCTGATGGAAGTGGCTTCCTTTGGGTTCTCTGGCAGGATGTCGTAGACGACGAAGTCGATGAATGGTTGTCTCCAATCTGGGGTGTCATCGATCGTCTGTGCGGAATAACTCGCCACGAATTGCACATTATTTTTGGAACAGACCAGTTCGTGGCCTATCATATCCACTGATTGGCGATCATAATTCGGAACTGCTAGGGAAGCGGCAAGACCGACTAAGGCATCTGCTTCGATATTTCGGAGTCTGGGGACATGTTCGATGAAGAACCCTTTGAACGACGAGATGATGTCAATCGCTATTTGGTGATAAGGGATCATGTCTTCGTGGCGGACTTCGTATGAGCCCCGGATCTGATTGACGATAAGCTGGGAATCGCCATATGCTTCAAGGTATTCTACCCCCAGCTCTCTTGCAAGTTAGAGGCCAATGACCAGAGCGTTGTACTCGGCCATATTGTTAGAGCAGGGCTCGGTGAGAGAGTTTGCGCGGTTAATCACCAATCCGGAAGGAGAGATTAGCACTACCCCGACTCCGACGACTATATTGCCTTTAGGTCCGGTCCTCGAAGCGCCGTCGAAGAACATTCGCCATATATTTTTGTGAGAGGTTGCATGCGAGTCGGCGACCTCATCTGGGATCTCTTCGTATATCCTGGAGGACTCCGAGCCCGGGTGGGCTGCTAAGAAGTCTGCCAGGGCTTGACCTTTGATTGCCTTTTGTGGGACGAAGATCATATGATAAGGGGACAGCAATATTGCCCATGTAGCGAGGCGAGAGCTGAGTGCCCCTGGTTTGGTCATGAGGACCCTTAGAGGGTTGACTCGTGAGATCACATGTATCGTTTGTCCGGTGACATAGTATCGTATTTTCTGAATGGCGAACACCAGGGCGAGGCATTCCTTCTCCACAGCGGTGTATCGGTGCTCTGGCCCAATCATCATTCGGCTGAGGTAATATATGGCCTGTTCATGGCCTGCATCATTGTTCTGTGCCAACAGGGTACCGAGGGAGTGTTCTATTGCTCGTATATAGAGCAGGAATGGTTTTCCAGGGACTGGGGCTACCAAGACCGGAGGATTTGACAAATATTCTTTGATGCTGTCGAAAGTGCGCTGGCATTCCTCGTCCCATACGAATGAGAATCCTTTCTTCATGAGGTGCATGAATGGTCGGCATCGCCCGGAGAGGTTGGAAATGAACCTTCTGATGTAAGCTAGCCTTCCTTGAAGGCCTCTGAGTTCGCGGAGATTTCTCGGGGGATCCATCTCCATGATTGCTTTTGTCTTTTCAGGGTCTACATGGATACCCTTTGCAGTGATGATGAAGCCTAAGAACTTCCCGCTGGATACGCCCAGGAAGGACTTCGTAGGGTTCATTTTCAAATTGTACGTTCGTATTAGGTCGAATACCGTCCTTATATCCTGCAGATGGTCTCCCTTGCTACGGCTCTTGACGGGTATATCGTCAACATAGCACTCCACCGTCTTGCGTAAGTGGTCTCTGAAGATGATGCTCATGGCTCTTTGATATGTGGCGCCAGTATTCTTTAAACCGAAAGGCATGACTGTGTAGCAGTACGTGCCAATCGGTGTTCGGAATGATGTATGCTTTTCGTCGTCAGGAGACATTTTGATTTGGTTGTACCCCGAAAAGCCATCCATGAATGATATGCGTTCGAAGTCGCAGGTATTGTCGATCATGATGTCTGTGATAGGAAGGGGGAATTCATCTTTGGGGCATGCCTCGTTCAGGTTGCGGAAGTCGATGCAGATTCGAATCTTCCCATTCTTCTTGAAGACGGGTACTATATTAGCGACCTAATCGGGATGTTGCTCCTCACGAATGAAACCGCTGGCTATCAGTTTGTTGACTTCAGCTTCGATCGCGTCCATGATGCCTGGACGGAAGCGTCGCTGTTGTTGCTTGACCGGCTTCGCATCTGGTCGGATGTTGAGTTTATGAAGAGCGATGTCAGGATTTAACCCTGGCATGTCTTTATAGCTCCAGGCGAACACATCAATGTACTCTCGGACAAGTTCTAACAGCGATTCCCGTTCTTCGTCAGTTAGGCTTTTACTGATGAAAATCGGTTTTGAAGAAGATTCGCTGCCGAGATCCACTTGTATGACCTCATCTTCAGTAGGAGGTTCTCTCAGTTCAAACCGCTTTTCCTATTGTGCGTCCAATTGTTGGGCCCATGGCTCTAGCTCGAGGATTTCGGGGATATCTTCGTCTTCCTCGTAAGCGTCGGCGAATGCGATGTTGACTGACATGACTTGTCTAAATACATCTCCGATGCTGGTATCTGAGTCGGAAGTTGGTGATCCGGTTGAATATGACTGCTAGTCGCATTCTTCATCTGAACTTTCAGGGGTCATAATAGGCGTTACATGCCCTAACCCGCATCGAGTTTTGTTATAGTAGTTCCGTGGTTTGCCCGCCGGGACTGGCGGCTTCAAAGGTAATCGTCGCCCAGTGCCGTAGTTCAACCCTGGCGTCGTCTCCAGATCATACCCCTGTTTCTGCATGAGATATTTGGATTGAGGGCTATAGAGATACAGAGGCAGTCTCCCGGCATCTGACCCGAGGTCGACTTTTTCTATGGTGAGGGGATGCGGGTTGTTCGTCCGGCCGAAGATGATTGGATGATCTCCTCCCTCGAATATTCTGTAAGCGTCTTCTACTGAAGTAAGCTGGATCGCGGTGTACACATTTGTCACCTGTGTGTGTAGATGAGCGCCTATACCGTGTTCCATAGCATACATTGTACATAGCTTATTGAGCTCGGTGTAGTTCAAAGATAACCCTTTATTGATGAAGTAAGGTATCTTTTCTAGGGGGATTACATCATCAGCAGAGGGGACATCAGTGTGGGCAGCCACATACTTGGCTAGCTCCGGTTTCTCTTCGGCTACCTCCTGTGTGAACAAAGACTGAGAGGACGACCTAGGAAGCTTGATTGTCAGTGGTTCAGTTGATGGAGCAGAGCGTGGAGTTGTTGGCAGACTGGCGACCCCCAGTTTGGCATTTGATGTGAGGCGAGGAGTGGCTGGTTCGCTGGAAGTGTCAGACGTTGCATCGAGGTGACAGCCTTTCTTGGGAAGGCGTATTGTCAGCGGCCTGTCCGAGGGGTTGAGCTTCCCTGCTTGTGGTTGACTGACTCTCGGCAGTCGGATTGTCAGTGGCCCTATTGTGGGTCTCGGCACTTGGCCGGACCTTGGCAGCCGGATTATCATCTGCTCCTCTTGCGCCAAGAGGCTGATCGCGTCCTTCCGCAGAGTGGCGGTGAGGGGTGCGGATTTGCCCGGTTTATGAGCTTGGAGGTGGATCGTCAGGGGTCTTTCTGATCCCGTGGCTGTCTCGGTATGAGTTTGTGCGTCTCCTTCATCAAGTTGCCTCTTCGACTTTTCGTATAAGCAGGAGTCCGAGTAGTAAGATTCGACCCCTTTGAAGGGATCGATATCAGCAAACTCTGTCTTCATGAAGCCGTATTTGTCGACGTATTTGAAGCACTGGTGTAGCCTGGAAGGCACGATCATATAATCGTGTATCCATGGGCACCCCAAGAGGATGTTGTAAGAAGTGTCTCATCTATGACGTAGCAGGTGACTTCGGATTGGAGGTCGCCAATTTGATACTTCAGACGAATCTTCCCAATAGGGTAGCTCCTGTCCGAATTGAAACCGCTGATGGCGGTGCTTGTAGGTGTTAGGCGATGCATTAGAATGCGGAGATGATGTATCAGACCCTTCGGGATGATGCTTATGGAAGAGCCTGGATCAATGTGCATCCGATCTACCTTCACATCGCCGATGTATCCCATGTAGTATAGCGGGCGGTCATGTAGGTTGGTTTTGATGAGCATGTCCTGTGGAGTGAAGACCATGTTGGGCATTGCTCCCGCGCAGGTACTGTCTTGGAGATCCATGGGTGAGTCCTCCCCGGTGAGGTTGGATTGAGCGAGATAAGCATCGGCATTTTGGAGTACTTCGCTCAATGCAATACGAACGTCCTTGGAGAGCCTTAGGAGTTCGTATAGTGATAATTTGGCCGGAGTGTTAGCCAATTGTGCTAAGATGTCAAAGTTATAGGGCCTCTCTAGCCCTTGGGCTGCGTCCTTTCGGAGGGATTTGTCGAAACGAGTCTCCTTCGGCCTAGGCTTGTCGGTCGTCGAAGGCTGAGCCGGTCCCGGAGCATCAGTTACAGTAGGTTGATGATTTTTAGCTGGGCTGTCAACCACAGGTTGGGATTGCGCTCCGGACCGCGTGACGACGGCTGTAGCTTCCTCGTTGTCTGCTGAGATTGTGTGGCATGTCCTAATTTTTCCACTCTTTTTGTTAGTAGGAGATGGTATGGGCTGAGTTACTTCTGACACCAAGTCTGGATGGACCCACATGACCTCTCCTCGTGAGGTGGTGAGAGGTACTAGACCAGCAGCCTGTTCCCGGGGAGGAGGAAGATTGGTAATCTCCATTGTCGCGAGAGGGACGGGGATTACCCCGTCTTGAGTCTCCGTCGGAGGGAAGTTGCCGAATTGTGCGGACACCATATTGGCTGCTATGGTTACCTCTTCGAAGTCGATGGCCAGAGCGTTCGAATCGATGAGGCCTTGGATGTACCGTTTTAGTTGGTAGCAGTCATGTGTAGCGTGGTGTACATAACGGTGGTAATGGCAGAACTTTGGGTTCTCCAAATCAGCCGGCCGAGGCTCCCGCCTTGGTGGAGGAAGCTGAATTCTACCTCTTTGTATGAGCATGTCTAAGATAGGCTTGACGTGGCCGTCTTCGAAAGAGTAAGTGATCTGAGGCCATTGTTTGTCTGCTGGTTGTGACTCGGGCTTCTGGGCCGTGTCGGCCACTATAGCCTGTTTTCCCTTGCTGTCCTGATTATTGGAGGGGTTACCTCCATTATCGTTGTTGGGACGCTTGCCCTTGTTTTCTCCTTCTGAGATGTGCAACCCAAGTTGGCGAGCCTTCTTCAGTCGTTCTTCGGCACTTGTGGCACTGATGATGAACGCCTTCCAATCTTTGAATTGACTTTCGCCCATCCAGAGACTGATCGTTGGAAGCAGTCTCTTTTGGCAAATTTCAATCAAGGAGGAATCTGGATTTCTGGAAGGCAGCTTCATGGCGGTCTGGCAGAACCGCTCGATGTAGTTCCTTGTCAACTCCTTCTCCCCTTGGACGACATCCATGAGAGTGGACATAGTGACGTCTTGTCCTACTTCGTAGAATCGCTCCAAGAACAGGTGCTTGAAGCCGGCGAAGGAGTGGATGCAGTTGTCCGATAGATTGCGGTACCAATCGAAGGCGACTCCTTCCAATGCCCCGATGAATAACCATGTGAGGATCGCATCATCATGGGGCAGATGGTCGGTGGTGACCTCAAAGTAAGTGATGTACCGACTTGCTGAGGTTTTGCCATCATACGGGTTGATATTGAACGGCTTATATCTTGGTGGAAATGGAACATCCCTCCATTCAGCAGGGTATGGTTGCCGTATTCTGAGATCTTGAGCGTTTTTTTCGGGCATGGAACATGGCTCGGAGCTCCTGGACCTCTCTTCTTACTTCTCGGGTCTCATCTGTCGCGGTAGGGGCTGTTACTTCGGGAGGATTATTGCTCGGGTTTGGTGCCGCTGAGTTTGAATCTATATTGACCGCGGGGCCCGTGCTTGTTTGGCCAGGCGTTCCTTCTTGTAGAGTGGGCAGGGCCGCTTTAATCTCGTCTACAGATTTGACCAAAGCAAGTAATATGGCTTCGAGACTGTCAATGCGCTGGCGATCATTGGAACCTCCTTGATTGCTGTCCGTCATGAACACCGTCCATACGTGAGGAGTGACGGAAGGGACGATGGAGGATGTGCCCTCCGAGTCGTACCCGTGTACCGAGAAGTCGTCGGGATATGTGGGAATATTGCCTTCTGGTTCAGACTCGGAGGGAGCCGTACCCCCAGCCTCAGAGCTTGCTTCGTCTTGAGAGTTATGAATGTCCTCGGGGACATCGGCATCTGTTTTCCCTGATGGAAGAGTTGTTTATCCGGGCTCGGCCCCTTGAAACATCGGATTGTTGTGGATGTTCGGAGGAGTGCTACCCCCAGTTCCCTCAACCCCCAGCGATGTGGAAGATGAATTTCCTATCGTGGAAAATTTTGTCTTTGAACGGGTGTGTTGGAATACACCGGTAGAAGACAACCGTTTAGACGATAGTTTCTTAGCTGTAGTGGTTGATATCTTGGGACTGGAGACGCTTGTCTTTTTCCCTCTCCTTTCGGCGGGGACCTTCTGAGCAGAATTACAGGAGACTACCGGAGGTGCCTCATCTTCTGAACTCGGATGCTGTAGTCTTTGGAAGACGGATGGCCGATCTTCTGTCATCGCTGCGTTGTTGCAACAGCAGTTGACGATGATTTGGGTGCATCGATGTCCAAGCGGGGGCTCTTTGCACGCCGACACTTCTCTTCTTTCCTTGTGTTTATGGAGGATCGCCTCCCGCAAGTCGGAAGAACCACTCTGTTCGTTTGTCGCCGGGGGCTGGACTCGAGCGGTGGTATACAACTTCCCATTCGAGGCCCGTGTGATAGTCAGTAGGATACCCCGATAGTCAGAGGTTGGGACAGCTGACTGGGCTTGATGAGCCCGCGCTGCCCTAGGCTTCCTCCTTTTAGCACTTGCGGGTGCGTAATAGGAGGAGTCCAAGTTGAATGCCACAGAGTCTGGCTTATCATCCAGAGAACTGTCAGGGTCAGGATCGTATGAGAGACGGTCGAAGACTGATCGAGAGAAGCGTAGAACGGACGCTATGCGGCTAGAGTTGGGTACCGTGCAGGCTGTCTGCATGCGGTTGTCTTCTGCTGTTAAATGAGTTGTTTTTGAGCGACTAGGAGTCACGATCGTGCAGGCTGGCCGCATGCGGTTGGTACTTGTGGCCGCATGGGTTTTCTGCAAGCAATTGACTCCTGTAGCCTCATGTGTTTCATCCATGTGATTGGCGACTGTAGCTGCATAAACCATGCGATTGACAGATGTGACCGTATGATTTTTCTTCATGCGGCTAGCGGATGTGGCCGCATGAGCTTTTTCCATGCGGATAGCGGATGTGGCCGCATGAGCTTTTTTCACGCGGCTAGCACCCCTATACGGCTCAGTTCGCGTAGAGTTCCTCTTTGCCTCTGCAAGTCCAGCATCATAGTGTTTTCTTCTGCCGGACTTGGGGACAGCAGAGTTGTCTACGGTTTGAAGTGGGGCCGCAGAAGAGTCCTTCTCGCCGTCTTGAGCAACAGAGGGTATCCCGTCGGGGGCTTGGGGAGGAGCAAATGATTTTGGCCTCCACTCTCTGCGAGCCTTCGTTGTGCGGGTGCGCTTCTGGACCGGGCCAGCGCTTCCTTCGGAGAGCATCTCTTCAAACGCTTGTTGGTCGAAGCGAACGGCCATCTTTTGTTGTGTGGAGCCAAGTTTGGCTGCATCCGACTGCGTCACCAACTCCTCAGCCGTGGAGAAGTTTGTCCCCAGCAGAGTCGCCATCGTGTTTGCCATTGATCGTAAAAGTACAGAACAGTTTTATGGGAGGACTGAACTTTAGACTCACAATACAAACTCGCTTGTACAAAGAAAGCCTAGGGACGAAAACCTAGGTACAGCAGTCTAAGTACAATTGTTTATTTTAGATTCTGGGGGGTGACGATAGAGGCTCGGGAAGGCGACGGCAGCCCTACCTTACTCCTTGGACGATCGGTATACAGCCTTGGCTCTGGTGAAGAGATGGTTGGCGTTGATGGAGAAATGCTCCTCTCGCTCCTCTGTTGCTCTTCTGGCTTCTCTCTCTCTGTCACGCCCCAGTACCGAAATACGGAGACGGACTAGGCCAGCTACTCCATATGAGGTACGTAACGTCATACGACGGTCGTGGCTGTCGAGAGACTAGGGGGTACATGCTACAATCAAGTCTCCTATGGTCTCACAGAGTTCTATGTCTCAATCAATCAAGTCACATCAGCAATGAAATGAACATTAAAGATAAAGCAGTAAGGCATCCCTGACGCTTCATCAAAATGATCATAAGAGACTAGCTTTATAATTTAGCTATCTCAGAGAGTCAGGAGTACAAAATTATACACAGCTGCAGTCTGTTTATTTACAATTCTGTACTGACACAAAATATCATATAATCCGGCTAACAGGTGCCGGTGGCTAAACGTCGCAAAATGTATAAGCAGGAGTGGTGAAGGAGAAACCCACTCGAGTCCCCGAACCGCCATGCTCCTAGTATGCGCCATGGATGTCAGGGAGGAAGATCGTGTCCTCTGGCTCTGCTACGAGATCTGGCCAAACAAAACCAGCGAGGTCAGCCCCGAATAGCAAGTACCGCCAAAGGGGCACAAGAGTTAGGATTAAAAACCCAGTTAATAGAATGATTGATAATAGTAATACTTATGCTACTATTATCGAGTAGCGCAACATCCTCGAACCCATATGGCACCCTTACAACCAAACAAGGACAAAAGGTGCCGCATGGAGTCGGGACGTGTCGTACTCTATAACTTTCTCATAAGTTAAAATGTATAAACAATAAAATCTCCTGATCGTGACTTCGATCGATAGCCTATCGCAGCACAATAACCAACCCAACAATCAAACAAGAACATGGGTTGGATCATGTACCATGATAGACCATGTTCCTTAGTCATTCACGGAAGTAGCACTTCACAAACAGAATAAGTCTTCCGTTCATAACTTCGGTCCACAGCCTATCATAGTACGATAACCAACCCAACAATCAAACAAGAACATGGGTTGGATCACGTACCATGACAGTCCGCTTCCTTCAGTTATTCACGGAAGGTAATAAGATACAAGCAAGTCGTTTTTCACGGCCAATCAAGTCTACGAGTTTCTAGTGGGACGAGGTTATCCTCGCATCATGTTATTTGAAAATCCTCAGATCGTATCTTTCCAGCAAGTCTAGCCAACCCAGGGGTTCGCATAGACAGGTATGATTGAGCACAGGTCACTCGTAAGGCCACCTTGCTAAAACATATAATATATAGCAGGAATTAATCGGATATAGTCATCCACTCGTTGCAGATGACACAGTATCCGTGGAGACCAGCCGGCGCGTCGAGACAAGATCTCAAGGCGGCTGGTATAACACGATCTCGGGATTTTGCCCTCCCCATGCATCTAGTATGTTTAGTTGCCTAAGTTAACCCTAGGTGAAATCTTGGACTCACTTGCTGTGGCCTGCATGATCATCCCCCTAAAGTCGTACTTTAGTACGAGTACCCCAAAGAGGATCCATGTCAATCAGTATGTCAACATGTGCTACCCTCCTTAGTGTATTGCATCATTGCAAATACGCCACGTGGAGTTACGAGTCATTTGTCGAGCATGAACAAGAACTGGGACATTCAGGTACAGGTATCAGATGGGAACACTTTGTTCTTCGGGGTCACATTAGTGCTCATATCATGCTCGGGACAAAAGGCGTAAGGATATAAAATGGGCATATAGTATCTAATAAAATATCAAAAGCGTACGCACAAAAACACGCACTCTCAAGGGGTAAAAAGTCACGCAGGCTCACTCAAGGCAGCGCACGTGAAAAGTCACGCAGGCTCACTCAAGGCAGCGTGCGTGAAAAGTCACGCAGGCTCACTCAAGGCTGCGTACGTGAAAAGTCACGCAGGCTCACTCAAGGCAGCGTGCGTGAAAAGTCACGTAGGCTCAAGGAGAGAGCTGCGTGAAAAGTCACGCAGGCTCAAGGGGAGAGCTGCGTGAAAAGTCACGCAAGCTCAAGGGGAGAGCTGCGTGAAAAGTCACGCAAGCTCAAGGGGAGAGCTGCGTGAAAAGCACGCAAGCTCAAGGGGAGACACGCTCCAACAGGAAGCGTGCTCAAACAGGAGCACACTGCTCATTGTCTTCTCCAAATAGCAAGAACACCATGGATGATCCTAAAAACTTCAAGGCATCATAACTTGGCCATCCGAACTCCAAATCCAGATTTCCAAAGTTCCAACCACATGGAAGCATCAAAAACCCATAAAATCCAACTAAAGTAGATCAAACCATGCAAAATCCGAAAATGATTCAAACTTAGATCTACAAAAATTAAAGCTTCAAAATGGAAATTTTCAAGTTCTAAACTAGTATAGATTGAGGAGAAGAACATGTTTTGGCAAATAGTTTTGTAAGAAATCATTGACAAAATTATGGATCCATCTCTTGAGCAAGTTGGTACTTGCCTTGGTTGGTGGAGGAAATAAATGAGAAGAGAGAGAATGAGATGAGTTATATATATAGAAGCTTGAACCCATGGGTTCATGATGAACCAAAGGGTTCATGATGAACCATTGGTGAACCAAGAATAGGTTACCCAATTGAGCTAAAACTGTAGGCCCAAATGCAGAAAATAAATTAGAAAATAATATTTTGTCGAATATTTTTGGGAAATGCATGAAGAAATACTGCATAATAAATATCGTATAAATTCAAGGTAAATATAATTTATCGGTTTACGTATTAAAATACGTATTCCAGGATCGGGGAGTGACATCTCTACCCTTCTTAGAAAAATTCCGTCCTCGGAATTCCAGCCAAGACAGGATAGTGAAATCAGGGTAAGCAAGGCACAATCATATACAAGTTAACTATCATAGCAGTTATTATCATACATCATAAAGTACAAAACAAGCAGGTGCAGATAAGCATGGAATCGTGTCAATAAGGTACAAAAATATACCTTATTAATCAAACAAATGCGGATACCGAGATCTGATCTCGTCCTCGCGCTCCCAGGTTGACTCTCGCGAAGAGTGATGGTTCCAAGAAACACAGACAAGGCTTATTGTCTGATTCTTGAGTACCTTCTCTCGCCGGTCTAAAATAGATACGAGTTGTTCCTCGAAAGTTATGTCGGTACCAACGACTAACTCAGAATGATCGAGGACATGACTCAGATCCGGGACATACCCACGTAATTGGGACACATGAAACACATCATGTATGCCAGTTAACGAAGGCGGAAGGGCAAGTCGATAAGCCACATCGCCTACCCGAGCGAGAATCTTAAAAGGACCAACGTATCTTGGACTAAGCTTTCCTCGGGTTCCAAATCTAATGATACCCCGAGTAGGCAAAATCTGCAGAAATACTTGGTTGCCAACTCTGAACTCTAGAGGCCTACGATGCTGATCTGCCCAATGACGATGACGGTCCTGTGCAACTCGAAGGCGCTCTCTGACCAACTTAACTATCTCTACAGTCTGCGTGATCATCTCTGGTCCCAACAACTTTCGTTCTCCGACGCCGTCCCATGCCAAAGGGGACCTGCACTTCCTTTCGTACAATGCTTCGAACGGGGCCATATGAAGGCTAGCCTGATAGCTGTTGTTATAGGAGAACTCCACTAGATGAAGGTGATCCTCCCAAGATCCGCTAAAATCCAAGGTACACGCCCGTAGCATATCTTCTAACGTCTGAATGGTTCTTTCTGATTGCCCGTCAGGTTGTGGATGATAAGCAGTACTGAACCTTAACTTGGTTCCCAAACTTTGGTGTAAGCTCCGCCAAAAATAGAAAGTAAACCGCATATCCCGATCTGATACTATACTAACTGGAACACCGTGCTGCCTTACTATCTGCTTCATGTACATTTCTGCTAACTGCTCAGTAGTCTGTCCAACTCGGAAGGGAAGAAAATGAGCGACCTTCGTGAGTCGATCTACTATTACCCAGACTGCATTCTTATCAGTCGGGGATCTAGGTAAACCGATCACGAAATCTATCGTGATGTGCTCCCATTTCCATTCTGGGATAGGAAGCGGCTGTAGCAACCCTGCTGGTCTCTGCTGCTCGGCTTTCACCTGCTGACATACCAGACACTTGGATACAAATCTCGCTATCTCTCTTTTCATGCCATTCCACCAAAAGTACTGCCTGATATCTCGATACATCTTCGTTCCTCCTAGATGAATGGAGTAAATAGAACTATGAGCTTCGGACATAACTTCTTGCCGAAGGTCTCCACTCGGTACACAGAGTCTGTTTCCAAACCTGAGCGTACCATCTTCATGAATCACTAACTCCTTCCTACGGCCTGATTCACACTCCGACCGCAACTTCTGAATCTGTGGATCTCCTGCTTGTGCTGCCCTTATCCTCTCTACTAAAGTTGACTGAACTTGTATACTGGTCATTCTCCCTATATCCCTTGGCAAAACTACTTCAATTCCCATACTCTGAAGGTCTTCTAAAATATGCTTCTGCGAGGTCAAGATAAAGGCACTGTCTCTCCTACTCAGTGCATCTGCAACTATATTCGCCTTGCCTGGATGATACTGAAGATCTAAATCGAAATCCTTCAGCAGTTCTAACCATCTATTTTGCCTCATGTTCAAATCTCGCTGCATGAATACATATTTCAAACTCTTATGATCAGTATAGATCTCTACCCGATCTTCGTAAAAATAATGCCTCCACAACTTGAGTGAAAACACCACAGCTGCTAACTCCAAATCGTGAGTCGGGTAATTCTTCTCATGGTCTCGAAGCTATCGAGACGCATATGCTATCACCTTTCCATGCTGCATCAATACACATCCAAGACCCTTCCCAGATGCGTCATAATATACTGTAAAGCCTCCCGCTCCTACTGGAAGCGTCAAGATCGGGGCTGAGATCAATCTCTTCTTCAATTCTTCAAATGATGCCTGACAGCTAGCTGACCAAACAAACTCTACGTCCTTGTGCGTCAAACGCGTTAAGGGCGCAGAGATCTTGGCAAAGTCCGCCACGAACCTTCTGTAGTAACCAGCTAATCCTAAGAAACTTTGCACTTCTGCAACCATTCTCGAGACTGGCCAATGCTCTACGGCCTCAATCTTCTTCGGATCCACTGACACTCCTGTCCCAAAAATTACATGCCCCAGGAACGAAATGTGATCTAACCAGAATTCACACTTGTCGAGCTTCGCATAAAGTTGATGCTCCCTCAATATCTGTAAGACAGTCCTAAGATGTTTCTCATGCTCCTCTTCACTGCTGGAATAGACAAGAATGTCATCTATGAACACCACCACAAATTTATCCAAATACGGCAGAAAGATGCAGTTCATTAAATCCATGAATACTGCGGGGGCGTTGGTTAGTCCAAAGGGCATTACTAAAAACTCATAATGCCCATATCTAGATCTGAATGCTGTCTTCGGTATGTCTTGCTCTCGGACTCTTACTTGATAGTATCCTGACCGAAGATCAATCTTGGAAAAGACGTTGGCCTTGCTCAACTGGTCAAACAGGTCATCTATCCTTGGTAGTGGGTACTTATTCTTCACTGTTACTGTATTCAGCTTGCGGTAGTCGATGCACATCCTCGTCGACCCATCCTTCTTGGGAACTAGAATCACTGGCGCGGCCCAGGGCGATTTACTGTCTCGGATGAATCCCTTAGACTTCAACTTTTCTTCATGTTGATACAACTTATCCTGTTCTGACGGCGACATTCTGTAAACTCTGTCTGCAATAGGCCTCGTTCTAGGGTTCAACTCAATGCTAAATTCTACCTCTCTGGCTGGGGGTATCCCTGGGAGCTCATCAGCGAAGATGTCGAGAAAATCTTCGACCACCTTCGGAATCTGTCCTGGCTCTGACACTGCTGCTGAGATGACGCCTCCGGCCTGATTCTTCAAGGTTCGAGAAAAGATGAACTGCTCCGTCCCAGGAACGCTGAATATGACCCTACCTCCTCTGCAATCAATTGTCGCATGACTGTCTCTCAACCAGTCCATGCCAAGAACGACATCAAAATTCCCTATAGGGAATTCAATCAATGATGCGGGCAGTAAATGCCCACACACCTCCACCGGACATGAAAAGCGCACTCTGCTAACTTCTACGAGCCCATTGCCGGTGAGTATATCCATCCTCTCCGGCAATGCCTCAAACTCTAATCCAATCCGTGTAGCATATTGTGCAGAGATGAATGAATGAGTAGCGCCTGAATCAAATAATGCTACAGCAGGAAATGAGGTGACGAGAATTTTACCTGCCACCACGTTACTAGACGCTAGAGCCTCTCCCAAGGTTAATGTGAGAGCCTGTCCCTGGCCCCGCTGAGCTCCTTGTTGCGGCCTTCCTCGACCATGCTGTTGCTGCCTCTGAGGGCCTTCGGCTTCCTGTGCCTGGCAGAACATCTGAGCCTGCGTTGGTAGACGCTGGGCTAGGGGCCTTACTGCTAATACTGGCCCTCCACTCGGGGTTGCCACCAGAGCTAGCAATGCTGGAAACTGCTGAGCTGGCCCTCCTGGCCTCTGTATCACAGGACAAGTGAAGATACGGTGGTCTGAACTACCACACCTCAAGCATAAGCCATTCGCTGATCGGTACACCTCCCTCGTGTGCCGTACCTTCCCACCGAATGTACAGCCCTGGGGTGCTCCCTGATGTTGTTGTTGGTTCTTCGGCTGCTGATGCCGAACTGGCGCTGTATTAGTTGACACGACCGTTCTTCGCGGCGCTCCTGTATCATGGATACGTACACCGGGTGCTGGTGCCGATGTTCGCTGCACTGCTCCTCCTCCAACCTGGGAATGAGATCTCTTCTGACCTCCTGTCCTCGATGCCAACCTCTGCTGGGTAAGCTCGTGCCTCCGAGCGGCCGTTAAAACAGCGTCAAACGTCTGGTAGTCATGTCCTTCCACAAGCTGTAATAGTTCCAAATGAAGTCCCTGCTGGAACCTCATAGCCTTCTCTGGCTCCGTTGCCACCATTGCTGGTGTAAAACGGCACAATCTGCAGAACTCTGCTGCATACCCATCTACGGTCTTGTCTGCTTGCTTGAGACTGATAAACTTCTGCTGGAGCTCATATCGAGCTACTACGCCAAAATACTTGGCCTTGAATCTATCACTGAAGGTGGTCCAACGAACAGGGCGTCTTGCACCAACTTTTTCTGATGCCCACCAGTCGCGGGCAAGATCCTAAAGTACCAGTTTGACCTGATCAACATTCTCATCATTTGGAACCTTGGCTGCCACAAGATTGGCTTCGATGTCTTGAATCGATGCATCCGCAGTGATGGCATCCTCCGTGCCATCAAAATACCTCGGGTTCAAGCGACGGAACCTTCCTGATGCTCCCGAGTCAACCCCGGTACTCCTCTCAAGAGCTAACTGAATCCCTTGGTTCAGCAACACGTTCTGCTCCTGCTGTCGAGTCTGTTGCTGTTGGCTAGTGACAAGAAACCCCCGGATGATCTCCAGAAGTACTACGACGTCTGGTACTGCCGTCGCTGCTGGTGCTGCAGGAGTTTTAATAACCGGCGGCTGCACTGCCTCTGGTTCCATTTCTGCTCGTGTCTGCCCTGGAGAAGGTTCTTTCCCCTGCTGGCGCCCAGTCGAGCCATGCTTTTGCTGCTCTTCCTCATGGGCCTTACCCGCTACTGAGAATGAAGCACCCCTATAGAGAAGAATATAAGATTATCAAGTCCGGACGAGAAAGATTTTGAGGATGCAAGTCAGGTTAGAGATCAAGACAAGGACAGAGAATTCGAATCAGAATTTCAAGGGGAACAAGTTTTGATTGAGACTCCTAATAATTTACAATACCCCACAAGTCTGAAAATCAGACCTGCATGGGCCACCACTAAAACTTTGTCATGCCCCAGTACCGAAATACGGAGACGGACTAGGCCAGCTACTCCATATGAGGTACGTAACGTCATACGGCGATCGTGGCTGTCGAGAGACTAGGGGGGTACATGCTACAATCAAGTCTTCTATGGTCCCACAGAGTTCTATGTCTCAATCAATCAAGTCATATCAACAATGAAATGAACATTAAAGATAAAGCAGTAAGGCGTCCCTGACGCTTCATCAAAATGATCATGAGAGACTAGCTTTATAATTTAGCTATCTCAGAGAGTCAGGAGTACAAAATTATACACAGCTGCAGTCTGTTTATTTATAATTCTGTACTGACACAAAATATTATGTAATCCGGCTAACAGGTGCCGGTGGCTAAACGCCGTAAAATGTATAAGCAGGAGTGGTGGAGAAGAAACCCACTCGAGTCTTCGAACCGCCATGCTCCTAGTATGCACCATGGATGTCAGGGAGGAAGATCGTGTCCTCTGGCTCTGCTACGAGATCTGACCAAACAAAACCAGCGGGGTCAGCCCCGAATAGCAAGTACCGCCAAAGGGGCACAAGAGTTAAGATTAAAAACTCAGTTAATAGAATGATTGATAATAGTAATACTTATGCTACTATTATAGAGTAGCGCAACATCCTCGAACCCATATGGCACCCTTACAACCAAACAAGGACAAAAGGTGCCGCATGGAGTCGGGACGTGTCGTACTCTATAACTTTCTCATAAGTTAAAAGGTATAAACAATAAAATCTCCTGATCGTGACTTCGGTCGATAGCCTATCGCAGCACAATAACCAACCCAATAATCAAATAAGAACATGGGTTGGACCATGTACCATGATAGACCATATTTTTTAGTCATTCACGGAAGTAGCACTTCACAAACAGAATAAGTCTTCCGTTCATAACTTTGGTCCACAGCCTATCATAGTACGATAACCAACCCAACAATCAAACAAGAACATAGGTTGGATCACATACCATGACAGTCCGCTTCCCTCAGTTATTCACGGAAGGTAATAGGATACAAGCAAGTCATTTTTCACGGCCAATCAAGTCTACGAGTTTCTAGTGGGACGAGGTTATCCTCGCATCATGTTATTAGAAAATCCTCAGATCGTATCTTTCCAGCAAGGCTAGCCAACCCAGGGGTTCGCATAGACAGGTATGATTGAGCACAGGTCCCTCGTAAGGCCACCTTGCTAAAACATATAATATATAGCAGGAATTAATCGGATACAGTCATCCACTCGTTGCAGATGACACAGTATCCGTGGAGACCAGCCGGCGCGTCGAGACAAGATCTCAAGGCGGCTGGTGTAATACGATCTCGGGATTTTGCCCTCCCCATGCATCTAGTATGTTTAGTTGCCTAAGTTAACCCTAGGTGAAATCTTGGACTCACATGCTGTGGCCTGCATGATCATCCCCCTAAAGTCGTACTTTAGTACGAGTACCCCAAAGAGGATCCATGTCAATCAGTGTGTCAACATGTGCTACCCTCCTTAGTGTATTGCATCATTACAAATACACCACGTGGAGTTACGAGTCATTTGTCGAGCATGAACAAGAACTGGGACATTCAGGTACAGGTATCAGGTGTGAACACTTTGTTCTCCGGGGTCACATTAGTGCTCATATCATGCTCGGGACAAAAGGCGTAAGGATATAAAATGGGCATATAGTAACTAATAAAATATCAAAAGCGTACGCACAAAAACACGCACTCTCAAGGGGTAAAAAGTCATGCAGGCTCACTCAAGGCAGCGCACGTGAAAAGTCACGTAGGCTCACTCAAGGCAGCGTGCGTAAAAAGTCACGCAGGCTTACTCAAGGCAGCGTACGTAAAAATTCACGCAGGCTCACTCAAGGCAGCGTGCGTGAAAAGTCACGCAGGCTCACTCAAGGCAGCGTGCGTGAAAAGTCATGCAGGTTCAAGGAGAGAGCTGCGTGAAAAGTCACGCAGGCTCAAGGAGAGAGCTGCGTGAAAAGTCACACAAGCTCAAGGGGAGAGGTGCGTGAAAAGTCACGCAAGCTCAAGGGGAGAGCTGCGTGAAAAGTCACGCAAGCTCAAGGGGATAGCTGCGTGAAAAGTCACGCAAGCTCAAGGGGAGAGCTGCGTGAAAAGTCACGCAAGCTCAAGGGAAGAGCTGCGTGAAAAGTCACGCAAGCTCAAGGGGAGAGCTGCGTAAAAAGTCATGCAAGCTCAAGGGGAGAGCTGCGTGAAAAGTCACGCAAGCTCAAGGAGAGACACGCTTCCAACAGGAAGCATGCTCAAACAGGAGCACACTGCTCACTGTCTTCTCCAAACAGCAAGAACACCATGGATGATCCCAAAAACTTCAAGGCATCATAACTTGGCCATCTGAACTCCAAATCCAGATTTCCAAAGTTCCAACTTGGGTGAATCTGAATGCTCTTCCACATGGAAACATCAAAAACCCATAAAATCCAACTAAAGTAGATCAAACCATACAAAATCCGAAAATAATTAAAACTTAGATCTACAAAAATTAAAGCTTCAAAATGGAAATTTCCAAGTTCTAAACTAGTATAGATTGAGGAGAAGAACATGTTTTGGCAAATAGTTTTGTAAGAAATCATTAACAAAATTATGGATCCATCTCTTGAGCAAGTTGGTACTTGCCTTGGTTGGTGGAGGAAATAAATGAGAGGAAGTAAATGAGAGGAGAGAGAATGAGATGAGTTATATATATAGAAGCTTGAACCCATGGGTTCATGATGAACCAAAGGGTTCATGATGAACCATTGGTGAACCAAGAATAGGTTACCCAATTGAGCCAAAACTGTAGGCCCAAATGCAGAAAATAAATTAGGAAATAATATTTTGTCGAATATTTTTGAGAAATACAGGAAGAAATACTGTATAATAAATATCGTATAAATTCAAGGTAAATATAATTTATCGGTTTACGTATTAAAATACGTATTCCAGGATTGGGGAGTGACACTTTCTGTGTATTTTCTCTCTGATTATTGGGGGGTCTCTCTCTGTATGTCTCCTCTCTGATCGTGTATATTTTTCAAGAGAATGGCACCCTGCTATTTATAATATTGGGGAGGCATCATTAGGATTTGGCTGATTACCCATTCTCAATGTGGCGGCGGCCTGATGTTTAATCAGTCTAGACCATTCGTTCTGGGCGTGAAGGATCTGGGCCATAAATGGGGGTAGAACTGAATCTTTCGAATCATTAATGCTGATTGCTTTAAATCTTCATGATTGATTGTGTAGCTTGGATCTCCCACCACGTGTCCCATTGGTTCGATTAGGAATGATATGACCTGATCCCATTAATTATGAGGATATGGTCATTGGGATCTTTGCATCTCATAATCATCTTTGCTGCCAGCTGTCATTGAATCTCTGCCACGTGTCTTGATGATAGACTCTGCCAGAGCCGTATGACATCCATGAACCGCATGAGACAGCGTCTCGACGAACCGTATAGGTATAGTATTTGCGAGCCGCATGAGATGGTTCCTTGGTGAACCGCATAAGGGTAGTAACTGCGAGCCGCATGGGATGGCTTTTTGGTGAGCCGCAGAAAGACGATCCTTGCCAACCGCATGAAGCTGTTCTTCACTGGAGGCGCATGTGAGTAGCCACGTGTCAATCTCGAATCGCGTCAGAAATTTTCTCCTATTTTCTAAGAGTCTGTCATTATGGCAAGGCCATTATGATGCTTTATGTCAGAGCCGTCAGCTGTCAAATCAAGACAGAGCATTAAATAGGTAGACTGCTCGATGGCCAGCTGTGTGAAGGGGTCTTCGTGGGTACACGTGGTATTGAGCCGCATATCTCTGTGAGCCGTATGTATATTTGAACCACATGCGGCTGGTGGACTCTTTGAACTGCAGGACTGTCTTTATGCAAGCCGTATGGACTCTCCTGTCCGAGCCGTATGAGACTAAGAGTCTCTCTGAACCGCATGGGACTGCTCCTGCATGAGCCGCATGGGGTTCTCCTGCTCTGAGCCGCATAGATCATCGTTCTGATATTTTCTATGCTTCTACAAGACCCCCTTCAAAGTTTTCAATTTGCAAAAATTAAAATACTTTGAATAAGAAGCATGGCCTTTGTTGACCGCATAGATGGTACAGCCGCATGAATTTATCTGGCTGTATGAGCTGTGAGACCACATAAGCTTTTTGCCACGTGTCTTAGCCACGTGTGCAAATCTTCTGCATTAAATGCCCTTGATTCGCCGCCTCTTGGGAGAGGATCCCAAGGGTCAGTTTTGTTTTGACCGAAGCAGTTTATTCTCTTAGGCGGCGCGTAGATCGAGGCGTCTGTTTTGTTTTTCTTTTCGAGCCTCCTTCGCCTATAAGTAAGAGTAAGTTTATTCTTTGAGGGTTTTTTTACCTTCTCTTTTTTGCTCGAACTCTTCGTTACAGACTTCCTCTTCGTCCTCTCCTCTCAGCGATTGGCAATGGCTCCCAAGAAGACTGCTGCTGCTACATGCAAGAAGGGTGCATCATCTTTTGCGGCTGTAAAGGGTAAGAAGGCTGCGTCTTCATCGACTACGACGGCGAACGTGGCGGCTCCTCCGACGGCTGACGTACCTGTCTTCCACTCCGATGTTCACCCGCCTATTGCTGGTAGGGCCATCAATATGAAATGCTATGGCTACGCCGTATATTTTATACGCGAGCCTTTATTCCCAAGTATACTGTGTGTCCGACTCATATTCGGATCACATGGGATATGACCCAGGCCTGAGCCACATGAAAGTTGTTTGCATAACTGCTTCATCATCAGGGCCGTATGAGCTCTTTCAAACCGAGCCGCATAAGCATATTCCGAATTGAACCGCATAAGATTATTTGAACGGGACCGCATAAGCTCATCCTCGCAGGGCCGCATAAGCTTTTTCGAGCCGAATAAGCTTATTCAGATCGGACCATATTCGCATA
This sequence comes from Iris pallida, assembly GCA_029216955.1. Lineage (NCBI taxonomy): Eukaryota > Viridiplantae > Streptophyta > Magnoliopsida > Asparagales > Iridaceae > Iris > Iris pallida. The sequence goes on from JANAVB010007397.1 coordinate 18,533,576, forward strand.
TGCTCCTTTCAAACCGCATAAGCTCATCCGTACTGAGCCGCATGAGTTCCTTTCGAGCAGAACCGCATAAGCTTATTCGAACTGGACCGCATGGGCTCTTTCAAACTGAGCCGCATAAGCTCATTTGGATTGACCTGTATGAACCTTTTTAAACCGAGCCACATGAGGCTATACCGAGCCGCATAAGCATCATGTAGTTTTGTGTTTCAGCTATTTTTTTTGACTTGTTTCGTTTTGCTTTTTCTTCAGTGAATCTACCTGTAAATCCTGCGGGGGAACTTATAGTGGGTTCAAATCAATTCGCCCTGGGCGTGCGTCTTGACGACTTAATTAAGCATGTGTTGAATCAATTCCCTACTGATGAGCCTTCGGAGAGGTTGAAGGCCATTGAGAATCAAACCCTCCATTACCTTCGTTCCATGATGAATACTGGGAAGCTGGATGGAAAATACCTGAAGCCTTCGTTCCTTTTTGGAGATGCATTAATCATCAAGAAGCCTCAAGTTTTAGAGATTTTCGAGAACTGGGATTTTTCTTTGGATGGGGTGGCAATCCATATTCCTCTCATGGAACGTCATTATCCTTTATCATGGTTCAATATGGTGTTGCTGGACAGGAAGATGGTGTGTAACTTAACTCCTACTCAATCAGGAATGTTGATGGGCAACATCCATTATAATCCGAACATGCGGTCAGCGTATACGGATAAGGATTCCGTCCTCCGGTACATGATGGGTCTGGCCCCGGGCTCTTTTATGAATGTATACGGTCCCAACTTCACACTTACTCAAGCTGATACTTTCTTGAATCGGCTTGTTCGCAAGAAGTCTTATCCCGTTGGTAGGCTGGCACTGCCGAACTGGATAAACCCCACCTCTACGTGGGCCCAGTTGACCACTTGGATTTTACAGACTTACGGAACATTCTTACGGGAGGTGGGACTTTACCAGGCCATTCGGGGCACTTGTCATGGGCTTCCTATCAATAAGCCACTGTTCGTGGCGCTCTTGGAGATGTATAGCTAGCGAACGGGGACGTTCTATGCACCCGGAGGGGAGTTGGGGGTTGCTTTCCATGAGATGTATACTATCTCCAAACTTCCATGGGGGAATGAGCCTGTCGAGGTGTTTACCCCGTCGAATGAGGAGTTTGAGGACTTGGACCGACGACTCCCAGGTTCTGTTGCGGTGTATCAGGAGTTGCTGTGCCACCATAGTGCTTATCATCAGATGGCTATAAAAATGGCGGATAGCTCCGAGGGGACCGCTTCCCACACCACATCCTGGATTAATTATATTTTTAAAGTTGATCCTTCTGGCGAAGTTACTCCTCGAGCCCCTCGAACGCATGGAGAGGTAAGGAATCTGATGTCAAGTGTCAAGAAGTCGCGATCCAAGAGCGACATATTCGAGAGTCAAACTGACTCTCTTAGTTATTTTTTCTACGGGACCATACAGATGTCGGAGAAGGCGCTCCTGGCTGGATTTTTAATGATATGGCTACAGAACTGCGTAGTCTCGGGAGGAGCGGGTTCTATCGAGAGGATCGGTCGTCATTTCATCCTCCCTGTCGTTAAACTGGTATTCGGAGTTAGACTGGCCCTCCTTCCTGCTATGGTGTGTAGCATACACCATGGTCTTCGAACATTCTCGTCCAAGGTTATTGCTCGCAAGAAGACGTTGGATTTTGAGCGCGTAGAACTACCTTTCCACTATTTGATGGGGTGGTTGGCGATGCACTACAGGTCTTTGATGGGACCCGGGATAGCGGAAGATGCTACAGATGAAGACGCTTTCTTTTTCAAATGCCATCGCCGGTCTTGGGAATACAACACTATGCCAGCTTATCGGAGGACGCTGGCGAGGGTGGATGGGTGTGACTTTTTTGTGTCTGTTCCTCCCTTTTCTGATGAGGAAGTGAGGAAGGTACATCTTGACGGTACCGGGCCTTCTCACTTTCTGTCTCCGGATATGCTTGCTTGGTTGCGCAACATCCGCCCTGCGCATCTGGTTTATCGCAACCGAGATAATGTGTACTTGGAGCCTTACCTACCTAGTAGGTTTTCCCGCCAATTTGGTTATAGCCAGTTATTCCTTGATTATCCCAACCCTTGTTTGGGTTTTGAAGGCAGCGTTCTTGATGGTGTCCGGGCGTAGAATTATTATGATGCTTATCGTACTCGGGCCAGCTTCTCGGTCCCCGATGCTAAGGCGCCGAGGGAAATTTTGTACGTGGCCGCTTTGTATCATGTTATGGCGAACAAGCCTCCAGTTAACTTCAATCCGAGTACCAGTTTCATCGTGGGTACCGGTTTAGAAGAGAAGCCCAAGGGGGCTAAGGCTAGAAAGCAACTGGCGCTCCAGATTCCCCTCCCTGAATCAGAACCTTTCGAGTCGGCTGAGGAGGAGGATGATAATGATAGCGAAGGCTCCCTTTCTGGTGGGGGTGAAGAAGTAGCGGATCAACCGCTTCCCACACCCGATGAACCGGCGGAAGATCCGTTGCTTACTACACAAGAGGAAGTAATGAGAGAAGAACAATCTTCAGCTGTGTCTGGTCCCTCGCGTAAACGAGTCAGATACGAGTCTTCTGACAGTAGAGCGACCTTTTCCGTAAAAAGAGCTGCTGTTAGGTCTCGTGGATTACTTATTACCGAGAAGGGGGAAGGTACAGACGCTACTCCGGAGGTAAGACCAAGTCGTAGCCATCTTTTTGTTGTAATTTTCTTTTCTCTCGGAGGTATGACTTAATCACTTTTCTTTTTAGGTGCCCGATGAACCGTCCTCTCCTGAATCGTCTACCACCCCTGAAGTTGATCCGGCCCTTGCTGCTTTGATTAGCGACATGTGTGCCGCGGTCCTTTCTACGGGGGCTCTCTCAGCGGCGACTGGCAGCTCCCAGGTTGCTGAGGTCTCGGCCCGGGGTGGCGAAGGTTTCCTCGGACCTGCCTCTGAGACCGCTGAACTTCAGCAAGGCGACGTCGATTTCGGTGCATCTCCTCCCGAGGAGGCAAGGGCGGAGGAGACTATTATACCTGACTCGGAGGCTGTTGGTGAAGAGGCTGCGATGGCTGCAGGCGAACCTCGGCCTCCATGCTCCTCAACTGGTAAGATAAGCCAGATATTGACTAGTTAGGGGGCTTATTTGCTCTATCAACATATTCTTCGGGTCAAATCGATTTATGGTTGCCTTGGCCCTGCAGGTCCTGACCCTTTACTTTCCACCGTGGATGTTCTTGGGGAAGGCTCGGCCTGCCGTGATATAGGAGAAAGGAGCGTTCCCTCTTCTTTGCCATCCCATGTCGAGGGGCCTCCTGCCAGCTCCAGGCCGACGGGAATGGGGTTGGCGATGGTCTCTGCCTCATCCTCCGCAGATTATACGGCTCCGGAGACTGATCTCTCGACCCTACCGAGTATTCAAATTTTGCAGGCTGCCGAAGAGGAGTTGGCCGCTGTTCAAGCGTCCTTTCGTGCAGAGCTAGTTTCTCTTGTAGCAGGAGCGGCAGATTCTGTTGTGTCTTCTTTGGTGCTGCCAGCCACACTCCCATTGACACCGGTCTTCACGGAGACTCTGGACGAGGTGACGCAGGACGTGGTCGACAGCTTCTATCGCCATTTAAAAAGGGGCATAGATGCTGCCATGGAACGGGGGACCCCATTTTCTCTATCTCTTCAGTGTGCTCGGGGTCAGATTGCAACCTTGAAGTCCCTTCCTGGCGGGGTGGGATTGGCTGCACTGCTGGAACCTAAGCTGACCGAAGCCGATCAGCTTGTGACCCAACTACTGGCGATACGACAGACAGGCTTGCCTGCTGTGATTGAGCGGGAGCGGGGCTTCCTCATTGCTGCTCGGGATAGGATTAAGCTAGCCCGAGATACTGCTGGGCCAGTTGTACGGGAAGACCTTGATAAGTTCTCCGCTTCGTATGACCAGCTGGGTCGTAGGAGTCAGGCTTGCCGTGCTCGGGAAGAGTCTGCTTCTCGTGGAATCGCTGATACGAAGGAGGGGATTCTTGGACTCCAGAGGGAATTGGCCTTCTTAGAGTCAGAGCTGGAGGCTGCTCAGGCGGAGCAGGAGTCAGTCGTTCGGGAGGCCGAGAAGGTTTCCCGATCTTCTGCTAACCTGGAGCGGGCCTTTAAGAAATTTGAGGACAATTGGCAGGCTCACGCTCATTTGGAGGACGAGGCGGTGCTGACCCACGAGGCGGAGCGTCGAGCCTCCCAGAGGTTTGAACGGTCGGTTGTTTTGCTGACGGACCGTCTCAGGGCATTATGTGCCCCAGAGCAGTGATCAGCTGTCTGTTTTCTTTGCTCTCTTTTTTTTTGTAAGGGATGTGATCCCAAATAAAGTAGTACGTTGAATTTTTTGAATAAATGAGCATGTTTCAACTCATCATCTCTTTCTTGTACTTGTGGCGTCTGTGGAATTGGACTTGCTGGGGGATTTATTTGTGGACCTGTTATCCTAGGCGTACCTTAGTTTTAGGTACGGATAACAAGTTTGGACAGGATGTCCGGAACAGCCGTGGCAAAGTGGTCATGGATGTTCTCGGTGTTAGGAAAAAAGAATGTCGTAGAGCAGCTGGGCTCCCGGGGCATGGTGGGGTGGTGGATTTATGCTAAGAAGCTTAGCGAAGGAATATTTGTGGACCTATTATCCTTGGCGTACCCTGGTTCGGGATACGGATAATGGGGTGGAAGGAAAACCAACATATTTGCTCAGAGGTTATGAGGACATGGCAAGCATAAGGGTTTTACCGTGGAATCTTCCTGCTCAGAGGTAATGAGAACATGGCAGGGGAGGTTTCACGGAAGATATTTGTGGTCAACAACGGACATTTGTGGTCCTATTATCCTTGTCGTACTCCGGTTGTGGGTACAGATAATAGGTTGAAAGGAGACCGACATACTTGCTCAGAGGTAATGTGGACATGGCAAGCATGAAGGTTTCTTCGACGGAGCCTTCCCACTCAGAGGTAATGATGACATGGCAGGAGTGGGCTCAATGAAGAGGGGGTACATAGAATGACTCAGAGGTAGGAGAACATGGAAGTTCTATGCGAGGGGGCGGTTTGTTTTTGGTGGGAGTGAAAATGACTCAGAGGTAATGAGGACATGGCCATTTTTTGGAAATTTGTGGATCGATTACCCTTTTTTGTGCACTGGGAGCGCGGGTAGTGGATCATGAGTGAGGATCTCTTCTAGGAAGAAAGTTTAGAGGTATAATCGCACGTGACTTACTATCTGAAAGAGTGACCGGAATGTGAGTTCAGAGGCACCAGCGGGTACATAACTCGGTAATTTAAAATATTGAGAAAGTGGGAGTCCAGCGGCACCAGCGGGTACATGACTCGATAATCCGAAGGGAATATGGGGGTGAGTTTAGGGGCACCAGCCGGTACATGACTCGATAATCTGAAATATTTGTGGATGTGAGTTCAGTGGTACCAGCGGTTACATGACTCAAAGATCTTGTAGCTAATGTCGTTTAGACATAATATTTCTTCAGGAACTTGCCGTTGACGGGCAACATGAGCAAGTCTCCGTTTTGCTTTGCAAGGCGGTAAGCACCGTTGGAGAATACTGTCTCAATGATAAATGGGCCCTCCCACTTTGGTTGGAATTTGTCGGCGGTCTTGTGAGTCATGACCATTGGCCTCCGGACTGCCAAGACGAGATCGCCTACCTGGAATGTTCTGATTTTGACCTTCTTGTTGAAGGCTCCTGAGATGCGTGCTTGGTATAGCTCGATCCTTTGCTGAGCTAGGAGGCGCTTTTCATCTAAAGCCTCTAACTCTTGCAGTCGACGTCGGTAGTTATCATCGGTTGTCAATTGATGTATGAGGGCGACACATAGTAAGGGGATCTGGGTCTCCAAGGGGAGGACTGCCTCACTTCCGTATACCAGGGAGAATGGTGTATTCCCGGTGGCTGTTCGGACCGTGGTGCGATAAGCCCATAAGCATTCGCCGAGCTTCTCGTTTCAGTCACGTTTGTTGGAGGAGACAAACTTTTTGAGGAGTTTGATGATTGTTTTATTGAATGCCTCTGCCAACCGGTTTGCTGTCGGATTGTACGGCATCGAAGCGATATTCTGAAGACGGTGTTTATCGCAAAACCGATAGAATGCGTGGCTTGCAAACTGCGGACCATTATCATGGATGATCCTTCGGAGCAGTCCAAAGCGGTAGATGACGTGATACTTAAGGAAGCTGATCACGTTTGAAGTCTTGACTTCTGCGAGTGGGACAGCTTCCGCCCATTTGGAGAAGTAATCCATGATCGCAAGTATGAAGCGATGTCCTCGGGAGAAAGGTGGGGTGATTGGACCAATGATGTCCATTCCCCATGCTTCGAATGGCCATGACACCACCGTCGGATGTAAAAATTCGGATGGTTGGTGAATGAAGTCCGCGTGGACTTGGCAGGCTTTGTACTTTCTAGCATAGTCTATCGCATCTGCCACCATTGTGGGCCAATAGTAGCCCATTCGGCAAAGGCGGTCTTGCAGTTTCGGGCCGGGCTGGTGTGCCCCGCAGCCACCGTCATAGGCTTCTCGTACGGCTTTTTTGGCTTCTGCGTTTGACAGACACCAAAGCAACAATCCATCGTAGGAACGGCGATACAACATTTTTGTCTCTGTATCGTAGAAGAATCTGAGAGAACGCCTTCTGATAGAAGTGGCTTCCTTTGGGTTCTCGGGCAGGATGTCGTAGACGACGAAGTCGATGAATGGTTGTGTCCAATCCGGGGCGTCATCGATCGTCTGTGCGGAATAACTCGCCACAAATTGCACATTGTTTTTGGAACAGACCAGTTCGTGGCCTATCACATCCACTGATTGGCGATCATAATTCAGAACTGCTAGGGACGCGGCAAGACCGGCTAAGGCATCTGCTTCGATATTTCGGAGTCTGGGGACATGTTCGATGAAGAACCCTTTGAACGACGAGATGATGTCAATCGCTATTTGCTGATAAGGGATCATGTCTTCGTGGCGGACTTCGTATGAGCCCCGGATCTGATTGACGATAAGCTGGGAATCGCCATATGCTTCAAGGTATTCTACCCCCAGGTCTCTTGCAAGTTGGAGGCCAATGACCAGAGCGTTGAACTCGGCCACATTGTTAGAGCAGGGCTCGGTGAGAGAGTAAGGCGCGGTTAATCACCAATCCGAAAGGAGAGATTAGCACTACCCCGACTCCGACGACTATATTGCCTTTAGGTCCGGTCCTCGAAGCGCCGTCGAAGAACATTCGCCATATATTTTCGTGAGAGGTTGCATGCGAGTCGGCGACCTCATCTGGGATCTTTTCGTATATCCTGGAGGACTCCGGCCCGGGTGGGCTGCTAAGAAGTCTGCCAGGGCTTGACCTTTGATTGCCTTTTGTGGGACGAAGATCATATGATAAAGGGACAACAATATTGCCCATATAGCGAGGCGAGAGCTGAGTGCCCCTGGTTTGGTCATGAGGACCCTTAGAGGGTTGACTCGTGAGATCACATGTATCGTTTATCCGGTGACATAGTGTCGTATTTTCTGAATGGCGAACACCAAGGCGAGGCATTCCTTTTCCACAGCGGTGTATCGGTGCTCTGGCCCAATCATCATTCGACTGAGGTAATATATGGCCTGTTCATGGCCTGCATCGTTGTTCTATGCCAACAGGGCACCGAGGGAGTATTCCATTGCTCGTACATAGAGCAGGAATGGTTTTCCAGGGACTGGGGCTACCAAGACCGGAGGATTTGACAAATATTCTTTGATGCTGTCGAAAGCACGCCGGCATTCCTCGTCCCATACGAATGAGTCTTCTTTCTTCATGAGGTGTGTGAATGGTCGGCATCGCCCGGAAAGGTTGGAAATGAACCTTCTGATGTAAGCTAGCCTTCCTTGAAGGCCTCTGAGTTCACGGAGATTTCTCGGGGGACCCATCTCCATGATTGCTTTTTTCTTTTCAGGGTCTACATGGATACCCTTTGCAGTGATGATGAAGCCTAAGAACTTCCCGCTGGATACGCCCAGGAAGGACTTCGTAGGGTTTATTTTCAAATTGTGCGTTCGCATTAGGTCGAATACCGTCCTTATATCCTGCAGATGGTCTCCTTTGCTATGGCTCTTGATGGCTATATCGTCAACATAGCGCTCCACCGTCTTACGTAAGTGGTCTCTGAAGATGATGCTCATGGCTCTTTGATATGTGGCACCAGCAGTCTTTAAACCGAAAGGCATGACAGTATAGCAGTACCTGCCAATCGATGTTCGGAATGATGTATGGTTTTCGTCGTCAGGAGACATTTTGATTTGGTTGTACCCCAAGAAGCCATCAATGAATGACATGCGTTCGAAGCCGCAGGTATTGTCGATCATGATGTCTGTGATAGGAAGGGGGAATTCATCTTTAGGGCATGCCTCGTTCAGGTTGCGAAAGTCGATGCAGATTCAAATCTTCCCATTCTTCTTGAGGATGGGTACTATATTAGCGACCCAATCGGGATGTTGCTCCTCACGAATGAAACCGCTGGCTATCAGTTTGTTGACTTCAGCTTCGATCGTATCCATGATGCCTGGACGGAAGTGTCGCTGTTGTTGCTTGACCGGCTTCGCATCTGGTCGGATGTTGAGTTTGTGAAGAGCGATGTCAGGATTTAACCCTGGCATGTCTTCATAGCTCCAGGCGAACACATCAATGTACTCTCGGACAAGTTCTAACAGCGATTCCCGTTCTTCGTCAGTTAGGCTTTTACTGATCAAAATCAATTTTGAAAAAGATTCGCTGCCGAGATCCACTTGTATGACCTCATCTTCAGTAGGAGGTTCTCTCAGTTCGAACCGCTTTTCCCATTGTGTGTCCAATTGTTGGGCCCATGGCTCTAGCTCGAGGATTTCGGGGATGTCTTCGTCTTCCTCATAAGCGTCGGCGAATGCCATGTTGACTGACATGACTTGTCTGAATACATCTCCGATGCTGGTATCTGAGTCGGAAGTTGGTGATCCGGTTGAATGTGACTGCCAGTCGCATTCTTCATCTGAACTTTCAGGGGTCGTAATAGGCGTTACATACCCTAACCCGCATCGAGTTTTGTTATAGTAGTTCCGTGGTTTGCCCGCCGGGACTGGCGGCTTCAAAGGTAATCGTCGCCCAGTGCCGTAGTTCAACCCTGGCGTCGTCTCCAGATCATACCCCTGTTTCTGTATGAGATATTTGGATTGAGGGCTATAGAGATACAGAGGCAGTCTCCCGGCATCTGACCCGAGGTCGACTTTTTCTATGGTGAGGGGATGCGGGTTGTTCGTCCGGCCGAAGATGATCGGATGATCTCCTCCCTCGAATATTCGGTAAGCGTCTTCTACTGGAGTAAGCTGGATCGCAGTGTACACATTTGTCACCTGTGTGTGTAGATGAGCGCTTATACCGTGTTCCATAGCATACATTGTACATAGCTTATTGAGCTCAGTGTAGTTCAAAGATAACCCTTTATTGATGAAGTAAAGTAAGGTATCTTTTCTAGGAGGATTACATCATCAGCGGAGGGGACATCAGTGTGGGCAGCCACATACTTGGCTAGCTCCGGTTCCTCTTCGGCTACCCCCTGTGTGAACGAAGACTGAGAGGACGACCTAGGAAGCTTGATTGTCAGTAGTTTAGTTGATGGAGCAGAGCGTGGAGTTGTTGGCAGACTGGCGACCCCCAGTTTGGCATTTGATATGAGGTGAGAAGTGGCTGGTTCGCTGGAAGTGTCAGACATTGCATCGAGGTGACAGCCTTTCTTGGGAAGGCATATTGTCAACGGCCTGTCCGAGGGGTTGAGCTTTCCTGCTTGTGGTTGACTGACTCTCGGCAGTCGGATTGTCAGTGGCCCCGTTGTGGGTCTCGGCACTTGGCCGGACCTTGGCAGCCGGATTATCATCTGCTCCTCTTCCGCCGAGAGGCTGATCGCGTCCTTACGCTGAGTGGCGGTGAGGGGTGCAGATTTGCCCGGTTTGCGAGCTTGGAGGTAGATCGTCAGGGGTCCTTCTGATCCCGTGGCTGTCTCGGTATGAGTTTGTGGGTCTCCTTCATCAAGGTGTCTCTTCGACTTTTTGTATAAGCAGGAGTCCGAGTAGTAAGATTCGACCCTTTGAAGGGATCGATATCAGCAAACTCTGTATTCACGAAGCCGTGTTTGTCGACGTATTTGAAGCACTGGTGTAGCGTGGAAGGCACGATCATATAATCGTGTATTCATGGGCGCCCCAAGAGGATGTTGTAAGAAGTGTCTGCATCTATGACGTAGCAGGTGACTTCAGATTGGAGGTCGCCAATTTGACACTTCAGATGAATCTTCCCAATAGGGTAGCTCCTGTCCGAATTGAAACCACTGATGGCGGTGCTTGTAGGTGTTAGACGATGCATTGGGATACGAAGATGATGTAGCAGACCCTTCGGAATGATGCTTATGGAAGAGCCGGGATCAATGTGCATCCGATCCACCTTCACATCGTCAATGTATCCCGTGCAGTATAGCGGGCGATCATGTAGGTTGGTTTTGATGAGCATGTCCTGCGGAGTGAAGACGATGTTGGGTATTGCTCCCGTGCAGGCACTGTCTTGGAGATCCATGGGTGAGTCCTCCCCGGTGAGGTTGGATTGAGCGAGATAAGCATCGGCATTTTGGAGTGCTTCACTCAATGCAACACATCCTTGGAGAGCCTTAGGAGTTCGTATAGTGATAATTTGGCCGGAGTGTTAGCCAATTGTGCCAAGATATCAAAGTTATAGGGCCTCTCTAGCCCTTGGGCTACGTCCTTTCGGAGGGATTTATCGAAACGAGTCTCCTTCGGCCTAGGCTTGTCGGTCGTCGAAGGCTGAGCCGGTCCCGGAGCATATGTTACAGTAGGTTGATGATTTTCAGGTGGGCTGTCAACCACAGGTTGGGATTGCGCTCCGGACCGCGTGACGACGGCTGTAGCTTCCTCGTTGTCTGCTGAGACTGTGTGGCATATCCTAATTTTTCTACTCTTTTTGTTAGTAGGAGATGGTATGGGCTGAGTTACTTCTGACACCAAGTCTGGATGGACCCACATGACCTCTCCTCATGAGGTGGTGAGAGCTACTAGACCAGCAGCCTGTTCCCGGGGAGGAGAAAGATTGGTAATCTCCATTGTCGCGAGAGGGACGGGGATTACCCCGTCTTGAGTCTCCGTCGCAGGGAAGTTACCGAATTGTACGGACACCATATTAGATGCTACGGTTACCTCTTCGAAGTCGATGGCCAGAGCATTCGAATCGATGAGGCTTTGGATGTACCGTTTTAGTTGGTAGCAGTCATGTGTAGCGTGGTGTACATAACGGTAGTAATGGCAGAACTTTGGGTTCTCCAAATCAGCCGGCCGAGGCTCCCGCCTTGGTGGAGGAAGCTGAATTCTACCTCCTTGTATGAGCATGTCTAAGATAGGCTTGACGTGGCCGTCTTCGAAAGAGTAAGTGATCTGAGGCCATTGTTTGTCTGCTGGTTGTGACTCGGGCTTCTGGGCCGTGTCGGCCACCATAGCCTGTTTTCCCTTGCTGTCCTGATTGTTGGAGGGGTTACCTCCATTATCGTTGTTGGGACGCTTGCCCTTGTTTTCTCCTTCTGAGATGTGCAACCCCAGTTGGCGAGCCTTCTTCAGTCGTTCTTCGGCGCTTGTGGCGCTGATGATGAACGCCTTCCAATCTTTGAATTGACTTTCGCCCATCCAGAGACTGATCGTTGGAAGCAATCTCTTTTGGCAAATTTCAATCAAGGAGGAATCTGGATTTCCGGAAGGCAGCTTCATGGCGGTCTGGCAGTATCGCTCGATGTAGTTCCTTGTCAATTCCGTCTCCCCTTGGACGACGTCCATGAGAGTGAACATAGTGACGTCTTGTCCTACTTCGTAGAATAGCTCGAAGAACAGGCGCTTGAAGCCGGCGAAGGAGTGGATGCATTTGTCCGGTAGATTGTGGTACCAATCGAAGGCGACTCCTTCCAATGCCCCGATGAATAACCGTGTGAGGATCACATCATCATGGGACAGATGGTCGGTGGTGACCTCAAAGTAAGTGATGTACCGACTTGCTGAGGTTTTACCATCATACGGGTTGATATTGAACGGCTTATATCTTGGTGGGAATGGAACATCCCTCCATTCAGCAGGGTATGGTTACCGTATTCTGAGATCTTGAGCGTTTTCTCGGGCATGGAACATGGCTCGGAGCTCCTGGACCTCTCTTCTTACTTCTCGGGTCTCATCTGTCGCGGTAGGGGCTGTTACTTCGGGAGGATTATAGCCCGGGTTTGGTGCCACTGAGTTTGAATCTATATTGACCGCGGGGCCTGTGCTTGTTTGGCCAGGCGTTCCTCCTTGTAGAGTGGGCAGGGCCGCTTTAATCTCGTCTACAGATTTGACCAAAGCAAGTAATATGGCTTCGAGACTGTCAATGCGCTGGCGATCATTGGAACCTCCTTGATTGCTGTCCGTCATGAACACCGTCCTTACGTGAGGAGTGACGGAAGGGACGGTGGAGGATGTGCCCTCCGAGTCGTACCCGTGTACCGAGAAGTCGTCGGGATATGTGGGAATATTGTCTTCTGGCTCAGACTCGGAGGGAGCCGTACCCCCAGCCTCAGAGCTTGCTTCGTCTTGAGAGTTATGAATGTCCTCGGAGACATCGGCGTCTGTTGCCCCTGATGGAAGAGTTGTTTGTCCGGGCTAGGCCCCTTGAAACATCGGATTGTTGTGGATGTTCGAAGGAGTGCTACCCCCAGTTCCCTCAAACCCCAGCGATGTGGAAGACGAATTTCCCATCGTGGAAAATTTCGTCTTTGAACGGGTGTGTTGGAATACACCGGTAGAAGACAACCGTTTAGACGATAGTTTCTTAGCTGTAGTGGTTGATATCTTGGGACTGGAGACGCTTGTCTTTTTCCCTCTCCTTTCGGCGGGGACCTTCTGAGCAGAATTACAGGAGACTACCGGAGGTGCCTCATCTTCTGAACTCGGATGCTGTAGTCTTTGGAAGACGGATGGCCGATCTTCCGTCATCGCTGCGTTATTGCAACAGCAGTTGACGATGATTTGGGTGCAGCGATGTCCAAGCGGGGGCTCTTTGTATGCCGACACTCCTCCTCTTTCCTTGTGTTTATGGAGGATCGCCTCCCGCAAGTCGGAAGAACCACTCTGTCCGTTTGTCGCCGGGGGCTGGACTCGAGCGGTGGTATACAACTTCCCATCCGAGGCCCGTGTGATAGTCAGCGGGATGCCCCGATAGTCAGAGGTTGGGACAGCTGCTGGGCTTGATGAGCCCGCGCTGCCCTAGGCTTCCTCCTTTTAGCACTTACGGGTGCGTAATAGGAGGAGTCCAAGTTGAATGCCACAGAGTCTGGCTTATCATCCAGAGAACTGTCAGGGTCAGGACCGTATGAGAGACGGTCGAAGACTGATCGAGAGAAGCGTGGAACGGACGCTATGCGGCTAGAGTTGGGTACCGTGCAGGCTGTCTGCATGCGGTTGTCTTCTGCTGTTGAATGAGTTATTTTTGAGCGACTAGGAGTCACGATCGTGCAGGCTGGCCGCATGCGGTTGGTGATTGTGGCCGCATGGGTTTTCTGCAAGCGATTGACTCCTGTTGCCTCATGTGTTTCATCCATGTGATTGGCGACTGTAGCTGCATAAACCATGCAGATGACAGATGTGACCGCATGATTTTTCTTCATGCGGCTAGCGGATGTGGCCGCATGAGCTTTTTCTATGCGGCTAGCGGATGTGGCCGCATGAGCTTTTTTTACGCGGCTAGCACCCCTATGAGGCTCAGTTCGCGTAGAGTTCCTCTTTGCCTCTGCAAGTCCAGCATCATAGTATTTTCTTCTGCCAGACTTGGGGACAGCAGAGTTGTCTACGGTTTGAAGTGGGGCCGCAGAAGAGTCCTTCTCGCTGTCTTGAGCAACAGAGGGTATCCCGTCGGAGGCTTGGGGAGGAGCAAATGATTTTGGCCTCCACTCTCTGCGAGCCTTCGTTGTGCGGGTACACTTCTGGACCGGGCCAGCGCTTCCTTCGGAGAGCATCTCTTCAAACGCTTGTTGGTCGAAGCGGACGACCATCTTTTGTTGCGTGGAGCCAAGTTTGGCTGCATCCGACTGTGTCACCAACTCCTCAGCCGTGGAAAAGTTTGTTCCTAGCAGAGTCGCCATCGGGTTTGCCATTGATCGTAAAAGTACAGAACAGTTTTATGGAAGGACTGAACTTTAGACTCATAATACAAACTCGCTTGTACAAAGAAAGCCTAGGGACGAAAACCTAGGTACAGCAGTCTAAGTACAATTGTTTATTTTAGATTCTGGGGGATGACGATAGAGGCTCGGGAAGGCGATGGCAGCCCTGCCTTACTCCTTGGACGATCGGTATACAGCCTTGGCTCTGGTGAAGAGATGGTTGGCGTTGATGAAAAAATGCTCCTCTCGCTCCTCTGTTGCTCTTCTGGCTTCTCTCTCTCTGTGTATTTTCTCTCTGATTATTGGGGGGTCTCTCTCTGTATGTCTCCTCTCTGAACGTGTATATTTTTCAAGGGAATGGCACCCTGCTATTTATAATAGTGGGGAGGCATCATTAGGGTTTGGCTGATTACCCATTCTTAAAGTGGCAGCGGCCTGATGTTTAATCAATCTAGACCATTCGTTCTGGGTGTGAAGGATCTGGGCCATAAATGGGGGTAGAACTGAATCTTTCGAATCATTAATGCTGATTGCTTTAAATCTTCATGATTGATTGTGTAGCTTGGATCTTCCACCACGTGTCCTATTGGTTCGATTAGGAATGATATGACCTGATTCCATTAATTATGAGGATATGGTCATTGGGATCTTTGCATCTCATAATCATCTTTGCTGCCAGCTGTCATTGAATCTCTGCCACGTGTCTTGATGATAGACTCTGCCAGAGCCGTATGACATCCATGAACCGCATGAGACAGCGTCTCGGCGAACCGCATAGGTATAGTATTTGTGAGCCGCATGAGATGGTTCCTTGGTGAACCGCATAAGGGTAGTAACTGCGAGCCGCATGGGATGGCTTTTTGGTGAGCCGCAGGAAGACGATCCTTGCCAACCGCATGAAGCTGCTCTACACTGGAGCCGCATGGGAGTAGCCACGGGTCAATCTCGAATCGCATCAGAGATTTTCTCCTATTTCCTAAGAGTCTGTCATTATGGCAGGGCCATTATGATGCTTTATGTCAGAGCCGTCAGCTGTCAAATCAAGACAGAGCATTAAATAGGTAGACTGCTCGATGGCCAGCTGTGTGAAGGGGTCTTCATGGGTACACGTGGCATTGAGCCGCATATCTCTGTAAGCCGCATGTATATTTGAACCACATGCGGCTGGTGGACTCTTTGAACCGCAAGAATGTCTTTATGCAAGCCTCATGGACTCTCCTGTCCGAGCCGCATGAGACTAAGAGTCTCTCTGAACCGCATGGGACTGCTCCTGCATGAGCCGCATGGGGTTCTCCTGCTCTGAGCCGCATAGATCATCATTCTGATATTTTCCATGCTTCTACAGATACGTATGGAGTGTGCGACGGATAGGGGTAACTACCAATAGAGTTGCATGTTAGAAGACTTGGCGGTTACTAGAGGTACATGTCAGTAATGGAGATGATGATACTAGGCATTGGGTAGGGAGAACATTACCTGACGTATGGGCTTCGATTGCACTTCCCTTGTAACTCGGAAGCTCCGCTGGAGATACAGGTATGATTAGCCTCTCAGGTTGGCCACTGTCGTTCTTGGAACGTCATACGCTTGGTCACTAGTGCCCAAGAGGGGACTATACCGGATCCTATATTCAGCCAGGGCTCATGCGTCGAAGGAATGTATCTCAACTGCATATTCACAGTAGAATGGTCAGGATCCCGATTGCATGCATACCTTTTTCCTTATTATATTATCACAGTTTATATGGCATGGTGTTTTCTTGTATCTTGCTATGTCCCCTGAGGACCTGGTTATCTCTCCAGGTTTAGACGATTTTTTACAGGAGTACGGAGCGATGTTGGAGCTATCCTACATTGATGACGAGGCAGTGCCTTTTGATTTCTAGACTATTTCTTATCTAAGATAGTTGTAGACATTATTTTACATCTCTTTTCTTTCTATTTTACGGAGGTCGGGCTCCGATCTTGTGAGACTATTTTTCATAGCTGTTTGGAGTGAGTATGTTCACCCGGCTATCTTTTGGTACTCTTATTTATTTATTTGGACTTTGTTATCTTCTGTGTTGAGCTATGATGAGATTTGATATGTTATTCTGGCCTGTGATTATTTTTATTTACAGCTTATGTGCATATATGAGAATTCCATATATTGGAGTATTCTTCGTATATATACAACTGGCATGTTCACGTACTTGGTCCTATATATTTTGGGACTTGGGTGTTACATGTTTTTGTGGTGGCCCATGCAAGTCTACGTAAATATTGTTGGGTTACATGA
This sequence comes from Iris pallida, assembly GCA_029216955.1. Taxonomy (NCBI): domain Eukaryota; kingdom Viridiplantae; phylum Streptophyta; class Magnoliopsida; order Asparagales; family Iridaceae; genus Iris; species Iris pallida. The sequence continues at coordinate 18,550,066 of JANAVB010007397.1, forward strand.
CTGTGCCTAACAAGCCTGCATATAGGAATAGGAATATCTCATCCAGAACTACTACTACCTCTTGACTTCCAATCTTTTTTGAAACTTCCTTGATTATTTGATTTCCTCATATCTAATCTTCCTAATATCAACTTATCTTCTTCGTGCCAACAGTATGCATTTAAGAAGCAGACGTACTTCCACCTTGGCCCTCATATCTGGTGAAGAGGCTACTCCGGAGGGACATAATCCTCCTATGACTCCAGCGACACAATACCAGCCAGGACAGTCGCAGCCTACTACGACACCGACGACGGAGTACCCAGAGATCGCAATACCCCCAGGCAGCCAGGCTGGGCAGACTACTACCATACCACCGGACGGGAATGTACTACTGTCTCTACTACCACCATTCCCTCAGCAGTTTCCTCCACAGTCTGGACCTCAGATGCCTCCACCACCGACTGATGGGAGCCCTACTTCTCAGTTTATGTACGCCATGATGCAGGCTCAGTGGCAGCAGACTGAGCTGATGAGATCGACAATGATGGCAGCAATGGCTAGACCTCCACCACCACCTCCTGTACCAGTACCAGCACCGGCTCTGCATCCTTATGAAGGCTCTATCAAAAATTTTACAGATATGAACCCTAAGCTTTTTAGAGGAACGGAGAAGCCATTAGAGGTGTCATAGTGGCTTATTAGTACCGAGAAACTACTGAAGGTGTCACGACCCGATCCCAATTTAATGGGTCGAACCGGACCATGCCCAGCATGCACCGTGGTCAGACGACGGCTGTAAGCTGTTCCATTGCAGGTATTCACAACAACACAAGTACATTTGCCACAACTGTTCTATTCGGAATTGAAACTTTATTTGATAAAATATTCAGAAATACAACTGGAAGGGAAATGCTGAAAATAAAACTACAAACTCCAAATAAAAGAAAGATGCAGGAAAGGGAAACTATCTAAGCATCTGGTTCAGTGGTCCCAGGATCAGCGTCCTCCAGAGACGGCTCCGGTACCGTCGCAGGGTAGAGAACCGGGTCATAGTAGCTATTATAGTATAGCTCGTCATCCTCAGTGTTACCTAAAATGTTGTCTCCAGTCAGGAGGGAGCAAAGTACAATTCATGCTAATTAAACAGTTAAATAAGAAATAGAATCATGCAGTTCTAAACAGTTTTAAAACAGGTTTGTTACAGTAGAAATCAGTGATTTGAATAGGTAATGACATATGACCGGCTTGGGTTTGTTACAGTAATGGATAAGGGGTTTTGTTACAGTATGGTCATAATCATTACGCTATTCCCCAATCCCTCGGTGAGAGTTTCGTGTTTGAGACGTGGTTTAGACATGCAGTAAAACGATTAAATAAATAACTGTAAACTAACACAAACTATACTTGCCTTGAATTAAGTTGACTGGAAAGACAGATCGGTACCGAGGAGGGACGTCAGGTCCGACTTCGAGTTCCTACAGTTGAGAACTCGATTTAGAATCCTGAATAACCAGACTAAGTGTGCTAGTTGCAATCTCTAGTAGTCATGTCCTAGTCAAGTTTTAAGTTGTTTTAAACTACAGCTAACGGTTACGCCGCAACTACGTGCGTTGATTAAGCCAGTTAATTGGTTTATTTGGAAAATCCCGAGAATCAAATACAATTTGGAAAATCGCATGAATCAATTACAATTTGGGAAAACATTGTGTTTTCATAGTATGTATATAAAAATACAGTTTCCTTTTAGTGACAAACCGTAAATTAATAATATTTTATTCATTTTACTAAATGTCGTAATTAACCAGTTAATCGCGATATAATCTACGTTATACAACTAATCCAGAAACCACCCAAATCACATCCACCAGAAATAAAATAAAATAACTACGCTACACAAATACATTGGCACAGCTAATGGTCATAGGGTGGGCTTATGCCCGGTACAAATGTTCCTTTTACATTAAATAAGAGAAAATGACTGAAATTAAATAAAGTGCAGGAAAATAAATATCTAATATAAATAGCCTAAATTAAAAATAATAAAAAGAGGCTAGGAGTCTCAGACTCGGTCCATTCCTCAAAATTCGGTTTATGCCTCAACGTCCGGTCGGACCGGTGCGTTTGCATTTCGCCGAGGCCCAAAGACCGGTACGGTCGTCGCCCGAAAATCGGTTTAGAAAATCATTTTCGAAAGCCAGTTTTGAAATCATTTAAAAATATAATTTTTGTAAAAATTGGGCAGCACTTCCTCTATTCCGGGACAAACCCAAAACTGGGAAGTGCGCCAACAAATTCCTGCAAATAATTTCCAACCCAAAATAGTCCACAAAAATAACCACCAAAATAATTCCAACACCACAAAAATAATTCCAACTCCACCGAATACTTCCCGAAAAGTCCGGGAATCCAATAATCAACCAATTCACGCCAACCCAGCAAGTAAAACACAGGAAAACAAACTAACGCAGCTAATCGAAATATAAAACGCAGCTATCCGGATTCCCGAGAGGGAACCGGGGGACCGATCTATCATCATCGACTCTACGGGGGACGAACTACTGTGATTATCCAGAAATTACCAGTTTCCGTTGGCGGGGAGCCGCGGGAAAAATCTCGGGAAAGAAATCCGAACTAAGTCGGCAGCAGGTCGAAGTCCCAAACAGCGACGAGAGTCCACGGACAGCGGGAACGCCGACGGGGACAGCAAAGAACCGCGGGAAGCGGCTGCGGCGGGGAAAGGTCGCGCTGGACAGCAGCGACGGGGAGCCGCGGAGGGGGTCGGGGTTCTACCGGCGGGGCAGTGGCGGCGCGGGAGGCAGCGCTCGCGGGAGAAGCTCACCGGACGCGCGGGGGAGCGGCGCCGGCTCGGCTGGACGGAGAGGGGCGGTCGGAGGCGGCGCTCGAAGGGGGGTCGCCGGCCTCGGGAACGGCGGCGGACGGCGGCGGATGCCGCGGGAGGAGCGGCCTCGGTCGCACGCGCGCGGAGAGGAGCGCGGGGGCTCGGGTCGGCCGAAGGGGAAACTCGCCGGAGGGCTCGGGATCCGGCAGCTCGGGAAGGGCTTGGGGAATCTGGGGTTTCTTCCCAACCGAGAGAGAGAGGGAGAGATCTGAGAGCTTTAGAGAAAGCTTTCTCCAATAGAAAATAAATGGGGACGTGTGAGAGAGAGAAGAGTGATTGGGTTAGAGTTTTGTGAGTTGTGAGAAAGTGTGGGTTCTGCTGGAAGAACGTGGGAGAGGTTATTAAGGAGAGAGTGGGGGCACTGTGTGGTGAGAAGAGAACGTGGGAAAGCTTACCACTTCTCCAGGAATACACACTGGTCCTTCGGGACCAGTTCTCAACCATACCTTATTATTTTCTTTTTCTTTTATTATTGTTATTTAACCAAGTCAAAATAGGAGAGAATTTGGGAAAAGAAAGGGTTGGGCTCAGGCCTGGGTCTGGGCTCGGACTCGAGTCTGGGTCCAAACATTCAAAAGTCCAAGTTGATTATTTTTCGAAATCGTTTCATCCAAAAGTAATAATAATAAATAATAATAATAATTTGAAAAAAATGTTTTATTATTAAAACACGAAAATTCTATTTACAAACTAAAATTATGGAAACTGGGTTTCATAATCTTCCCTCCTTAGAAAATTTCGTCCTCGAAATTTAAAGTAAGGTAGGAAGACAAACATGTACGGGTACTGCGCCCGTAACTCAGGTTCAACCATAAGGATTTCCAAGGCAGTCGTGGATGAGACGGTTTAGGGACAAGTTTTATGATATAATCCACGCAGAAAAAGAAATACAAAAGCGAACCAAAGTACACGAGGTTGATCAGACCATCATGCACCGGTCCTGATTAGACAATATATTAGTGGGTGCACCCAATAAAATATCGTCATGAACAAGCTAGATTTAAAGAGATAGCTTGCAAAACTAGGCTAGCTTAGCAGCATTAGTCAAACTTAGGACGGGAAAAGAAAAGATAAGGAATAGGAGTTTGAGTGATGGCTCAATTCTGATTTCTTCTCATCTCTGACTAGACTTGCAACTGGTTTCTCTGGCACTGAAAGGTTGATTCCAATCTTCAGCTCTGAATTATCCAAAATGTGACTCGGATCCGAAATGTAACGTCTGAGCTGTGACGTAGGAGACGTTGCATACACTCAAGATTAGCTGGTAGAGCTAACTGGTACGCCAATTCCAACGCGTCTTAAACTTCAAATGGCCTGATGTACCAAAAATCCAAGACGCAAAATCTCAATACATCTTCAAGCGTTTGGATTGACCTCTCTGATTGCTCGTCCCGCGGTACTCCGCGAATCCGGTAAATGTGCTTCTCGTACAATGCTGCCAACTTCTCGGTGAACAACTAACCTTGAAGGGAATAAAGTGTGCTGACTTAGTCAGTCGGTCCACTATAATCCAACTGGTGTTCTTCCCTCCTTGGAATCAAGGCAAACCTAACACATAGTCCATCGTTATGTGCTCCTACTTCCGGTCTGGAATGCCCAACAACTGTAGAAGCCCTGCGGGTCTCTGTCGACTAGCCTTCACTTGTTCACAAATAAAACATCTAACCTCAATTCTGAATACATCCTTCTTCATTCCATACTACCCAATAATAGTACGTATATCCCAATACGTATTGCTAGGATGTATGGAATACTGGTGCGCTTCTTGCATTAGTTCGTTCCTCAGTTCGCCAGATAGTACAAAAAGCCTCGTACCATTCTTCAGAGCTCCATTATTGGCGATTTGAGAAACCTTCAAGTGTTCCTGCCAACACTTGATCTCTAAGTTTGCAAAGTGTCTCGTCTTGAAACTGAGTCTCCTTGACTTTGTCCATCAGACTCGAGCTCATTTGCAACTTCATCACCCTGAATCAGCATCCAGCTTCTTCCTTCCATTTCCAGGCAGCATAATCTCCAGTCCAAACTTCTCGATGTCTTCTAGCAGGTGCTAGTCCTTGGTTAAGAACTTTGCCATCAGTATCGACTAAGTGCATCAGCGACCACATTAGCCTTACCTGAATGGTACTGCAGGTTGATGTCAAAATCCTTCATCTGCTTCAGCCTTCTTCTTAGTCTAACATTCAGCCCTTTCTGAGTGAAGACATATTTCAGACTTTTGTAGTCCGTATATATTTCACTCCCTTTCCATAAAAATCATGCTTCCATAGCTTCAAAGTAAAGATAATTGCAGCAAATTTCAAATTAGGCGTGGGATGATTCTTCTCATGAGTCTGTAGTTGCCTACACGTGTAAGCAATTACTTTCCCATGTTGTTGAAGAACGCAACCCAGTCCTTTTCCAGAGGCATTACTGTAAATTGAGAACCCACCGGTTCCTGCGGGTAGCGCAAGGATTGGTGTAGTGGTAAGTCTCTTCTTCAGCTCCTCAATGCCGTCTGGCAAACCTTTCGTTCAGATGAACTCTTCATTCTTCCAGGTGAACTTCGTCATTGGCTCAGCAATCTTGGCAAAATCCTTCACGAACTTCTGATAGTAGCCGGCCAAGTTCAAGAACCTTCCGAATTGAACTTGGGGTATATCACTCTTCAACAACAGCTATCTTCCACCGAAATTTCTTCTCTTGACAACATGGCCAAAAATTCACCCTGTCAAAATTCCACGTTCAGGTAACTTACCATAAAACTTCTTTTTCCTCAAAGTTTCCAAAACTTCCTCAAGTGTTCTTCATGCTCTTCTTCAGTCTTCAAATATATCAGAATGTTATCTATGGAGAGGATAAACTGATTCAAATACTCATGAAAATCTCTGTTCATGAGATTCAAGAACATAGCAGAAGCATTTGTCAGTCTAACGTCCTGACCAAAGAAAACTACCCATACTTGGTGTTTGAACGCCGTCTTGGAAATGTCCTCTTTCCTGACTTTGATTTGATGGTAGTCAAATCTTAAGTCAAACTTCGAAACACCCTAACTTCACACAACCAGATCAAAACAGATCCTCGATCCGGGCAGAAGGTACTTGTTCTTTAGTATCTGGTAATCGATGCACATCCGTTGTTCCATCCTTCTGGGGCACAAACAAGATAGATACTCCCTAAGGTAAAGTTCCACTTTGATAAATCCTAGAGCCTTCATTGATCTGGTCCTTCATCTTCTTGGCCACCTTCGGGTTGACTCTGTAACATCCTTTAGAAATAGGGAAAGAGCCAGAGACTAAGTCAAGGGTGAATCCTATGTCTAGATCTGGGATAATCCGGGGAGAATATCAGGGAAAACATCTGTCATAAGGGTGTAACTAAAAACTTCTATTCATGTGGAGGGTTACAGCAAAAGCTCTTATGTTTGATCTAAGGACATCCTGTTACAACTTCCAAAAGATGATGCTATTCAGCGGTTCTAGGTACTATTCCTCATGGTTCTGGCTCTTGGATGAGCAGTCTCCAACTGCTTCCTTTTCTATGAACCTCAAGTATGCATCATAACTTATTGTAAGGGGCAGGGTCTGCTGGATAGGAAGAGGGTCCCTAGGTTGTGGCCTAACAGGTGTTGCTGGATTATGAGCTCTGGTTTGATAGAAAGATAAGGGGCAGTCCTTTACCCGATGTTCAGCAGATCCACATGCCAAACATTGTCCCAATCTCTTGCGGCAACTATCGACCTGATGACCAGGCCTATTGCAATAGTTACAAGCCCATAGCTTCTTACGACAAGGCTGTCGAAAAGTAGAGTACTTGATGGGACCCAATTATCTTCTAGATTCAGGGGTATCCTTCCTAGGACAAAAGTTCTGCTCTAACTTGGTTGGAGATAACTAAGGCTACATCATGACGTTCTTCATATCTTCCCTCGTGATATTCTTCTGTTCCCGCTGGGCTTCATCTTGAACTTTCTGGAACTCCAGGATTTCTTGAAATAAAACAACCATTTGGAAGATGATTGCTGGTACTGGTGGAGCAACAAAATGAATAATCTACCAGGGAATGCAACTCAGTTGGAGATGAGGTAGGAGTCGCCAGTGTAGGAAAAACTTCACTGGATGCATTATGCGGACGGTCAAACAGCCGCTGGGGAAAAACCCTGGGCTTGGTTGAGGAGATGGGGTATCATCCGGAGATAACACCTCATCGCCAGCAGGATTTGGTCAACGGTCATTCTCTGGAAGGTTTAGGACGCACACATAAGCAAGGTAGCCTACCAGTCTATAATCAAGCAAAAATATTTATTTATATATACATCGGACCTATGTCGTGACAAATCAATGTTCTAGTGTTCTAATTGTTTCTAGGTATGTTTTCCTAAGTTGTTGTTTGTTGTGGGACCTGCATGGGCCACCACTGAAAACATGACACGACCCGATCCCAATTTAATGGGTCGAACCGGACCATGCCCAGCCTGCACCGTGGTGAGACGGCGGCAGTAAGCTGTTCCATTGCAGGTATTCACAACAACACAAGTACATTTGCCACAACTGTTCTATTCGGAATTGAAACTTTATTTGATAAAATATTCAGAAATACAACTGGAAGGGAAATGCTGAAAATAAAACTACAAACTCCAAATAAAAGAAAGATGCAGGAAAGGGAAACTATCTAAGCATCAGGTTCAGTGGTCCCAGGATCAGCGTCCTCCAGAGACGGCTCCGGTACCGTCGCAGGGTAGAGAACCGGGTCATAGTAGCTATTATAGTATAGCTCGTCATCCTCAGTGTTACCTAAAATGTTGTCTCCAGTCAGGAGAGAGCAAAGTACAATTCATGCTAATTAAACAGTTAAATAAGAAATAGAATCATGCAGTTCTAAACAGTTTTAAAACAGGTTTGTTACAGTAGAAATCAGTGATTTGAATAGGTAATGACATATGACCGGCTTGGGTTTGTTACAGTAATGGATAAGGGGTTTTGTTACAGTATGGTCATAATCATTACGCTATTCCCCAATCCCCCGCTATTCCCCAGTCTCCAGTAGTTACAGTAGTTACAGTACAGTACTCTCGGTGAGAGTTTCGTGTTTGAGACGTGGTTTAGACATGCAGTAAAACGATTAAATAAATAACTGTAAACTAACACAAACTATACTTGCCTTGAATTAAGTTGACTGGAAAGACAGATCGGTACCGAGGAGGGACGTCAGGTCCGACTTCGAGTTCCTACAGTTGAGAACTCGATTTAGAATCCTGAATAACCAGACTAAGTGTGCTAGTTGCAATCTCTAGTAGTCATGTCCTAGTCAAGTTTTAAGTTGTTTTAAACTACAGCTAACGGTTACGCCGCAACTACGTGCGTTGATTAAGCCAGTTAATTGGTTTATTTGGAAAATCCCGAGAATCAAATACAATTTGGAAAATCGCATGAATCAATTACAATTTGGGAAAACTTTGTGTTTTCATAGTATGTATATAAAAATACAGTTTCCTTTTAGTGACAAACCGTGAATTAATAATATTTTATTCATTTTACTAAATGTCGTAATTAACCAGTTAATCGCGATATAATCTACGTTATACAACTAATCCAGAAACCACCCAAATCACATCCACCAGAAATAAAATAAAATAACTACGCTACACAAATACATTGGCACAGCTAATGGTCCTAGGGTGGGCTTATGCCCGGTACAAATGTTCCTTTTACATTAAATAAGAGAAAATGACTGAAATTAAATAAAGTGCAGGAAAATAAATATCTAATATAAATAGCCTAAATTAAAAATAATAAAAAGAGGCTAGGAGTCTCAGACTCGGTCCATTCCTCAAAATTCGGTTTATGCCTCAACGTCCGGTCGGACCGGTGCGTTTGCATTTCGCCGAGGCCCAAAGACCGGTACGGTCGTCGCCCGAAAATTGGTTTAGAAAATCATTTTCGAAAGCCAGTTTTGAAATCATTTAAAAATATAATTTTTGTAAAAATTGGGCAGCACTTCCTCTATTCCGGGACAAACCCAAAACTGGGAAGTGCGCCAACAAATTCCTGCAAATAATTTCCAACCCAAAATAGTCCACAGAAATAACCACCAAAATAATTCCAACACCACAAAAATAATTCCAACTCCACCGAATACTTCCCGAAAAGTCCGGGAATCCAATAATCAACCAATTCACGCCAACCCAGCAAGTAAAACACAGGAAAACAAACTAACGCAGCTAATCGAAATATAAAACGCAGCTATCCGGATTCCCGAGAGGGAACCGGGGGACCGATCTATCATCATCGACTCTACGGGGGACGAACTACTGTGATTATCCAGAAATTACCAGTTTCCGTTGGCGGGGAGCCGCGGGAAAAATCTCGGGAAAGAAATCCGAACTAAGTCGGCAGCAGGTCGAAGTCCCGAACAGCGACGAGAGTCCACGGACAGCGGGAACGCCGACGGGGACAGCAAAGAACCGCGGGAAGCGGCTGCGGCGGGGAAAGGTCGCGCTGGACAGCAGCGACGGGGAGCCGCGGAGGGGGTCGGGGTTCTGCCGGCGGGGCAGTGGCGGCGCGGGAGGCAGCGCTCGCGGGAGAAGCTCACCGGACGCGCGGGGGAGCGGCGCCGGCTCGGCTGGACGGAGAGGGGCGGTCGGAGGCGGCGCTCGAAGGGGGGTCGCCGGCCTCGGGAACGGCGGCGGACGGCGGCGGATGCCGCGGGAGGAGCGGCCTCGGTCGCACGCGCGCGGAGAGGAGCGCGGGGGCTCGGGTCGGCCGAAGGGGAAACTCGCCGGAGGGCTCGGGATCCGGCAGCTCGGGAAGGGCTTGGGGAATCTGGGGTTTCTTCCCAACCGAGAGAGAGAGGGAGAGATCTGAGAGCTTTAGAGAAAGCTTTCTCCAATAGAAAATAAATGGGGACGTGTGAGAGAGAGAAGAGTGATTGGGTTAGAGTTTTGTGAGTTGTGAGAAAGTGTGGGTTCTGCTGGAAGAACGTGGGAGAGGTTATTAAGGAGAGAGTGGGGGCACTGTGTGGTGAGGAGAGAACGTGGGAAAGCTTACCACTTCTCTAGGAATACACACTGGTCCTTCGGGACCAGTTCTCAACCATACCTTATTATTTTCTTTTTCTTTTATTATTGTTATTTAACCAAGTCAAAATAGGAGAGAATTTGGGAAAAGAAAGGGTTGGGCTCAGGCCTGGGTCTGGGCTCGGACTCGAGTCTGGGTCCAAACATTCAAAAGTCCAAGTTGATTATTTTTCGAAATCGTTTCATCCAAAAGTAATAATAATAAATAATAATAATAATTTGAAAAAAATGTTTTATTATTAAAACACGAAAATTCTATTTACAAACTAAAATTATGGAAACTGGGTTTCACAGAAGGCATTCCAGTTGCCAGCTCGAGATCGGATGACAGCAGTGGACTTACTGTTAGAAGATAATGCTCACCACTGGTGGAAGGCGGAAGAGAGACGACTAGGCACTGGTATCACCTGGAAGCAGTTCTATGATGCGTTTTATGAGAGGTTCTTCCCTATTCGTGTCAGAGATGGTCTCTACGACCAGTTCCTTCATCTGAAGTAAGGGAATATGACAGTTGATGAGTATGACTCGGAGTTCAATCGCCTGAGTCGATTTGGTGCGGGATTGATTCCGACGGAGTTAGAGAAGGCGAAGAGATTTCACCAGGGGCTTGCACCAGAGCTCAAGGCTTATACGACTACCCAGTCTCGAGTCTCCCATTCAGCTGTCTTGGAAGAAGCTCGTGCTCAGGAGATTCTTCGTAAGGAACAGCAGCAGACATCGAGGCGTCATACACCAGCAGTTATACCAGCCCGAGCTACGCAGGGAGGACCTATTAGGAGGACCACAGGATAGTACCAGCAGAGGCACACACCTTATCAGAAGCCCACCTGTAACTTTTGCGGGAAGCAGGGGCATATCAGAGATGACTATCGACTTCATTTGGGCTTATGTATGAGATGTGGATCAGGACACCACTTGGCCAGAGATTGTCCTGAGCAGCAGGCTCTAGTTCAGGCACAACAGGCCCAGAGGCCTACAGCCCCAGTACCTCATCCACCATTACCACCACAGACAGCACAGTACCACAAGGCCAGAGCTCAAGGCCCAGGGCAAAACCATGGAAAAGCATTCTCTCTAGCTGTTGAGAATGTAGAGACAGAGGATGAGGTCATAGCAGGTATGGTTTTAGTTGCATATTTTCCTGATATTACATTATTTGATACTAGAGCCACTCATTCATTTATAGCCACTAGTTTTGCCACTAGACACAGCATTCCTATTACACCCTTAGCTAAGAATGTTAAAATCCTCACTGGAGGAGGAGTTTTACCTGTTAGTGGTGTTTGTAGACTTTGTACTGTAGTGATAAATGGCAGAGAGGTGATGGCACGACTTTTTGTATTCCTTATGCCGACATTTGTTGTGGTTCTTGAAATGGACTGGTTGAGCTAGCATTTCGCTCTCATAGACTGCCATAGGAGCAGTATTATCTTTAGACCACCAAATGCGGTAGAGTTTGAGTTCACCAAAGAAGACGGAGAGAGTTGTTATACACCCACATCGGGGACTCATATGATGATGCATGACACCCCTCAGCACCCTATTATCACCGAGTTCGAGGATGTATTCCCCGAGGAGTTGCCAGGACTACCACCGAACCGAGATATTGAGTTTTCTATTGAGCTTATTCCCGGAGCCAAGCCTATTTCCTCCCGAGTATATCGTCTGGCACCCAAGGAGTTGGTAGAGATAAAGACGCAGATTGATGACTTATTAGAGAAGGGATTTATTCGTGCCAGTGCGTCACCATGGGGAGCACCTGTTCTTTTTGTGCCTAAGAAAGATGGGACAGTGCACATGTGCATCGACTACAGAGCATTGAATGCAGTGACGGTAAAGAACAAGTATCCCTTGCCGCGTATAGACGATCTATTTGATCAGCTGAGTGGAGCAAAAGTATTGTCCAAGATTGACTTACGAACAGGCTATCACCAATTGAAGGTTCGGAAGGAAGACATTGCAAAGACGGCCTTTCGATCGAGGTATGGACACTACGAGTTTTTGGTCATGCCTTTCGGTTTGACCAATGCTTCCGTAGTTTTCATGAATTTAATGAACAAGATCTTTCACCAGTACTTGGACAAATTTGTAGTAGTCTTTATAGATGATATCTTGATTTACTCCAAGAGTCAAGAGGAGCATGAGCAGCATCTACGGATAGTTTTGGGAACGTTGAGGAATAAGCGATTTTTTACGAAGCTTAGCAAGTGTGATTTCTTTCTCAAGGAGGTATCATTTCTTAGTCATATTGTTACGGGTGATGGTATATCAGTAGACCCAGAGAAGATCACAGCAGTCAAATCATGGCCCGCTCCCACATCAGCTTCTGAGGTGAGAAGTTTCTTTGGACTTGTGGACTACTACCGACGGTTCGTAGAAGATTTCTCTCGAATAGCGGGGCCAATGACTCGATTGACTTACAAGGATCAGGAGTTTGTATGGACAGATGAGTGTCAAGTCGCATTTGATGAGTTGAAGAAGCGATTGACCACAGCACCGATCTTGACACTACCATCGGGTCCAGGAGGATTTGTGATCTACAGCGACGCATCCGGGAAAGGATTAGGATGTGTATTGATGCAGCACGGTCGGGTAGTAGCATATGCATCGCGACAGTTGAGAGTACATGAAAAGAATTATCCGACCCACGACCTAGAGCTCGCAGCGGTTATATTTGCTTTAAAGCTATGGAGACACTACTTGTACGGCGAAAAGGTTGATATCTACACTGATCATCAGAGCCTCAAGTACGTGTTCACACAAAAGGAGTTGAATATGTGACAACGACGTTGGTTGGAGTTGATGAAGGATTATGAGATCGAGCTTCATTATCATCCGGGCAAGCTAATGTCGTGGCAGACGCATTAAGCCGTAAGCCCATGGCACACTTTTTGACTACGCAGAAGGAGTTGATTAGAGCAGCTTGGTATTGAGGTATTATTGCCTAGAACAGATGGCATATTAGCCAACCTCCAAGTGCAATCATCATTGGTAGAGCACATCAAGACAATATTGCCCAACGATGCTAGATTTTGCCAGCTCAAAGAGAGGACTGAAGAAAGAGAGTTTGGGCACCCGATTGAAATTTAGCACATCATACCATCCACAGACAGACGGCCAGTCGGAGCGTACCATACAGACGCTAGAGGATATGTTGAGAGCGTGCATGCTTGATTTTGGCGGTTCATGGGAGGACCATCTTCATCTTGTAGAATTTTCCTACAATAATAGCTATCAAGCGAGCATTCAGATGGCTCCGTTCGAAGCATTGTATGGTAGGAAGTGTCGGTCTCCTGTTTATTGGAGCGACATAGGAGAGCGACAGCTATTGGGTCTCATGTTGGTCTTGAGCACAGTGGAGACAGTGAAGAAAATTCAGGGCCACCTGCGAGCAGCGCAGGATCGTCAGAAGTAGTGGGCAGATAATCGTCGTCGACCTTTGGAGTTCAAAGAGGGCGACCATGTGTTCTTGAAGATATCCCCCACTAGAGGCACGATTCGATTCGGAGGACGTGGCAAGTTGAGTCCAAGGTACATCGAGCCTTTCGATGTCTTGGAACGTGTTGGAGAGGTTGCCTACAGATTGGCCTTGCCACCACCGCTAGAGGGAGTGCATGACGTATTCCATGTATCTCAGTTGAGGAGGTACGTGGCGGACAACAATCATGTGCTTGATCACTCCGAGATCACAGTTGGACCGAGTTTGTCGTACGAGGAGCAACCAGTAGGTATCCTCGATCGCCGAGTGAAGGTGTTGCGGAATCAATCTATTCCATTAGTTCACGTGGCATGGAAGCATCACTCGCCAGGGGAGTCTACTTGGGAGCGCGAGGACGACATCCGAAATCACTACCCGCAATTGTTCGAAGACGAAGGTATGTCTTGCATTAAAACTATAAGTTACTATCAATTTTTTTTGCATTGCATTTGATCCCCCGACCTTAATTTAATTTCGAGGACGAAATTTTCTTTAAGTTGGGTAGGATGTAAACCCCCAAGATTTTCTAATTATTTTAGTGATTTAAAAATTATTATTTTTATATATTATTTGGCATTAAAGAGTTAGTTGGTATATATGGGTGTATTTATAGATATATAAATATATATATATATATATTATGTGTGCGAATGTGTGTTTGATATTTTAAAGTGCTACTAAATATAGTCTACTATTATTATAAAAGATCTTTGTTACTTATTTACAATTTATTGGATTTTTGTGCTAATTGTATTAATATATATATATATATATATATATATATATATATATATATATATATATATATATATATATATTATAAAAAATAAAGATTTTCAGGTGGTCGGCCCAAGGAGGACCGACCACAGCAGCTCAAAGGAAAAAGAAAGGAAAAGAAAAAAGAAAGGAAAAGAAAAAAGGAATAAATAAATATATATATATAATAATAACCACTAACCCCATGTGGGCGGGTCCCACACCCCCCTTTCCCTTGCTGCATGCAGCAGCGCACCCGAGCAAATCCGAAACCATGGGATGCTTTAAAACCAAAACCGATTGGTATTAGGTTTAGTTAGAAGTTGTTATAAATACAACTTTTTCCACAAGCCTCAAAACCCTAGACTTCCAAAACGAAATTTGCAGCTGATCATACCCCCTTCGCTTCCGAGTTTATTTCACCATTGACGGAGTTTTGTGCACGATGAACGGAGCATCGGAAGTCAGCCCCGCGTCACCCAAGGAGCAGTTTTCCCACTCAAGGTACCCTACTTCCCTACGACGTAACTTTTTACTCGTAGCACCGATTTTCGATCCGTAAGATTTTTTGGAAAGTAGACTTGACCCTCTTCGAGATCCTCTAGGTGGATTTTGAAAACAACCCATCGACTTGCTCGAAAAATCGAGACGAATTTGAACAAAAATCTGTTTTCTGTAACGCTATAAAACTGTTTTAAAACGACAACTTGTCGGCCAATTTTTCTTGATGTACAGTAAAGTAATATAGGAACTAATTGAAAATAGTAAAAGACAACATAATCGAGATCGCATCGCATCTTCTGAATCGTCGTTTCGATTAGCGTATAAAAAGTAGATTGATGTTGAAGTTGAGGAAAAACCTTTGTTTAGTTATATTAATTTTCTGAAATTTGACCGATGTGGCGTGCGCCCCGACAAACCGGACGACGTGGTCGCACACTTTACGCATTGAAAGGCACGTATGGACATCGCTGACATGTGGGAACTGACGGAACTCAGTTTCGTCGTGTATGCGCGACGAAATCAACGTGTATCTGTCGAGATACCCCCGTATCGACGTTTTGCTAACATGCCCATAACTTTGTGTACAGTCGTCGAATCGAGACAAAACTTGTGCCAATAGGTCCGAATCGAAATTTTGGTCCTGTGTGCCAAGTTTGGTTCGATTCTGAGAAGGTCGAATCGGAACCCATTTTTGGCGGGCCCGCGACCCACTTAAACGGGCGATTTTGTGCACGGCTCATCGGAATCCAAAACTGGACATACCGTTGAGTTCCTCCCCTCAAACTGAAACCGTAGACATATAGTTTGACGACTTTAGAGACCATAGACTTTGGCACGCATTTCGGTGCAAAGCGGGTCCAACGGCGGACATCATTTTGACCTGAAATTATGATTTTGCCCCTGTTCCAGAATTAGACTTTTGGATAGGCATTTTTTAGGTATATCTTTTACACCGAGTGCATTTTTGATGTTTGTTTCAGCTTCTAGAGTTGTTTGGAGACTGTGACATTTCTTAGCTGACATTGTGATTTCTTGGGCTTGCCACTTTGCACCATCAGGCAAGATACATTGCCACCTTACTCTGTGATTATTATATTTCTTATTTTTAGTTGTTATTTTCAGCATTTCTTATTTCTTAATATTTAAACTGTGCGTCCAAGTCACACTTGGGTGCAAGCGACTCTATCGGTCATTTTTCTCGCTTTATTTATTCCTCTTGCATTGACTTAGTTTATTGACCACCCATTGATGTTGAGGTATTGGTATATCTCATACGGCCTTGATACTTGTTGTATCATGTGATGTGAGTCACATGTAGGACACGTATCCGCGTAGTCGGCTGGCCACTGATACGTATGGAGCGTGTGACGGATAGTGATAACTGCCAATAGAGTTGCATGTTAGAAGACTTAGCGGTTACTAGAGGTACATGTCAGTCAAGGAGATGATGATAATAGACATTGGGTGGGGAGAACATTACCTGATGTATGGGCTTCGATTGCACTTTCCTTGTAACCCGAAAGCTTCGCTGGAGATACGGGTATGATTAGCCTCTCAGGTTGGCCACTGTCGTTCTTGGAACGTCATGCGTTTGGTCACTGGTGCCCAAGAGGGGACTATACCAGATCCTATATTCAGCCAGGGCTCATGCGTTGAAGGAATGTATCTCAACTGCATATTCACAGTAGAATGGTCAGGAACCCGATTGCATGCATACCTTTTTCCTCATTATATTATCACGGTTTATATGGCATGGTGTTTTCTTGTATCTTGCTATGTCCCCTGAGGACCTGGTTTTCTCTCTAGGTTTAGACAATTTTCTACAGGAGTACGGAGCGGCGTTGGAGCTATCCTACATTGATGACGAGGCAGTGCCTTTTGATTTCTAGACTATTTCTTTTGATTTCTAGACTATTTCTTATCTGAGACAGTTGTAGACATTATTTTACATCTCTTTTCTTTCTATTTTGTGGAGGTCGGACTCCGATCTTGTGAGACTATTTTTTATAGCTGTTTGGAGTGAGTATGTTCACCCGGCTATCTTTTGGTACGCTTGTTTATTTATTTGGGCTTCTTTATCTTCTATGTTGAGCTGTGATGAGATTAGATATGTTATTCTGGCCTGTGATTATTTTTATTTACAGCTTATGTACATATATGAGGATTCCATATATTAGAGTATTCTTCGTATATGTGCAGCTGGTATGTTCACGTACTTGGTCCTACATATTTTGGGACTGGGGTGTTACATGGTCTGATCAACCTATTGCCTTTTGGTTCGTTTTTTATATTAATCTACGTGGATGGAGACATAGTAAAACTTGCCCTAGAATCTTATCCACAACAGCCTTGACAAATTCTCCTTGAAATTATTTTATCGCCTATGAACCTCGTATTCGTATCCAGTTGAATTAAATTTAATCATGACCTGGATCTTCATCATTGGATGCTCGTGCTCATACTTGATTTCATTGATTCCCCATCTTGCCCAAATCTCAATTTATCCCGAAATTGATCAACTTAGATCGTGTCAAGACAAAAATCTATTTGTGATTTGTTGTGCCTAAATTTTCAATTATTACCATTTTATAGAATAGTAACCTTTTAATAATTTTTTAGTTGTTTGTTAATGACTAATTTTTATATAGGATGGTAGACAACCCTTACAACCTTGATGGTTGTTGTTCCCTTACCTTCCCAATTAGGACACCCTAGATTGCTTGTGTGTTGATACCATAGTACTGTTTTGACCTAGAATGACCAGTGTACCTAGGTGACACTTCCAACTGCTACAGTATGCCCTGACCCTGTATGCTATTCCTTCAATTTGCATGGTTTAGATAAAAATCCTTAGGACCTTGATTGTCGGGAAATAGGGATGTTACCCCCATTAGTATCAACTGTGGATATATATATAGGTTAGTCCTTGATGTGGGGAATGTGTGTTTATAAACCTAACCAATGAGATTTATAGTATCAGCCTTGATAGGATTGGAAAGTTAAGAGATAGCCTACTATGGAGTTCTCTTTTTGCTAAGTTCTAGTTGCCAACACCTAGGTAGCTAGCATAGGTAAAATCCTAAGAAATTGACTAGTGATTGACCCTTGACTATGTTTGACCTAGAAGGGGGTGCGATCATCTTAATTTCAAGGACGAAATTTTTATAAGGTGGGTAGGATTGTAACACCCAGTTTTCCAGATGAGGGTAATTTTAAAATTTTATAATTTTAATCTTTTATTAATGATATTTAAATCATGATATGAATTTTTGGTGATTTTTGATTATTTTAAAAATTATTAAAACCATGACTTGTGATTTACCAAATTAAAGACTAGTGATATGGCATTAGGATAATTATTTTTACTTTTGAGCATGGGGGTATTTTGGTCATTATGAACTTTTGGGAATTATTTTGATTTATTATAAATTATTGAGATTTATTTGAATTTAAAGGATTTTTTGGTATAATTAATTTAAGGGTTAATCTAGACTTGACTAGTGTTGACTTTGGAGCCTAACCTAGAAACTAACCCTAGTTGGTGACCCTAGTCTAACTCTAGTTAACCTACTTTAGTAATTAGAAATTAGTTTTAAAGTAGGGAGGATTAGTTTGGGTGAAATTAGTCCATGACTAGCGACTTAAGTCAATGACTTATGACTTACCAAATTAAGACTAGTGTTTAAGCCATAGGCCCATGAATTAAGCCCAAGACCAATCCTAACCCAACCATGGCAGCCACTATTAGGTTTCCCTTGCCTATAAGTAGTCTCTTAAGAGTGTTCTTGCCTCTTTTTAGGTTTGCCCTAATTTTGGTGGAAAGGTATTTTCCCCTATGCTCAAAATTCCTAATTAATTCATTTTAGCTCCTTTTTAATTCTAGTCTTTTGTAATAGGATCTAATTTATGTTTATTTACTGATTTTGGAGGATCACCTCAGTTTGTGTGCCATTTGGAGGATTGGAGTTGCCATTTGGAATCCTCCCTTTGAAGGTCTTCTTTGAGTTTTGACACTCAATAGGTAAACCACCTAAACCTTTGTTTCTTCCTGATTTTCTTGCATAATAGGTTAGGTTTAGGGGTTACCTAACTACCCACGAGATTTGGGCACAATTTGTGTCCATTTCGTGTCCGTATCGAACACGTATCGTATTGATAGAATCGGTGTTTGTAGAAATGCCACATAGGAATTAATTTTCATATTTTGAAAAGTGATTGCATGGATTTGTAGATCTAGGTGAGAGTATTAATTTTTGTGAAGGTGTCCTGGTGTTTGTGTCCTTGTGTGTCGTGTATTTCATTTCGACACGCAGCACGAGCCCGTAGGCCGTGTCCTGCATCACGGGCTCCATTTCTCTGGACACAGGACACGTCGTGTACTGATTTTTTGTGTGAACCTTGGGGCAATGTCTGCGACCATGCTTCCAAAATTTGGGAGTGTCTCATGGTCTGTGCATGGAGCAATCGATGTCGTATTGGCCGTGCGCTGTCGCAGGCTGTTGTGTGAGTGCACAGGCACCACTGACACGCGTGTCGTGTCGTGTCTGTGGGACTCGTGGACCCAGTACAGTGTGTGTCAGACCTAGATATATCTTAGGTGAACCTCTGGACACGAACACGTGCCGTGTCGTGTCATGTGTCGCGTGTGGGATGAACGTGCACGCGTGCACGACGATTATTCGTGCACTGTCTCGTGTCTGTGTACACGTGTAGTTTGGACACGATTCGTGTCCAATTCCTGGACACGAGGACACTCTCATGTACCCTCACATGCTTGTCATCAATTACCAACCATTGGGTTGTCGTTTTGATGTGTTTTGAGTTCGAAAATTCGAATTCTCTATTGTTACTGATATTCACTGATACAACAGGGCCGAATGCATTTTTCTGTATTTAATATCATTCCTTTTTTCCTGTTTTTATGATATGGAATGGTTAATAGGCTTACCTACATGTTTGAGATTGTCATATAAGTTCACTTTGATTTGTATTAGTGCTAAAGATCCAGGAATTTGGTTTTTTGCATTTGAGTTTGGGGTTCCTGTTAATAGGTTTAGAAATTTGAACCTGAGAATGATTTTTCATCACACACACATTATAATTCCAGTTTTTCCCTTATCAACTGTAAAGTCTTTGTAGTATAGCTAAGCTGTCTAATATTTGGATTTACATTGCTTTGAACTGTCAAGACTGGTAAACCTGAGCACATGCCAACCTTAGCCATACAACCACACATATGTTATTCACTGTCATTTGATTCCAAATTCTGAGTTCCTATTTGTGTCCACTATTGGTTAAGCTTCATGGGTGACTGAACACACTGGGAATCAAATTCCTGAAACCACAAGTTCTCTCATTTAGCCACTGATTTCTAATGCACCCAATTCCATGTATTTCCTTCACTGTTTCATGTAGGCTGTATATGCTTCCTATGTTCCTGATACACACATATTTTTAAACACACACATACAAGGCAAATTCTGAGACACTCTTGAACACTATTGATTCCTGAGACACACACACATCCTGCACACATTCACACAGCAGCAACACCCTATATTCCTGTGACACACACACAAATCTGAGACACATGGACTTGGTTCATCATTAACCATGTTCACCACACATGTTTCCCTCTAGCACACACACACATTTCATAATGTATACACACATTGCTCCCTTTTGAAACACACATTGTTTCCTAAATTTTCCTTTCACTGTACACACATACACA
This sequence comes from Iris pallida, assembly GCA_029216955.1. Taxonomy (NCBI): domain Eukaryota; kingdom Viridiplantae; phylum Streptophyta; class Magnoliopsida; order Asparagales; family Iridaceae; genus Iris; species Iris pallida. The sequence continues at coordinate 18,570,470 of JANAVB010007397.1, forward strand.
CAAAAGCACATTCCTGTCACATGTTTAGAAGACACACATACATCACATGTTAACTTCCCTTTATGAAATATCATGTATACATTTCTATATATGTAGTGTGCCTATAGCTATATATAGCATGTCTAACCTATGTGATTATGTGTGATGGTAGTGTGTATATAAGGGGATTTCAATATGAGTAGTAGCTAATGTGTTAGGCATATTTCCATTTGTATATGTAGATATATATATATATATTCATAATGTAAATAGTGACATATGTATATATGTGGTATTGGGCCTATGGTGTGTCTGTTAGATTAGTGAGAGTTTAGTTAGACTTGTTAGTCTTGATTAGGCCTAGAATAGACTAGTTAGACTAGTTTAGACTTGTTAGACCTAGTTTGACCATAGTTGACATAGTTTGACTTCTAGGGTTGACCAAAGTTGACCAAGAGTTGACTTGGACCTAGATTGACCTAGATTTATGTAGAATGCATAGTAGAACTTCATGTTATCATTTTAGACTTGTTGTGACTTGTGCTGTTCTGATTAGGAGCTAGACACCTCTCCTCGGACAGTACTTTTCATCCGGACACTCAGATAGCAAGCGAGTACATTCTCTGATCATTTTATATCCTGTTTAGAATTATTTTCCTGCTTTAAATTACTTTACTTGATACTGCCACGTTGGTCACACGGATTAGTACTATATGGATCCCTTCTTGAGATGTTATCCCCTCAGAGAGCATCGTATACTACATGTTCTGTACGTTTCACTTACTTGGCGTATCACTATGCTTCACGGTTCATTGATCACTTGTAACATTTACTCTCATGATCACAGAGTCTTCTTTGAATCGCCCATTTATGGGCATTTCCAGATTACCCATTTATGGGCCCTCTATGTATCACCCCTTGTGGGCCTTTGCATGGAATCATAACATAACCTGGATGGATCCTTGTGTATTGATTGGGGGTACGGGGGAGTAGAAGTAGACATGTGAATAATATCCAAGTAGTATCTCACCTGATCACCTCCATAGTGTCTCATCAGAATCTTCTATGCCATTCACATGTTTATATTATACTCTGACTCACTAGCCACTGATAGTTCTCTATTTACAGTATATATATTTCCATTACAGCTTTTTCTGTTTACATCCTGTACTTTCTTTCAGTTCTTGTATCTTACTTTACTGCATGATTATATTTTCTAAGCTGCTATGATCTGTTGAGATGTATTATACTCGCTCCTGTCCTGACTGGACCTGTTGAAAATATTACAGAGGACGAGGAGGAGGCCTGTGTGGATACCTACTATGGGACAGCTCTAGATGACACCATTGGTCCGAATTTCCAGCCGAATCTATTAGCTATAGAGACTGAGACTCCCTAGTCTAGGTTTACTATTATTGTCATTTGGGATCTGGATTGTATATATTCTTTCATAATCAGTAGTTGGGACTTGTATTCTGGATGTTGCTGAGATGATATCTTAGATACTTAGACTTTTCTGATCTTCTGTATTTCATTTGAGTTTTATATCATATCGTACTTCTTCTTCCTTAGTTGTGATTGAGTTTACATTCTGCTATGTCACCCCATTCGGGGAGTATAAACTGTTTAGTCTTATATTGTTAGATGCATTGAGACCTAGGACAGCGTTCTACCGTCGACACTGCAGCGTAGGCTGGGCGTTGTTACGTTCTCATACCCTCACAGTGGCTGCAGGTCGTGACAGCAGCGAAGGGCAAAGGACTTGCCTCCTCGTCGAACACTGCGAGTTCGATTCACCCCGACGTTCATCCTTCTATTGATGGTAAGAGCGTTGGGAAGAAACTTTATGAATTCAAACCCTAACAACAATGGCTATGTCGTATGTTTTATGCGCGAGCCTTTCTCTGTTATGCCTCGACATAGTTGATGCTCTTTCCGTCTTTGCTGAACTGTTCAAGTTCTGTGTGATGAATTCGTATAAGTTGTGCTGTATGGGCCGTATGAACGCCTTATGACTGAGCCGCATGGGGTATGCTTCATGTCCGTGCTGTATGAGAAATGTCTCATGACTGAGCCGTATGAGAGATGCTTCATGGCCGAGCCGCATGAGAGTTGCTTCATGACCGAGCCGCATAAGAGTTGCTCCATGGCCGAGCTGCATGAGAGACGTCTCATGACCAAGCCGCATGAAAGACGTCTCACGACCGAGCCGCATGAGAAACGTCTCATGACTGCATAAGCACCTTATGAACTGAGCCGCATGAAGACCCACCTAACAGAGCCGCATAAGCTCAAAAAATATTAAGTGGTTTTCTCTGGCTATCTTCTGACTTCTTTTTTTCTTCTTTTTCAGTGAAGTTGCCGATCAATCCTTCAGGGGAGCTTTTGGTAGGTCAAGCTCAATCTGCTGTCGGTGCGAGGTTCGACCATGTGGTCGATTATGTGTCAGCCCAAATCACTAAAGATCAACCTGAGGAGAGGCTGAGGGATATCAGAAACCAATCTTTCTTCTTTCTCTCGGTCATGATGAACTGGGGAAAACTAGGGGGCACACATCTGAAGCCCGCGTTTCCCTTTGGGGATGCCCTAACTGTGAAGAACTCCAGTATTCTAGATATATCTGAAAGTTGGAGTTTTTCTTCCAACGGGATGGCGATCCACATTCCTCAGATGGAGCGTCACTTCCCACTGTCTTGGTTCAACATGCTGCCAATTGACAGGAAAATGGTGGACTCCCTAACCCTGAGCCAGCAGGGGATGTTCGTGGGTGATATTCACTATAATAAAACATCGAGGTCGGTAGTTGCAAGCAAGATACAGATCAGCCGCTCTGTGATGGGGTTGGCCCCGGACAGTTTCATTAATATGCAGGGTCCCAAATTTCGGTTCTTCCAAGCTGACACTTTTCTGAACCAGATTGCTCAAAAGGGGTCCTACCCCACTTGTCGGCAGTCGCTGCTGAACTGGATGAACTCCACCCCTTCATGGATCAACTTGACCTTGTGGATCTTGCGGACGTACAAGGATCTCCTGCTCGAGATTGGTCTTTATCATGCCATACGGGGCACTTGTTATGGTCTGCCCATAAACAAGAAGCTGTTCATGGCTCTTCTTGAGATGTACAACCGTTGTACGGGGACCTTCTTTACACCAGGAGGGGAGATGGGACTCGCTCTCCACGAGATGAGTGAAGTCTCTAAGCTGCCCTGTGGAGATGAAGTTTTTGAAGCGTATACCCCTACGAACAAAGAATTCGAGGAATTGGAGCAATGGTTCCCGGGCTTTGTGGCTGTTTATCGGGAACTACTATGTCACCATAGTACGTGCCAGCAGATGTCGAAGAAGAAGAACGATAGCTCGGAAGGGAACCTTCCTCATACCAAGACCTGTCTCAACTATCTTTTTAAGCTAGGCGCCTCAGGCCGGGTTTCCCCCCGAAGTCCTTGAACCCGGAAGGAGGTGCAGAACCAGGTGTTGACTGCCAAGAGGATAAAAACCACGGGTGACAGATTTGGGAGCCAATCTGACTCATTTAATTACTTTTATTAGGATACCCAAAAGATGTCTGATAAGGCTCTCCTGGCAGGATTTTTGATGGTATGGCTACAGAACTGTGTAGTTTCGGGAGGGGCTGGTACTATTGAGAGAATCAGCCGTAACCTGATCCTTCCTGCGGTGAAGCTAGTCTTTGTGGCCAGACTAGCTCTACTCCCTGCCATGGTATACAGCATATATCGTGGCCTCCGTGCCTTCTCGTCCAAAGTCATCGCTCGCGAGACGGCAAAAGATTTTGAACGAATCGAGCTACCCTACCATTATCTAATGGGGTGGCTGTTGATGCATTATCAGTCTTTGATGAGGCCTGGCCCAGAGGATGATGTGACTGTTGATGATGCCTTCATCTTCCAGTACTGTCGTATGCCCTAGGAGTATACTACCATGCCAGCCTGTCTGATGGCGCTGGCACGAGTAGACAGATACTCCTTTTTCGTATCTGTTCCTTATTTTACTAATGAAGAAGTAAGAGTCGCACATCTTGATGGTGCTGTGTCTCCCAAATTCTTGCCCGAAAAGATGCTCCTCTGGTTGCAGAACATCCGTCCTGCACATCTGGTGTATCGCAACCGTAATTCCGTCTTTTTGGAGCCTTACTTACCCAACCGATTCTTCCGACAATTTGGGTACAGTCAAATATTTTTGGATAATCCCAGCTCCTGTCTGGGTTTTGAGGATAGCATTCTTGATAGCATCCGGGCTTGGCACTACTATAGCACGGTTCACACCCGTGCCACCTTCTCCGTTCCCAATGCTAACGAGTCGGGACATATTTTATACATGGCAGCCTTGTACCATATTATAGTGAATAAGCTCCCAAGATTTGACCCAAGTACCAGCTTTATTGTTGGTACTAGCTTGGAGAAGAAGCCAAGGATCAAGAAGGGGAGGACAGTTGATGTATCTGACTCGGAGTCTACCAACGTGGACGAAGAGGATGACCCTGATAACTTGCCTCTTCCTCCTGCAAATGATTTGGTAGCAGATCAGCCCCCTGTTGTGCCTAGTCTTTCATAAAAACGTAGCAGGCATGAATCCTCTGTCGGCAGCATGACTTATTCCGAAAAATAGGCTGCGGTCAAGCCTCGCGGGCCGATCATTAGGGAGTGAAGTGAGGACGTCGACGCCGTTTCGGAGGTGAATCGAGTTACGATCCCCTTTTTTGTTCTTCTTTTCTAAAGTATAATCTGATCATTTTCCTTTTCTTTGTAGGCATCGAGAGAAATGAACTCCTCAGAGCCGGCTACCGCCTCTGAGGTTGACTCGGCTATAGCTGCCTTAATTAGTGCTATGACTACCGAGCTTACTTCTACCAGGGTCGTCCCGATATGGCTGAGATTCCTTCCGCTGCTGACATCTTAACCCGGGGCGATGTAGGCTCTACTGAACTAATCCCCAAGGTTGTTGAACCTTAGCCGGTTGATGCTGACCCAATTATATCCACCTTCGGGGCGGCTGGGGCAGAGGAAGCAGCTGCAACCGGCTCAAGTATCGCCGTTGAAGAGGATACGGTGGCTGTGAGTGAGCCTCAGCTTCAGCAACCCTCCCCTAGTAAGCTATGCCATGTCTTGACTAGTGAGGAGGTTCTTTTGCTCTATCTTTATATCCTTCAGGTTAAGTTGATCGATGGTTGCTCCAGACCTACAGGTCCTGCTCCTTCGCTGTCGACGATGGACATCATCGGAGGAGAAGTCACCAGAGAAGATCCAGTAGAAGAAAGCATGCCTCCTCATCCTCTAACTCATATCGAAGGACCTCCTGCCGGATCAAGTTCAGGAGGACAAGTAGCGGGACGGCCGGGGTGGAGAGAAATGGTCCCTGTACCCTTCTTGGTTCATGTGGCTCGAACACCGGAGGTCGACATTTCTGTCCTGCCAAATCTCCGGATCCTTCGGGCTGCGGAGGAGGAGATGACTGCTATTCAGGCGTACTATCGCTCGAAACTTGTTTTCTTAGTGATAGGGACATCAAGTTCTGGTGTATCTTCTTCACAACCGTCTTCAACTCTGCCAGCTACACTTCCTTTGACACCGTCTTCTTCGAAAGTTCTGGATGAATCGTCGAAGGACGTGATTGATAGTTTCTACCACCATCTGAAACAAAGGGTCGAAGCTACCTTGGAGAGAGGGACATCTTTTGTATTGGCTCGTCAATGTGCCCGCGGTCAGATTGAACTCCTCAGAACACTCCCCGACGGATACGTCCAAGCCTGCTCTAGTGAAGGACCTTCAAGATCTGTCTCTGAAGTACGATCAACTAAGCCGCAGAGGAGAGGACTGTATCGCTCGGAAAGAGGCCGCATCTCGTGGGATAGCCGATAACAATGAGCATATCCTCCAGCTTCAGAGAAAATTGGCTTCTTTAGAATTTGAGCTCCAGGCTTCCCGCAAAGATAAGGAGCTAATTTTTTGGGAGACCGACCAGGTCACCCGAACCTCTGCTGCCTTGGAGCATGTACTGAAAAAACTTGAAGACGGTTGGCAGGCACATACGCATCTGGAGGATCCAGAGATGCTGACTCAAGAGGCTGAGCGCCGGGCCACACTGAGGATTGAGCGATCGACGACCAAGCTGAAGGACCATCTCAGAGAATTGTGTGTCGCCGAACCATAATTGGCTTTTTTTTTCTTTTATTATTATGTTCCTCCATTTTTCAATAGGGACGTGGTCCCAGAAAATGTAGTACTTTTGATTTTAAATGAATGACTATGCTTACATCATCCTTTATCTGTTGTGCTTGTACCGTATCTTCTGTATTATGGTATTTGCCCCACTAGGGGACTTTCTGTGGACCTATTACCCTTGGTATACCTTGGTTTTAGGTATGGATAATAAGTTCGATAGAGATACTTAGAACAACTCCGTGGTAAGGTGGACATGGAAGTTCTTGGTATTGGGCGAAAGAATGCCATGGAATAGCTGGGCTCCAGAGGCATGTGAAGGTGAGAAAAGAGGCGCATGTACTAGAGGACCTAGTACAACATTTGTGGTCAGCTGCGAATATTTGTGGTCAATTGTGGACATTTATGGTCAACTGTGGACATTTGTGGGCCTATTATCCTTGGCGTACCCTGGTTTTGGGTACGGATAATAAGTTGAGAGAAAAACCAACATACTTACTCAGAGGTAATAAGGACGTGGTAAATATGAGGGTTTTACAACGGAGTCTTCCTACTCAGAGGTAATGAGGACGTGGCAGGAGTGGACTCAACGAAGAATACATAGAATAACTCAGAGTTAATATGGACGTGGAAGTTCTACGTAAGGGATAATTTGTTTGTGATAGAAGAGAAACAACTCAGAGGTGACATCGATGAGGCTATTTCGGAAATTTTGTAGGCCTATTACCCTTTTTTATGCACTGAAGCGCGGGTAATAGATTTTTTTGATGGAAGTTCAGAGGTATGATCATACATGACTTACTACCTAGAAGATGCGATATGGATTCATTTGGAGTGACCGGAGTGTAAGTTCAGCGGTACCTAAGGGTACATAACTCAACAATTCGGTTGATTCGGAGGGTGTCATTTAGACATAATATTTCTTCAGGAACTGGTCGTTGATGGGCATCATGAGCAAGTCTCCGTTTTGCTTTGCGAGACGGTACGCACCATTGGAGAATACGGTCTCAATGATAAATGGGCCTTCCCATTTGGGTTGGAACTTGCCGGCGATTTTATGAGTCATAACCATCGGCCTCCGAACTACCAAGACAAGATCGCCTACTTGGAATGTTCTTAGCTTGACCTTTTTGTTGAAGGCTCCAGAGATGCAGACTTGATAAAGCTCGATTCGTTGTTGAGCTGGAAGACTCTTCTCATCTAATGCCTCTAATTCCTGTAGCCGACGACGGTAGTTATCATCTGACGTTAGTCAGTAAGTGAGGGCGACGCTGAGCGAGGGGATTTAAGTTTCCAAGGGAAGAACTGCCTCACTTTCGTATACCAGTAAGAATGGTGTGTTCCTATTGGCTGTCCGGACTGTAGTACGGTACGCCCATAAGCATTTGCTAAGCTTTTTATTCCAGTCACGTTTATTTGAGGACACGAACTTCTTGAGAAGCTTGATTATAGTTTTGTTGAATGCTTCAGCCAGACCATTAGCCGTCGGGTTGTACGGTGTTGAAGCAACATTCTGAATTCGGTATTTGTCGCAAAATCGATAGAAGGCATGGCTCGCAAACTGCGGACCATTTTTGTGGATGATCCTTCGAGGCAGTCTAAAGCGATAGATGACGTGATGCTTGACGAAGTTGATCACGTTTGATGTCTTCACTTCTGCAAGCGGAACAGCTTTTGCCCATTTGGAGAAGTAGTCCGTAATTGCGAGTATGAAGCGGTGTCCTCTGGACGAAGGTGGAGTGATTGGACCAATGATGTCCATTCTCCATGCTTCGAATGGCCAGGATACCACCGTCGGATGTAGGAATTCGGATGGTTGATGTATAAAATCCGCATGGACCTGACAAGCTTTACACTTTCTTGCATAGTCTATCGTATCTGCTACCATCGTAGGCCAGTAATAGCCCATCCGGCGAAGGCGGTCTTGCTATTTTGGGCCAGGTTGATGGGCCCCGCAAACACCGTCGTGAGCTTCGTGCACAGCTTTTTTGGCTTCCGTATTTGACAAACACCGGAGCAGTAATCCATCATAGGATCGCCGATACAGCATTTTTGTCTCTGTATCGTAGAAGAATCTGAGAGAAGGTCTTTTGATAGAAGTGGCTTCTTTCGAATTTTCTGGCAAAATACCATAGACTACGAAGTCAATAAATGGAAGTCTCCAGTCCTGTGTCTCGTCGACCGTTAGGGTAGAATAATTTGCAGCAAATTGAACATTATTCTTAGGACAGCCAATTCTTGGCCTATTGCATCAACCAAATGATGAGTATGATTTGGAACTGCCAGGAAAGCGGTAAGACCTGCTAGGGCATCGGCTTAATGTTCCGGAGTCTGGGAACATGTTCTATGAAGAATCCTTTCAGGGACGTAATGATGGCAATTGCTATTTGATGATAACGAATTATGTCTTCATGGCGAACTTTATAAGAACCCCGGATCTGATTAACGATTAACTGTGAATCGCCATATGCTTCCAGGTACTCTACCTCCAGTTCTTTTACAAGTCAGAGGCCGATAACCAAGGTGTTGTACTCAGCCACGTTGTTTGAACAAGGTTCCGTGAGGGAGTATGCCCGATTGATCACCAATCCAGAGGGAGAAATCAGTTCCACTTCGACCCCAACGACGATATTGCCCTTGGGCTTGGTTCTTGAAGAACCATCGAAGAACATTCGCCAAAGGTATCATGGGAAGCCATATTTGAATTGGCAACCTCGTTTGGAATCTCTTCATATATTCTGGTTGACTCCGAACCTGGATGGGCCGCTAAAAATTCTGCCAGAGCTTGACCTTTAACAACCTTCTACGGGACGAATATCATGTCTTAGGGGGACAATAATATCGCCTATGTAGCAAGGTGAGAGCTGAGTGCACCTGGTTTGGTCATGAGGACCTTGAGGGGATTAACTCTTGATATAACGTGGATGGTCTGTCCTGTAACATAATTTCACGTCTTTTGAATAGCGAACACCAAAGCGAGACATTCCTTTTCCACGGCGGTGTATCTATGCTCAGGCCCTATCATCATTCGGCTGAGATAATAGATGGCTTGTTCATGCCTCGCATCATTGTTTTGTGCTAGTAGAGCACTGAGGAAATGCTCCATCGCTCATACATTGAGCAAAAACTGCTTTCCAGCAACCGGGGCCACCAGGACTGGAGGGTTCGACAGATATTCTTTAATATTGTCAAAGGCACGTTGGCACTCTTCATGCCATACAAAGGTGACGCCTTTCTTCATGAGGTGTGTGAAGGGTTGACATCGCCCGAAGAGGTTAGAGATAAACCTCCTGATATAAGCTAGCCTCCCTTAAAGGCCTCTGAGGTCTCGAAGATTTCTCGGGGGACCCACCTCCATGATTGCCTTTGTCTTTTCAGGGTCTATATTGATTCCCTGGGCGGTAATGATAAAACCCAAGAATTTTCCGCTAGATACGCCCAAGAAGGATTTGGTGGGATTCATCTTCAAGTTGTGTGCTCGTATCAGGTCGATTACTGTCCTCAGATCGTGCAGATGATCTTCCTTAGAATGGCTTTTAACGGCGATGTCGTCGATGTAACATTCTACTGTCTTACGCAGGTGATCTCTGAAGATGACACTCATAGCTCGTTGATATGTGGCACTGACATTCTTTAAACCAAAGGGCATGAATATGTAACAGTACAAGCTAATCGGCGTTCGAAATGATGTATGCTTTTCGTCGTCAGAAAACATCTTGATTTTGTTGTATCCTGAGAAGCCATCCATGAATGACATGCACTCAAAGCCACATATGTTGTCAATCATTATGTCCGTAATAGGAAGAGGGAACTCATTTTTAGGACATGCTTCGTTCAGATTCCGAAAGTCGATGCAAATTCGGATCTTCCCATTCTTCTTGAGGACCGGTACTATGTTGGCTACCCAGTTTGGGTGTTGTTCCTTACGGATGAAGCCGCTGGCTATTAGTTTGTTGACCTCAGCTTCGATAGAATTCATGATGTCTGGGCGAAACCGTTTTTGCTGTTGCTTGACCGACTTTGCGTCCGGATAAATGTTGAGCCTATGGCGTGCAACCTCGGGGTTTAGCCCTGGCATGTCTTCATAGCTCCAAACAAACATGTTAATATACTCTCTGACGAGTTGCAATAGCAGCTTCCGCTCTTCGTCTGTCAGACTTTTGCTGACGAAGATTGGCTTTGAAGAGAATTCATCACCGAGGTCAACTTGCATGACCTCATCTTTAGTAGGGGGATCTCTTGGTTCGAAACGCTTCTCCCATTGCGCATCTAGCTGTTGGACCCAAGGCTCTAATTCGAAAAGTTTGGGTACGTCTTCGTCTTCTTCATAGGCGTCAGCAAATGCCTTATTGACAGACCAAGCTTGCCTGAGTACGTCCCCGATGCTGACATCTGAATCAGAAGTGGGTGATCCAATCGAATGTGAATGCCATTCGTATTCCTCATCCGAGCTCTCGGAAGTTGTTGCAGGTGTAACATAGCCTAGACCTCGTCTGGTCTTGCTGTAATAATCCCGTGGTTTTCTTGCCGGGACTGGCAATTACAAAGGTAATCATCGGCCGGTGCCGTAGTTCAAGCCTGGCGTAGCTTCCATATCATATCCATGTTTTTGCATGAGGTACTTGGATCGGGAGCTATACAGATAAAGGAGTAGTCTTGCAGTGTCGGGTTCAAGATCGACTTCTTCTGGCCTGAAGGACTTTTGATTATTCTTTCGGCCAAAAATGATTGGATGATCTTCTCCCTCGACTATGAAGCAAGCGCCTTCCACGGGAGTAAGTTGGTTCTGATGGAACTGGGGATTCCCATGACCCTTCCTTTGGTGTGCGTATTGATCGATAGAAAGTTAAACAGATCAAATACGTGTTCTAACCCTTCATAGGCAGAAACTAGGGTTCACGAATTATACCTGCGACGAAAAGAAGACAAGTAATTCCTGGCAATCTCGAGCGGACGAACCCAAGATCTTCTGCACGTATTCCTTCCTCGAGTAGGACGTCGTATGGGCGACGATCTCCCAACCTTTTTTTCTTCTTGGCAGTACTCTTTTTCTTTCCTTACGTGAATCACAAATTTAGAGAAAATTTTAGATTTCTAATAATTAATCTGGCGGCCAGAGAATAGAGGATATATATAGGCAACGGCAGGGACCATGAGGAGAAATTAGGGTTAGCCTCCTAACGGATCTGGATATCCCGTGTTCAGTCCGAACACACAATCCAGGCCCATTAACAATAGCTCGGTCCACTAATGAGCTATTGTTGCACTACCTCCCTAATCCCAAATTATGTTTGTGGGCTCCATTTATTATATGCTCGTTTGGCTCCCCATGTTAAGATATCGTATGTCCGTCGATCAAATTAAGTTACTGACAACTATTTTGATTCGACATCTTTTATCCTTAAGTAGTACCGCTCAACTTTATTTGTCATGTCGGATATAATCCACCTGCAGGGTTTACATGACAATCCTTATGAGCTCCTTAAGAGGATATCATCAACCCGATGTATCGGGACATGGATTCCATTTATAATCAACAGCCCATCATACATACAATATTATTACCCAATTCATAGAGGTTGTTGATCCATAATGAATCTCACTCTTTTATGAGTCAAAGTAATGCACGTTGCATATACATGTTCGTTATTATATCCGGATTAAGAGTACAAGCATCCATAATAACAGAGGTGTTTGTTCTCTTATGTAGTCAGTACAAAGAGAACAACCTCAAGTGGTCCTGTTCAATACACACAAAGTGTACTAGTGTAAACCTATAGTCAAGATAGACTAATACCAGATTACACTACAACCTTTCCAATAGATTGTCCAAGTCCATCTAGGTTGTGAACTATTTATATACTCCATAGAAAACTGATAATATGATCTTATGTGTGACACCACACACCATATTATCTACAATATAGAATATCAGACATTTGCATTAACACTTGCGACAAATACAATATGCAAACATTTGCCCATATGATTCTTATTCAAAATTTAAGGAAATAAGGTTACTACAAAAGTGATGCTTTTAGTATATAACCCTAACAATCTCCCACTTATACTCAAAGCATTGCTTTTCAGTATACTGTTACAAATCTCCCACTTATACTTAAAGCCATGCTGCTACACATCTGACTCCCATTCCCTCAACATGACTGTCAAAAGCCTTAGCTGGTTAGCTCTTTGTAAAGGGATTAGCTAGGTTGTCGGCTGATGCTATCTTGATCACAACAACTTTTCCTTTCTTTACGAAATCTCGTATCAGGTGGTACTTGCGCTCAATGTGTTTGCCTGTCTTATGGTCTCGTGGTTCCTTCGAGTTTGCAACTGCACCACTATTATCACAATAAAGTGTAATAGATTTAGGCAAACAAGGTACCATATCCAAGTCCAATAGAAAGTTTCTGAGCCAAATCGCTTCTTTGGCTGCCTCAGAGGCTGCCACATACTCGACTTCTATGGTGGAATCAGCAATACATTTTTGCTTGATACTCCTCCACACAATGGCTCCACATTCCAAAGTAAACACATAACCTGAGGTAGATTTCCTGGAATCCCTATCTGACTGAAAATCTGAGTCTGTATACCCCAAGGAAACTAAACTATCTGCCTGGTAAACTAGCATATACTCTTTAGTCCTTTTCAGGTACTTCAAAATATGCTTTACGGCAGTCCAGTGCTCTTGTCCTAGGTTAGACTGATATCTGCTGACCATGCCTACGGCAAAGCAGATGTCTGGTCTCGTACATAGCATTGCATATATTAAGCTTCCTACTGCTGAAGCATAAGGAACTGCCTTCATGTTCTCTATCTTTTTAGGTGTCCTCGGACACTGCTCCTTTGATAGAGCAATTCCATGTCTAAAAGGTAAGAAACCTTTCTTAGAATTTTGCATACTAAAACGAGTTAGTATAGTATCGATATAGGAAGCTTGGGATAAGCCCAACATCCTTTTCTTACGATCTCGTAGAACTTTGATCCCAAGGATGTGACCTACTTCTCCCAAGTCCTTCATATCAAACTGTTTGGATAACCATACCCTTACATCAGATAATACCTTAACATTGTTTCCAATGACCAAGATGTCATCCACATAAAGTACTAGGAACACCACCACATTTCCGTCACACTTTCTGTATACACATGATTCATCCTAACATTGATCAAATCCATAGGATTTTATCACCTGATCAAAACAGATGTTCCAAGATCCGGAAGCTTGCTTAAGTCCATAAATGGACTTTTTGAGCTTACAAAGAAGATGCTCCTGACCCTTTTCAATGAACCCGTCTGGTTGCTTCATATAGATGTCTTCCTCAAGACTTCCATTAAGGAAAGCTGTCTTGACATCCATTTGCCAAATCTCATAATCGAGATGAGCTGCAATAGATAAAAGAATCCGAATAGACTTAAGCATGGCTACAGGAGAAAAGGTTTCCTCATAATCGATACCCTCTCTTTGAGTAAAACCTTTTGCTACAAGCCGAGCTTTAAAGGTTTCAACCTTACCGTCTGATCCTCTTTTTCTCTTATATACCCACTTACATCCAATGGCTTTTACACCAACGGGTGGTTCTACAAGCTCCCAGACCAGATTAGAATCCATAGATTCTATTTCAGATATCATTGCTTTTTGCCAAGACTCTGCATCTTTATCTTGGAGTGCTTTATTGTAGGTACAGGGATCATAATCTTGTTCCTCAGGGACGAGGTCTGACGACTCTTCCAAGAACATATATCTATCAGGTTGTATCACAACCCTTCCACTACGACGAGGCACTATCGGTTGTGGTGTAACATTTATGACACGTTGTGCAGTTATTTGTGGTTCATCCTCTTGTACTGTTGGTACTGAAGTACTTGGTGTCTCACGTCTTAGTTCTTCTAGAACAACTCTACTTGTGGGTTTATGGTTCATCACATAGTCTTCCTCTAAGAATCGGGCATTGGTGCTAACAATGACCTTCTGATCCTTAGGGCTATAAAATAAACCTCCTTTCGTTCCTCTTGGATAGCCTACAAACAAGCATACTTCTGTACGAGATTCCAACTTATCTGCTTTCCCATTCAGCACATGTGCTGGACTACCCCAAATGCGAACATATTTTAGACTAGGCTTACGCCCAATCCACAGCTCTGTGGGAGTAAGAGGTACTGACTTAGAAGGAACCAAGTTCAAAATATAAGCTGCAGTCTCTAAGACATATCCCCAAAACGAATCTGGCAAATCCGAATAACTCATCATTGATCTAACCATCTCCATAAGAGTTCTATTCCTTCTTTCGGCTACACCATTCTGTTGGAGCGTTCCAGGTGCAGTCAATTGGGATGCAATCCCAGCCTCTGATAAATAATCCCTAAACTCTCCAAAGAGGTACTCGCCACCACGATCTGATCGTAATGACTTGATACATTTTCTATGACGTTTCTCTGTTTCAGCCTTGTATTCTTTGAATTTCTCAAAGCACTCAGACTTACGGTGCATCAAATAAATGTATCCATACCTTGAATAATCGTCAATAAATGTGACAAAATATTCAAAGCCACCTCTAGCTTGGATAGTCATGGGTCCACACAAATCAGAATGAACCAATTCCAACACATCTTTGGCCCTATACCCCTTTGCCGTAAAAGGCCTTTTGGTCATTTTACCTTCCAAGCAGGATTCACAGACTGGTAGTGCCTCCACTTCCAATGAACTCAAAGGTCCATCTTCAACCAGTCTTTGAATCCTTCTTAGGTTAATATGCCCCAATCGTAAGTGCCAATGATATGTTTGGTTCAACAAGAAGGTTCTTTTCTCTTATTTTTGTCATTTTGCTTTTTCTAATTATGCATGTTTATTATTGTGTGGTTGTTTTTTTTGAAAAACCAAGCCTACATTAATAATGGACAACATGGACATAATATCTACTAGTAGAAAAACCCTCATTGTTAAATAACTAAGTGGGAGAGGATTTTTATTTAGTATAAATCTTATGGTCTCCATTACTGGTTTGTAGGTGATGTAATTATACTGGTTTGGTGGTATAGACATTTGTCACTTGTGTGTGTAAGTTGATGCCCATACCGTGTTCCATAGTATACATTATACGAAGCTTGTTAATCTCAAGGTAGTTTAAAGATAGCCCTTTATTGATAAAATAAGGTATCTTTTCTGGTGGGATTACATCATCAACAGAAGGAACATCAGTGTACGCAGCCATATATTTGGCTAGCTCTAACTTCTCTTCATCTACCCCCTGCATTAACAAAGATTGAGAGGATGACCTGGACAACTTGATCGACAAGGGTCCCACTGGTGGTGTTGAACGTGGGGTCGTTGGTGCACTAGCGGTCCCTGGCTTAGCGCTTGGTGCTGGACGTGGAGTCGTTGGCTCACTAGCGGTCCATGGCTTAGCGCTTGGCTGTCGATTTGTCCCGGGGAGACGAATGACCATCGGCTTAACAGAAGGATTGATCTCCTCTGATTGTTGTTGGCCAGCTCTCGGCAGCTTGATTGTCAGTGGCTCCTCGGTGGGTCTCGGCCCTTGGCTGGACCTTAGAAGTCGTATAATCATCTGCTCCTTTTGTGCAATGAGCACCGGTAGACTAGTTGCTTCTTAACACAGAGTGGCTACAAAAGGTACAGTTCTGCCTGGTTTGCGGGCCTGGAGATGAATCTTCAGAGGTTCTTCTAATCCCATTGTAGCCTCTGTCTGCTCTTGAGCATCCTCTTTGATCAGGGGCCTTTTCAATTTCTCGTACATGTAGGAATCCGAATAGTAGGATTCGACCCCTTTGAAGGTATCGATGTCGATGGATTTCGTTTATATGAAGCCGTGCTTGTCGACATATTTGAAGCACTGGTGCAATGTGTAGGGCACGATCATATAATCGTGTATCTACGGATGCCCCAGAAGAATGTTGTAGGACGTATCTGCATCTATGATATAGCAAGTCACTTTCGACTGAAGGTCACAAATTTGGTATTTCAGGCGAATCTTCCCAATATGATAGCTTCTCCCTTGATTAAAACCGCTGATGGCGGTGCTGGTAGGTGTCAGTCGATGCATAGGGATACGCAGGAGGTGGAGCAAGCTCTTCGGAATGATGCTTATTGAAGAACCGGGATTAATGTGCATCCGATCCACCTTGATGTTGCCGACGTATCCAGTGTAATACGGAGGGCAGTCGTACAGGTTGGTCTTGATGAGCATATCCTGCGAAATGAATACGATGTTGGGCATTGCACCTGTACAAGCGCTGTCCTGGAGATCCGCTGGCGAGCTCTTCCCTATAAGCTTGACCTGAGCCAAATAAGCATTGGCATTCCGGAGTGTTTCGCTCAGTGCGACGCGAACATCCTTAGAGAGTCTTAAGAGCTCATATAATGATAATTTGGCTGGTGTGTTGGCCAATTTTGCCAGGATATCAAAATTGTAGGGCCTCTCCAGCCCCTGAGGTGCATCTTTACGGAGCGGCTTGTCAAAGCGGGTCTCCTTTGGCTTAGCCTTGTCGGCCGACAGAGGCTGAGAAGGTCCTGGGGCATCAGCAGTGGCCGGCTGACGTTCTTCAGCCGAGTTACCCGGTATGGGTTGAGATTGTGCACCGGACCGAATAACGACAGCTATTGCTTCTTCAATACCGGCTGAGATTGTACGCCAGGACTTAGCTTTTCCATCCTTCTTCTTGCCGGTAGGGGATGATGCTGACTGAGTTACTTCTGGCACCAAGTCCGGGTGGATCCACATGACCTCCCCTCTTGACGTGGTGAGGGGCACCAGCCCAGTCGTCTGGTCTCGAAGAGGTGAAAGGTTAGTGACCTCCATTGTTGCCCGGGGGATGGGTACCACGCCATCTTGAGTCCTCGTTGGAGGAAAGCTGCCGAATTGGACCGACACCATGTTGGCAGCTACGATTACCTCTTCGAAATCAATAGCCAGAGCCTTGGAATCGATGAGATTCTGGATGTACCGCTTCAATTGGAAGCAGTCCTGAGTAGCGTGGTGGACGTAGCGGTAGAAGTGACAATACTTTGGGCTTTCCATCTCTGCAGGTCGAGGTTCACGTCTCGGCGGAGGGAGCTGAATTCTATCTCCTAGCAAAAGCATGTCAAAGATGGGCCTGACGTGGCTATCCTCGAAGGAGTAAGTCACCTAAGGCCACTTCTTCTCTACCTGCTTTGGTTCAGGCTTCTGCGCTGTATCGGCTACCATAGCCTGTTTGCCTTTGGTGTCTCAGTTGTTAGAGGAACTGCCGTCGTTGTTGTTGTTGGCATTAGGGCGTTTGCTCTTATCCTCTCCATCCGAGATATGCAATCCCAGTTGACGAGCCTTCTTCAATTTTGCTTCTGCGCTAGTGGCACTGATGATGAAGGTCTTTCAGTCCTTAAATTGACTTTCACCCATCCAGAGGCTGATTGTGGGGAGCAGCCTCTTTTGGCAAATCTCAATTAAAGAAGCGTCCGGATTACCGGAGGGCAATTTTATTGCGGTTTGGTGAAACCTCTCAATGTAATTCCTTGTCAGCTCTTTTTCTCCTTGAACAACATCCATGAGGGTTAAAATTGTCACATCTTGTCCCACCTCGTAGAACCTTTCCAGGAACATATATTTGAAGTTGACGAAGGAATGGATGCAGTTATTCGACAAGTTGTGGTACCAATCGAATGCGACCCCCTCTAATGCCCCAATGAACAACCTCGTAAGGATGGTGTCATCATGCGGCAGATGGTCTATTGTGACTTTGAATTAGGTCATGTACCGGCTTGCAGAGGTCTTCCCGTCATATGGATTGATGTTGAATGGTTTGTATCATGGAGGGAAGGGGACATCTCTCCATGCAGCGGGATACGACTGTCGTATCCTAAGGTCTTGAGAGATTTCTCGGGCGTAAAACATTGCACAAAACTCCTGGACCTCTCTTCTTGCCTCCGTAGCCTCTTCTGCAGAAGTCAGAGCCGATATTCCGGGTGGATTGTCGCCCGGGGTTGGTACGGTCGTGTTTGAGTCCACATTGGCGGCGGAACCCAAGCTTGTTTGACCAGGTGTCCTTCCTTGGAGAGCCGGTAGGGCCGCCTTGATCTTGTCTACTGACTTAACCAAGGTTTAAACTATGGCCTCAAGAGTGTCGAGGCGCTGCCGATCACTGGGACCGTCTTGATCATTCTCAGTCATAAATGCTGTTCTCACATGAGGAGAAGTAGAAGGAACTGTAGAAGACGTACCCTTCGAATCATACCCTCGCATAGAGAAGTCGTCGGGGTATATAGGAATATTCTCCTCTGGCTCAGACTCAGAGGAAGTGCTACCCCCTGCATAGGAGGTTGCCTCATCTTGGCTTTCGTTGACGTTTTCAGAGACGTCTGAGTCTGTTGGGAGGATTGTTTCCCCTGGTTCATCTCCTTAAAACACCGAATTCTTGTGGATATTCCGAGGAGTGCTACCCCAGCTTCAACTACCCCCAGGGATATAGATGACGAATCTCAAACTGTTGAAGATTTCGTCTTTGAGCGGGTACCTTGATAAACTCCTCCTGTGACGGCTATGGACAACCTCTTAGATGGGAGTTTCTTGGCCGTACTGGTTGAGATCATCGGGTTGGAGGTATTTTTTTATCCCTCCTTTGCCAATAGGGACCTTCCGGGCAGAGTTACATGAGGCGACAGGAAGTGCCTCGTCTTCCGAGCTTTGTTGTAGGACCGGTCCTAGCTGCTACAGTCGTTGGAAGACGGACTGCCAGTCCTCTTGTACTGCTGTCTTATTGCAGCAGCAGTTGACAATGACTTGAGTATAGTGATGTCCATGGAAGGACTCTTTGCACACCAAGGTTTCTTCTGTTTCCTTGCTCTTGTGAAGAATCACATCTCGCAAGTCAAGTACATCTCGATCAACCGTTACACTCGTTTTGTGGGTATGAGAATCCCGAGCGCACGAGTGTGTTGGCATCATGTTTGATCCCTGATGCGGGGCTAGTAAAACTACTTGCCCTCGATCATTGTTGGGAGACTCTTGGAAACCACCCTGTCCGTTTGCCGCCGGGGGCTGGACACGGGTGGTTCTGTACAACTTTCCATCGGAGGCCCGCATAACAGTTAGTAGGACTCTCTGATGGTCAGATGTTGGGACAGCTGACTGAGTTAGACGAGCCCATGCTGTCCTAGACTTCTTCGTTCTAGCACCCGAGGGTGCGTAGTAGGAACAGTCCAAACTGTGCCGCATAAAATCTGGCACATTCTCATTGGAGCTTCTGATGTCAGGACCGCATAAGAGACGGTCTTTATGAACCCAAGCTGCATAGGGCAGATGGCTGGCTGTGGGAATTGGATGCCGTATAGGTTATCTTCCTGCGGCTAGGATTGGTGGCCGCGTAGGCATTCTGCATGCGACTGGGATTAGTGGCCGCATGAGCCTTCTGCATACGGCTGGGATTGGTGGCCGCATGAGCCTTCTGCATGCGGCTGGGATTGGTGGCCGCATGAGCCTTCTGCATGCGGCTGGCACCGTTATGTGGCTTTTTCCTGGACCACATAGAGTTCCTATTTGCTTCCGTAAGTCCAGTATCGTAGTGTTTTCCTTTGCCGGACTTGGGGACAGTAGGGTCCTCTATGACCCGAAGTGGGGCCGCATGTGAGTCTTCTTTGCCGTCTTGGGCAGCAGAGAACACTTCTTCCAGAGCTTGGAGAGGGGTAACAGTTTTAGGCCTCCACGCCTTGCGGGCCTTCTTTGGGCTAGCTCGCTTCTGGATGGGGCTAGCGCTCCCGTCGGAGAGCATCTCTTCAAACGCTTGCTGGTCGAAGTGAATAACCAGCATCTGTTGCGTGGAGCCGAGTTTGGCTGCGTTCGATTGCGTCACCAACTTCTCAGCAGTGGAGAAGTTAGTCCCCAGCAGAGTCGCCATCGTGTTTGCTATTGATTGTCATAGAACAGAACAGTTTTATAGGAGGACTGAACTTTAACTCACAATTATAAACTCGCTTGTGCAAAAGAGAGCCTAGGAACAAAACCTAGGAAAAATAATCTAAGTACAATTGTTTAGTTTTGATTCTGGGAGGGTGACGGTAGGGGCTCGGGAAAGTGCTATCAACTCTGCCTTACTCCTTGGACGATCGAACGCAACCTCAGCTCCGGTGAAGAAATGCTCTCTCTGCCCAGGTGTGTATATCTCTCTGTGTGTCTCTGTATATGCAAGGGAATAACACCTTGCTATTTATAGGAATTTATGAGTAATGGGGTGTACAGCCATGTGGCTAATTTTGGGCCACATCCTTGTAACTATGCCTCGAGAAGTAGACAGCTGGGGATTGGTTAAGATTGATAATGATCTGTTTGTTGCACTAACTTGGAACTGTTAAGACTTGGTCAATTTCTGCCACGTGTCTCAACTGCTATCTGTGGCGAGCCGCATGAATAATGTATCCTGGCTGAGCCATATGAAGGACTGTTCCATAGTCGAGCCGCATGATGAGTGTCTCATGACCGGGCCGCATGAAGGTTGTCTCATAACCGAGCCGCATGAAGGACGTCTCATAACTGGGCCGCATGAGAGTTGTCTCATGGCCGTATGAGAGTTGGCTCATAACCGAGCCGCATGAAGGACGTCTCATAACTGGGCCGCATGAGAGTTGTCTCATGACTGAGCCGCATGAAGGTCGCATAGGCGATCCGCATAAAGAATCTTCTTTGGAATTTGTGAACTGTGCAAGATATCATGATGATTTTCTCGTCTTTTTAGGAGCATGTCATGTCTTGTCTTTATGTTAGAGCCATCATCTCTGTCAGAGCTGTCGTCTTTATGTCAGAGTAATTATGGCAAGCTATTTAGGCTGATTTTGAACCGTATACGGCCGCATGAAGCTTTCTGAGCCGCATGAAGTTTCCAGAGATTTTGAACCGTATGAAACTCCCCAGGTTTTGAGCTGCATGAAGTTTCATGTTGATTCTAGGCCGCATAGAAATTCATATACTTTTTCTTGCTTCTACAGTGACCCTCTTCCCGGGCGGCAAGATGATCCTCATCAAATACGTCCTTTCCTTCATCTCCATATACACCCTGGCAGTTTTCTCTCCCGTAAGAAGGTCTTAACCTCAGTGGAGTCCCTCTTGGCCAACTTCTTCTGGGTAACAGCAATGGCAAAGATAAACACCACTGGACCAGCTAGGATATGATGGCCAAACCTACTGAAGCGGGCGGACTCGGCTTTGCTAAGTTAGCGCACATTATAGATGCCTGCTCCATGAAGTTGTGGTGGAAGCTTCGTACGGATAACTCCACTTGGACCAGGTTTATGAAGGCCAGATACTTTTGTCATTCACACCCTGTAACAGCCGTCGCCAAAAATTGCTCCTCCGTATCTTAGTACCGTCTCCTCCAGGACCACCGCCTCACAGAGCCATTCATCATGCTTCAGTTTGGCAACGACGACTCATCGTTGGGTCACAAGCGTTGGCTAGGCAACACGGTCCTCCAGTTATCCCCGAACGCCCCATCGAACTGCACGATCTGCGAGCTATGGGACAACCACTCTGGTTGGCTTTGGGAGTGGGCCAGAGATTGGCTGGGACCAGAGGCGACTGCCGACCTAGCCAACGCTGATATCCGGCTTTCCGAGTCCCCTGACGTCTTGCGGTGGTCTTCCACTTTCGGTAGCAATTTTACGATGGCAACTGACAGGATCGTCGTGAGATGTAACGGAGTGACTTCCCCGTTGATCGCTCCTTTTTGGCACTCTTGCATCCCCATCAAATGGTTCATCCTCCTCTGGAGAGCTACCGTTGGAAGCTGCCAACCGACGATTCACTTGCCTCCACCGGCTTCAGCTTTGCTTCGAGATGCCATTGCTGCAAAGAATACCACTCAGAAACTATTGAACACATCTTGCTCACCGGGAACCTTGCCGCTCAGCTGTAGACCAACCTCTCTATCAGATGTGGCCAGGTTACCCGGGTCGGGGGCTTCAATAATCTTCTTGCCATATGGGATCATCTCATGGGCATCAGATCATCGCAGCCACTGGAATTTGGGTTCTCTGGAAGAACCGAAATAAATATAGGTACGAAGGACGCCAATACACCACTTCACATCTGAACAGGGAAGCCCTCCATCAAATCCTTAAGATCGGCAGACGCTGCTCTTACTTGTCAAACCACTTCTTGTCGACGTTAATCAACCCTACGGTTTGGGCCAGCTAGGTTTTTTGTTGCTAATGGTCTTTTCTCTTTTTGACGGTCTTGTCACGCTTAGCGCGTTTACTTGTATAGGCTTCAGCATTTTGTGCCTGATACATCCATAAAGTTCCATTTTCTTGATATATATATATATATGCTGGAAACATGTGTTGTGCAGGCCTTTATTGCCCTGGAGGTAGTCTCCAACCTTAGATCTAGGGCATGTCCCATCCGTGCCAGATCGGGCTCCACCCGGAGCCCCAGCCACCTAAAGCTTCTTTCCCTCTCCTCTCTCTCCCGACCTCCACCATCCCTTTCCCATGCGTAGCTCCTTCCAATTCCTTGGGATTTTTGCATGCTGGCTCCATGGTTAGTTGATTTGACGCTCGATCATCAGGCCGATCATCAAAACTTTGGCCCTGCTCTATACTCCTCCCCCTCTTTAGATGGCCCTAACTAATACTTTTGTACCATCGCTGGTGGCTGCTCAGACTGTGTTTTCAAATAATTGGTTAGAGGTTCAAGTTTTCGGGCAATTTTTGTCGGTAACAGGCTTGCCTTCCACTACCTTTGCTCACCCTCTTCCTCAGATGGCGTCATTGAGGTCCTTTGCTCAAGCACTAGTGGGTGTCAGTCTTCGTTGGCCTATGACACTTCTTGGCAAGGTGTCAGAGCTATTCAATAGCGATCCCGCAGTATCTTTCTTAGCGAAGACAAGCATCTTCTCCTGCATCCGATGTTAATAGATCTGATTGGTAAGTTTTCCTACAAGCAGCCTACTGTTGACTTGATTAGGAAGGCTTTCTTTGCATTTTGCTTTGTAGGTGTTCTTCGTATCGAATTTGTTGATAACAAACACATCAATAACATGTCTAGACTGGAGGTGGATTTTCTACTTTTGTGGTCACACATGACTTGGTTCGTGGCAAATGCGCCAATAAGGATTTTTTAATGGATAATAGATTTTGACCATTTGGAAGAAACATCTATAGCTCCTGTTTGGGTTAATATCCCTGCTCTGCGTCACCAACTATTTGATCAAACAATACTCTTCAAGTTGGAGAAGTCGTTTGTCACCTCTCCCGAAGATTGATAATGCTACTTCTGAGTTTACGCGACCTAGCGTAGCTCCTATTTTAGTGGATATGGACCTTAGCCATCCACTTCCAGATCGTGTTCATGTGAACCTTTCAGACAATATGAGCTACTGGCAGGGGGGTATATTTAAAGAGATACCAGATTTGAAAGATTTATCATCATCTAGGCCATTCCGACTTGGCTTGCACATTAGTCTATGAGCCTATGTTGCAGGTTGCTTCCATAGCTCTAAGGAAATAGACAGTGGAGGCCCCTATATCCCATTTCCTTCCTCTATCCCCCAAGAGGTTAATCCTGTAGTTTGTGCGATAGATTCCTCTCCTGCCTTGAGTGAGCATCTTTTCGCTCCTGCGATGGAGACCCTGTAGCAAAGTGGCGCTAGGAGAGCATCAAGTTTACTCTTTGGATCCTTGGCATCGATCGATCAACTGGAGGAACTTCCTCCTCCATCTACTTTAGAGGTGGGACAAGTTTACTCGAGCCTGTGGCTGATTCGAATGATGGTTTCTACGTGGTTTTGGGGCTGCGGCTCAGGAGGTAGCTACTTAGGCATCGGGGTAGGTCCCTACAACTAGATGTAGTTTCAAGGCTCCTTATACATGAGTCTATGTCTTTCTAAACTTCTGTAAACTATTTTTCTCTCTCCTCCATTGCCACCTTCTAAACTTCTCTAAACTATTTTTCTCTAAACCCTAATCCTAGTTCTTCCTTCCTAGAGCATATTTCTTCTCAAAACTCAAGGAGAAGGATTCTCTCACCATTCTCCTTCATCTTTCATCATCAAATTGAGGTATATTTTCACACTTCTCTCCAAATTTCCTTAATTTTCTTTATTATTTCATGGTTCCCAAGTTGTTCAATAGGGGGAAGAGACTTCGAACCGAGGGTGCGCCCTCTTCGAATGCTCCTCCTCGTATTGAACCACCCGTTGAACAACCCAATCAACAACCCATTCACCCGTTGTTCAACCCACCTCGTCCACTCGACCCCAACACGTACGATGACCGGATATTTGTATCACTTGACGCTTCCAATGAGTGGTTTAGTGATTTTCGATCACGTTCGGTGTATGCGGGTCACCCTATAAATTTTACTATCTTTTCACAATATGATTCACTCTTTCATGATCTATGTCCTGATGAACTTGTTACCACCAATTCAGTTATCTATCTCAATGCCATCCAAATGTTTTATTGCAACCTTACTCACAATGATACTCATATATTTTCCCGGGTTGCGGGCATTGATATTTCTTTTGATGATTTTGACTTGGCCGAACACCTTGATCTTCCGGAGCCTGACTTATAGAAGAAACTTGTTGAAGCTCGCAAGTTTCAGTTTTTCGATGGGTCATCCCTAAAAAGCTTTAAGGACGACTTGTGTACCCCTAACACACGTCCTCGCAAGCTTCTCTCCAAGTTTCTCAATCCTTACTTTTATGAACTTTATTGGATCGTCTTTAACACGATTCTGTCCAAAGCAGGATCGACCGATGAGGTTACATACTTTGAAATCTCTGCTTTGTATCACCTCCATTTTCATGTTCCTTTTAATCTTCCACGTACCATGATGGACTGGATGATTAATGCTAGGAAGAAACCAAGATCCTTGGTTTATGCTCTTTATCTTCCTATGCTCTTTCGTGCTTTTCGTGTACCTCTTGATGAGTATCAGTTCCTACCTGCCCCTACCTTCCTCTCTAAGGCACGGCGGCTTCAGGCAGCAGTTGGCTCACCTATTGTCTCCGAGCACTCTGACGATGAGCCCGACGCCCCTCCTCTTGGACAGGATCCTCCTCCTCCTCTTGCTACTCTTGAGTCACTCAAGACTATGCTCCGCGATCGATTCACTTTAGAGGATGATCGCTGGACTCAGCTTGACTACCGGACTACCCTGCAGATGAGTGCCATTAGCAACTCACTGCACGATATTCGGTACTCTATGTCCTGACATCCTTCTATGCCTATTCCCATGGAGCGGGACCCTGCTCGCGATAGATACAATATCGATGACCCTTGGGTTATCTGCTACCTGGATCCATATGCGACTTTCGTGGACCCTCGTCGTTCCTTCACTGATCCATCCGACGACATTGGGCCTTCACGAGCTCGATGATGGATGTGGATTTCTATTTGCTGCTACTGAGGATCATAGTTTATGCTTTTATGCATTTTTCGTTGATGTAGTTGTTTTTATTTCTGTACTTTGGTTGTATTGGACCTCATTATGTGACTCTTGGAGATATTTTATTATGCCGTTTATCAGTTTATGCAGTTTATCATTATTATTTTTGGTGTGCTTGCCAATCATTATTTCTGGTTGTTTGATAAATGCCAAAAGGGGGAGAAATATTTTGCTATATTCATATTACATCATCATATCATTTTTTTCTGGCTTTGTGTATCTGTGCTTTGAGAAAGATTGTTTTTATCAGGACAACAGGTTCAAAGAAATGTTTACGGAGGAGCTATTGCTAGCTCTGTACTAATTATGGGGGAGCTACGCTACTATTTTTTTAATGTGTACAGGTATGAATATTGAATATATAAATATCATTCTGTCAATTATCAATATGGGGGAGATTGTTGACACAAAATCACAGTCAACCATATATTGATACAATTGACAACATGATACTTGTAATATTTCAATACGACACATGAAGACTGAATTCAGTACAAGCCAGACGACAGCTCGCACCTGCAATGCTTCATAGTTTGAGTCTGTATTTCATATTTTTATTTGAGTCTAGACTTATGTAAACTGAGCTGTGCTGAGCATTTTGAGACTTAGACTATACCTATACCTCAAACCAAAAGCCCCACCAAACATCCAAATAGTCCATTGACCTATTGGGCCTATTCCGTGCTCTGGAGACAGAGTTCGGGCCAAACTCTGCCTCCACACAGAGTTCGGGCCGAACTCTGCCTCCTAAAATCTAGGACCCTAATTTTTAGGGTTGGCTGGATGCAAGTTGTCCAACGGCCAAATTTTTGAATATTCCAACCAGAATTCTGGCCGAATTCTGCATGTATGGTATCCTATAATAGGCCATAAATTCTCTCATTTTTAATTATCCAATCTTCTCTTCTCTCTAAAGCCTTATACAAGCCATACCCTTCTCATCTACTAGCCACAAGCTCCCTAAGCCTCAAGGTGCTCAATACTTTTTAGTTAGGAGTTTGTGTAAGAGTTCAAGAAGTCGCTTGGAAAATTCCAAGCATCGCCACTACGATCTCTGTAAGAAATTGACGTGCTCTTCTGAAGAAAAGGCACAGGGTGTAACTAATATTTCACAAATAGTGGATTTAATCTTGAGCTAGAGTTCTCAGGCCTGGACTAGTCCTCTACGAGGAAAACCAGGTTAAAATTGGCTGTGTTTGCGTATGTTTTCTTGCTCTTTACTATTTCCGCATTTATTCTGATTATTTACTGTTGGTGAAAGAGTTTAATTTTTAATTGGACATTATTGTCATAAACTCTATTCACCCCCTCTAGAGTTGCCTATTTGTTCTTCAGTTGGTGCATCACTTTCCCCCTCCCAGGCCCCGATATGGCCTCCTTGTCATGCCCCGATCCCGCAAGATCGTTCGTCCTCGCTTTGGTCTCTGCAGAACTGTTCATCCTCGCTTGGGCGGGATGTCGTATAAGCCTAAGTTGCGCATGCACTGTCACTTCCGTTTTCCTTTATACGTATTTT
This sequence comes from Iris pallida, assembly GCA_029216955.1. Lineage (NCBI taxonomy): Eukaryota > Viridiplantae > Streptophyta > Magnoliopsida > Asparagales > Iridaceae > Iris > Iris pallida. The sequence goes on from JANAVB010007397.1 coordinate 18,597,580, forward strand.
CAGTATACGTGCACGAAATTCTGACATTTGTCAGGTCACCTGTATTTTGACTTGTCTTGTTTAGCCTAGTCTTGGTTTAATTTGCCCTTGGTTCGGTGCGGCATGACTTGGCTGGGCTCGGTTTGTTTTGGGTGGGATTGAGATGAGAAAAGTTGGTATATAAACCACCTTCTCTCTTTCCTCCATTATTTCTTATTACTTCTCCACCTTCTTCATCTTCTTACTCATTTACTCTTCCACCAACCCAAGGCAAGTGCAACTTGCTTCATGATCGATCTCATATTTTATTGTTCCATTCTCTTCCTTACATGATTCTAAGCTTCTTTAGGACTTGGCATATTTGGTTTTGATGGATGGATTTTTGTAGATCTACGTCTTAAGATTTTCTTGTTTTCTTTGGTTTTGATCTATTAAAATTTAATAATTTTGAAAACCAGTTGCTCCATGATGTAGAAAATTTTGCTCTACCCAATTTTGACCTTTGAAAAGCTTGATTTCGACTCTTATTCGAGGAGTTATGGCAGTTTGAAGTTCATGGATTCAACTAAGCATTCTGTGCTGGTTGGAGAAGATGAACAGTGCACGCGCTCTCTTTAGCGCCGTGCTATTTTGTTGCGAGCATGCGCTCTTTAGTGTCGTGCCATCTCGTTGCGCTCTTTAGCGCCACGTTCTTCAGTCGTGCGCGACTTGGCCGAGCGCCACTTGCCGCACGCCATCCTGTGCTTCTAGCCGAGCGCCACCTAGTACTGCGCTCTTCGATCGTACGCCACTTGGCCCAGCGCCACTTGTCGCGTGCCATCCCGTGCTTTTCGTTGAGCTCCATTCTCGTCGCATGCGCCAATTGTTGTACACCTAATAACCAGTGTATCTCCAGGCTTGTTCTCGTATAGCTTTTTGTTATATGCTTGTCCATGTACTTGGCCTATCTTGTAACGACCCAACTTGACTACTATATACAATGGAACCAGTAACTTGAGCATGGCAATACTTGACTGTAACCAGAACCTGACCTGAACACGACATGACAATACGATCCCGACTTGATAACTTGTTAATACTACGCACGACAGAACTTGAGCTTGATGAGATTTGAACTGAATATTGACTTAACTTGAACATGATAACATGAACCCGTCTTATATAATCTTAACATGACCAGTAAACCTGACATGACATGTGGCCCGTCGAGGCGTACTTCTGCCGAGTACTCTTGATATGACCAGTAAACCTGACATGACATGTATAATCTTAATTGCTGTTGCGACAGCTATTCTTGTCTTGCTAGTGTAACTCTTGCATTGACTCTGTGGTTGATTGTGTCTCTACAAGCTACCCGTCTCGTCTTACATCATGTCTAGGACATAGATTCCTGGTTACCACGGTCATGGATTCATAATAAATCTGACTAGGCTAATGACTAGATTGATCAAGTAGTTCATATAGAAAGATTTTCCAGTTACAGGCGATCATATTATTCCGGCCACACCTGTGGACTTGTAACCAGCCGATGAGTAGGGCACATTTCCAGCACACTGTCATGTGTTTCGTGTCTTGAATCATAAGTACTAAACTACACCAGTAATCTTGATAACATTTGTAACTCTTGTAACCCCGTCTGGATAACCTGGATAGTCTGTAGAGCTTATGACTGCGGGAACATCTCATTGCATCTTGTTAGTAACTAGGCCTGTGAGAACCCTAGTTAGCTAATGATAGCAAGCCGTATGACTTGATTGGCCGTGCCTGAAAGATTGTCTGTTGACTAACATGGAAATTATATTCCACCTTTTGTTTTTTTAATACAAGCTAGTATGTTCTTTAAAGCATGCCTTTTGTGTTATTTAATTATGTTCTTTTATCAGTTCTTCTATTCCATTTATGCTGGTTTTAGTTTCTAAGTGGAGCCTTCCTTGTGGCACTTGCTCTTTCTGGGGTCTGACCCAGCTGGTTTTATATAGCTAGATTTTAGAGTAATACCCGAGGATCTACCTACCTTTCAGCCAAATGGTGAACCCCAGGCGTAACCGTGGCAACGAGTGGGTTTTCTTATTTGCTTCTCCGACTCTAATGTAACTTATTCTTTTGAGGCGTTTAGTCGCCGAGCACATGTTAGCTCATGTTGAAACTTTATTTTCGTCTACCTAAGGGCTGTAGTATGATTGACAAATCCTAGAGTTGATCATGTATGACTTAACTCTTACTAGTCTCGTATTTTGTATGACTAGCTTCATGATCATCTGAATATGTAATATTTGGGATGCCTTACTTTGTATGTTTGATGATCTAACATCTTGTAACAATTATTTGCTTGCTTGAGATTGAGATACTAGGTTTGTTTTTGACCATAAGAGACTGTTGGCTTGTAGATAAACCCTCATGCATCTAGACAGCCGTGACCGTATTACGAGATGGGTTGCACTTTAATGTACGTAGCGAACTGTGTCTGTCCCCCGCTATCCAGTATTCTAGTTCTGGGGCGTGACACGGTTTAAGTAGTGGCCCATGCAGGTCTTATAAATCAAGATGTGTGAGGGTTTTACTAAATAGATGTCTTAATCAGTATTCACCCTTAATCTCTACTCGTGCCTTCTAATCTTCCTGAATCTTGACCTGATAACATGGTTATATCCTTGATCTATCCTGGTCCTTCCTTATTGTCCCAATATTATTTCTTTAGTGATATTGTTCCTGGTCCTACCGATCAGTCGGGTGGAACACCTCCAGAGAACCAGCCGCAACCCGAGGACCAAACCCAGCACTCAGGGGCAGCATCTCGAGTCATGCCTTCCGGGGATCCAGAGCCCCCAGTTCATCCAGTCCAGCCTACAGAGCCTAACAATAGAGACCTGATGGGACTCATCTCGAACTTGCTTGCATCACAAGATCGTCGAGGCGATACCCTGCAGCAGACAGTACAAGCAGTCGTGGGCAGAGTTGGTTATCAAGGGAACAATGCGACTAATAGCTTCAAGCGCCTGGACCCTCATTTCTTTGTCGGCACTGAAAATGCTATTGCTGCTGATGCTTGGCTTCAGGATATAGAGGTTATTCCAGAGGCAGCTAGGATTCCAGAGGAAAAGAAGGTGGCCATTGTGCGCCTGCAATTATTGGACTTAGCCTGCAGCTGGTAGGCGATGCTAGTAGTTGGTTTGGTGACGTCTGTCTTATGGGTGGTATTCAGTGACAAATTCCAGACGAAGTACATTGATGCAGTAGCTCGGTATGATTTATAGATAAGGTTTAGCAATCTCAAGCAGATGGGAAGGACGGTCGATGGATATGTGGCTATTTTCTAGGCTTAGTCTGTTTGTTCCCACCTTGGGGGCGACTGAATTAGACCGGGTGCAGCGATTCTAGTAGATACTCTACCTAGAGATCATTCTAGCGGCGGAGCAGTTTGAGCACCAGACATTTTATGCAGTTTTGCAAGCAGCAAGACGGCTTTAATATACCTCCCAGAGGATAGTAGATCAAATTGAAGGATGGAAGAGGCCTCATGGACAGTTGTCTCAGTCGTCAACACCAGCCCCGACAGCTAGGGCTTCGACCATTGGAGCTCCTAAGAGGGGGACCATAGTTTTGTCGGTTCAGCACTCGACTACAACATATCTTTAGCAGCAGAAGCAGAGGCAAGCTTCCGCAATGGGCTGCTCTCATAGTGGGAAGTCTGGACACGTAGTTTCAGAGTGTCATAAAGCACAGGGGTTGTGCTTGACTTATGGGGCACCGGACCACTTGATAGGGTCCTGCCCGTATAGAATAGTTTATCTTCATCAACCCTAACCAATCTATCGGTTAAGGGACCAGCACCAGTACAACAACAGCAGTACCAGCCTCCGAGGCCATTGCCACATCAGGCCTAGACCTTCCAAGAGCAGAGGCCATAATAGTATGTTCAAATCCAAGCTCAGATTCAGAACAGACAGAGAGGTAACCAACAGAGGGAACCAGCACCAAGAGGACAGGGTCAAGCTATGGATTTGACCATGGCAGAAGAATTAGCATAAGGTGAGGTAGTGGCAGGTACCATTCTCGTCAACTCTTTTCTAGATTTAGTATTATTTGATTCGGGTGCATCATATTCATTTATGTCTGCATGATTCGTAACATGGATAGGACTGGGGCCCAAGTCATTATCAGTAAGGCTCAATATACTTACTGGTAACAGTCTTGTGGGAGTAGATAGAGTGTTTTTCTCGTGTCGAATCGTAGTTAGCAGTAGCGAGTTCTCCGCTAGATTGATTGAATTTTCGATGGCCGACTATGATATGGCCCTAGGAATGGATTGGTTAAAGGATCAATATGCAAGAATAGACTGCCATGTTGGAAGAATTATTTTTAGTATTTCTGGCGAAGAAGCGTTTTCATTTTCCAAAGGCAAAGTAGAACCTTCTTTGCCAGTCTTGCGGATGGCAGTAGCAGAAGCAGTTCAGTTTTCCAGAGCCGTTGAAGAATTTCTTGACATATTTCTCGAAGAGCTTCCAGGCATGACACCAGAGAGAGAGAAAAAGTTTACCATTGATTTGATTCCAGGGACGGCACCAGCATGAAAGAGAGTCTACAGAATGGCACCATTAGAATTGGAGATCCTGTACAAGATGATTGAAGAACTCAGAACCAAAGGATTCATTCGTGCTAGTGGATTGCCTTGGGGAGCCTCGATACTTCTGGTGAAAAGAAGGATGGCACGTCAAGATTATGTGTTGATTATTGTACCTTAAATTCTGTAACAATCAAGAACAGATATCCCCTAGCAAGGATAGATGATTTATTCGGTCAACTCAGTAGGGCAGCAGTATTCTCGAAGGTTGACTTGCGGTTGGGGTACCATCAGATCTGAGTTAGAGAGCAAGACATCCCGAAGATGGCATTCAGATCTAGATATGGGCATTGGGAGTTTCTCGTTATGCTATTTGGAGCAACCAATGTGCCAGCAGTATTCATGTATCACATGAATTTGCGTATTCATGTCTTATTTGGATCAGTTTGTGATAGTATTTAGAGACGACATCTTAGTCTATAGTAAGAGTGAAGCAGAGCATGAGCAACATCTCTGAGTAGTCCTTCAGATTCTCAGAGAGCACCAGTTGTACGCAAAGTCCAGCAAGTGTGAATTTTTGCTTGATCGCATTTCGTACTTAGGTCACATCATCGACAGAGGTAGAGTGGAAGTAGACCCCCAGAAGATAGTAGCTATAGAGACATGGCCAGTACCCAGCACTGTCGCAGAAGTTCACAGTTTCTAGGATTGGTGAGCTATTATCGATGATTTGTGTTAGACTTTGCTCGAATTTCAGCACCATTGACATAGTTGACCCGTAAGGATGTGCAGTTTGCTTGGACAGCAGAGTGTCAGAGTTCATTCGCGAAGTTGAAGCAAGGATTGATGACGACACACATTCTCACGCTTCCAGATGGGATTGAAGGATTCTCAGTTTATTGTGACACTTTAGGCAGAGGATTGGATGCGTCTTAATGCAATATGACAAGGTAGTAGCTTATGTGTCACGTTAGCTTCATGATCATGAAAGAAATTACCTAACACCTGACTTGGAGTTAGCAGCGGTAGTTTTTGTACTTAAGCTTGGGAGGCATTACTTGTATGGAGATCGGATAGAGATTTTCACCAACCACAAGAGTTTTTGGTATGTGTTTACCCAGAAGGATCTTAACATGCATCAGAGAAGGTGGCTAGAGTTACAGGTGGATTATGATATCAACCTACAGTATCATCCTGGAAAGGCCAACGTAGTTGCAGATGCGTTGAGCATAAGAGCAGAAGCTTATTTTCTAACAACACAACGAGAGTTATTAGCAGATCTTCAGAAGATGGGTGTAGAGATAGTTCTTTCTACCAATGTGGCATTGATGGCCAGTATGCAAGTTCAGTCTAGTATAGTGGAGAGAATCAAGATAGCTCAGTCAGTGGATTCTAAGCTTCAGCGGCGTAGGGCAGAATGTTAAGCAGGACGAAGAGGAGAGTTGTGCATTCACAAAGATGGCACGCTCTGACATGGAAGGTGTCTTTGTGTACCCAATGGTGACATCAGGCAAGAGATCATGGCAAAAGCTCACAGTTTGCAGTATTCAATTCATCCCGGTGGTACGAAGATGTATCGTGATATACGTCAACATTTCTAGTGGAATGGCATAAAAAGAGAGATAGCCCGGTTTGTCTCTCGTTGTTTAGTTTGTCAACAAGTTAAAGCTGAACATCAAAGGCCAGCTAGACTTCTTCAACCTATACCGATCCCAGAATAGAAATGGGAACATATTACCATAGATTTTGTAACTGGGTTACCTAAATCCCCAGCTGGAAGAGATGCTATATGGGTTTTAGTTGACAGACTCCCTAAGGTACCTCTTTTTTTTCTTTTAGAATTGGTTAGTCGATGGATTAGCTAGCAGAGATGTACCTGAAGAAGATAGTCAGATTGCATGGAGTGCCAGGCAGTATCGTGTCTGACCGAGATCCAAGATTTATATCGTACTTTTGACGGAGTCTTCAAGAGAGCGTGGGAACTTGTCTCAAATTTAGTTCAGCTTATCATCTACAAACTGATGGTCAATCAGAGCGTACGGTTCAAACTCTTGAAGATATGTTAAGATCCTGCACACTAGACTTCGGTAGTTCGTGGAAAGATCACCTACACTTAGTGGAGTTCTCCTATAATAACATTTTTCAAGCCAGTATCCAAATGGCACCATTTGAGGCACTGTATGGCAGGAAGTGCAGATCACCTTTAGCCTGGGATAAAGTAGGCGAGAGGTAGACGGTTGGTCCAGAAATGGTTACATAAACTATCGATGTGGTCAGACAAGTTAGAGATCATCTTCGAGTTGCACAAGATCATCAGTGCCATTGGGCCGATTCTTATCGGCATCCTCTTGAGTTTTCTATCGGTGACCACGTATTCCTTAGGATCTCGCCTAACCGTGACGTTATTCGATTCAGCATGCGGGGTAAGCTTAGTCCTAGGTACATAGGGTCGTTTGATATTTTCGAGCGAGTAGGTGATGTGTCCTATCGTCTCTCTCTTCTGTCGTCGTTACGAGAGGTACATGACGTATTCCATATATCTCAATTGCGACGGTATATCCCGGATCCGAGCCATATCCTTGATTATTTCGAATTGGTTGTTGGTACTAACCTTTCGAATAAGAAAAGGCCCATGTCTACATTGGACCGCAGAGAGAAGGTACTCAAGAACAAGACTATTAGTTTAGTCCATGTTGCTTGGGGACATCACTCTTTGGGTGAGTCAACATGGGAACGTGAGAATGATATCCGATCGCGATATCCATACCTGTTTGACTCATAAGGTATAATATCTTCCTTATACCTTATGCTTTTAATTCCTTACATGCATGAATGATTGCTTGATTGACTGTTAGTCGTAGATTGCTAGTAGTTAGTATAGCTTGCCCCGACACCTTTAGTCTCTTGATTAAATTTTGAGGACGGAATTTCTTTTAAGGTGGGTAGAGTTGTCACTCCCGTTTTTTGTTATACGTATTTTCAGTATACGTGTACAAAATTTTTATATTTGTCAGGTGACCCATATTTTGACTTGTCTTGTTTAGTCTAGTCTTGGTATACTTTTCCCTTGGTTCAGTTCGGTTTGACTTGGCTTGGCTCGATTTGTTTTGGTAGGGTTTGAAATGAGAAGAGTTGGTATGTAAACCAACTTCTCTCTCTATCTCCTCCATTATTTCTCATTACTTCCCCACCTTCTACATCTTCTTCCTCATTTACTCCTCTGCCAACCCTAGTCAAGTGCAACTTGCTTCATGATGGATCTTAAGTTTTATTGTTCTATTCTTTTTCTTGTATGATTCTAAGCTTCTTTAGGACTTGACATTTTTGGTTTTGATGGATGGATTTTTGTATATCTAAATCTTAAGATTTTCTCATTTTTATTGATTTTGATCTATTAATACTTGATAATTTTGAAAACCAGTTGATCTAGGTTGTAGAAAATTCCGTTCTACCCAATTTTGACCTTTGAAAAACTTGATTTCGAATATTTTTGGAGGAGTTATGTCATTTTGAAGTTCATGGGTTCAACTAAGCATTCTGTGCTGGTTGGAGAAGATGAACAGTGCGCACATGCACTTTACCGTCGTGCTGTCTCGTTGTGCACTGCACTCTTTAGCGCCATGCCATCTTGTTGCGCGCACGTAGTCTTTAGCACCGCGCTATTCTGGTCGTGCGCTCTTTAGCGCCGCGCTCTTCGGTCGTGCACCACTTGTCCCAGTGCCACTTGCCATGTGCCACCCTATGCTTCTGGCCGAGCGCCACCTGGCGCCGCGCTCTTCGATCATGCGCCGCTTGGCCCAACGCCACTTGCTTTGTGCCACCCCGTGCTTCTCATCGAGCGCCATTCTCGTCGCGCACGCCAATTATCGTACACCTAATAACCAGTGTATCTCCATGCTTGTTCTCTTATAACTTTTGTTATATGCATGTACCCTGTACTTGGCCTATCTTGTAATGACCAGATTCGACTACTATCTACTATGGAACCAGTAACTTGTGCATGATAGTACTTGACTGTAACCAGAACCTGACCTAAACACGACATGATAATACGACCCCAACTTGATAACTTGTTAATACTACGCATGATAGAACTTGAGCTTGATGAGATTTGACCTAAATATTGACTTGACTTGAACATGATAACATGAATCCGACTTGTATAATCTTGATTGTGGCCCGTTGAGGCGCACTCCTGACAAGTACTCTTGATATGACCAGTAAACTTGACATGAGATGTATAATTTTGATTGCTATTGTGACAACTATTCCTGTCTTGCTAGTGTAACTCTTACCTTAACTCCGTGGTTGATTGTGTCTGTACAAGGTACGTGTCTTGTCTTGCATCATATCTAGGATATGGATTCCTGGTTACCACGATCAGGGATTCATAATGAATCTGACTAAGCTAATGACTAGATTGATCAAGTAGTTCATATAAAGAGATTTTCCAGTTACAGACGATCCCGTTATCCCGGCCACACCTATGGACTTGTAGCCTGCCAACGAGTAGGGCACATTTCTAGCACACTGTCATGTGTTGCATGTCTTGAATCATGAGTACTAAAGTACACCAGTAATCTTGATAACTCTTGTAACTCATGTAACTCTTGTAACTCTTGTAACCCTGCCTGGATAACCTGGATAGTCTGTCGGGCTTGTTATTGCAGGAATATCTTATTGCATCTTGTTAGTAACTAGGCCTGTGACAACCCTAGTTAGCTAATGATAGCAAGCTGTAGGACTTGATCGGCCGTGCCTGAATAATTGTCTCATGATTAACATGGAAATTATATTCCACCACTTGTTTTCTTAATACAAGCTAGTATGTTCTTCAAAACATGTCTTTTATGTTATTTAATTATGTTCTTTTATCAATTCTTCTATTCCGTTTATGCTGGTTTTAGTTCCTAAGTGGAGCCTCCCTTGTGGCACTTACTCTTTCTGGGGTCTGACCCAGCTGGTTTTGTATGGCCAGATTTTAGAATGATACCCGAGGATCTACCTGCCTTTCAGCCAGATGGTGAACACCAGGCGCAACCGTGGCAACGAGTGATTTTTCTTATTTTTCTCTTCCACTCTAATATAACTTATCCTTTTGAGGCGTTTAGCCGTCGAGCACGTATTAGCTCGTGTTTAAACTTTATTTCTATCTACCTAAGTGTTGTAACATGATTGACAAATCCTAGGGTTGATCATGTATGACTTAACTCTTAGTAGTCTCGCATTTTGTATGACTTGCTTCATGATCATCTAAATATATTATGTTTAGGATGCCTTACTTTGTATGTCTGATGATCTAACTGTTGACCCAAACTGGATCGCAGTCAACCTTATCATGATAATTAACAAGACGATATCTGTTATGATCCAACTTGACCCATCAAGCTCCATAAAGCTCCAAAACAGACAATCACCACACATCAACTCAAGACGAACATCATCGACAATTGCTATGACATGCTGTTGTTTACTTATTCACTGAGTCTGTATTTTACTTTTTATTGAGTCTAGGCTATTGTAAGTTGAGTCGCCCTGAGTATCTCAACCTTAGACTTTATACCCAAAGCAACACAAACAAAAGTCCAAAAATTGCCAAGCCCAAAACAGCCCATTGAACCTTCTGTCCCTAAGGAGACAGAGTTCGGGCAGAACTCTGCCCCACACAGTGTTCGGGCCAAACTCTGCCCCCTTAATTTTAGGACCCAATTTTTAGGGTTTGCTGGTTGCTAGTTGTCCAACGGCTAAATATTTGAAAATTTGGGACAGAGTTCTGGCCGAACTTTTCCTTCCTGGACTAGTATATATAGGCCTTGATTTCTCTAACTTTCATTCATCCAATCTTCTCTTCTTCTATATCCTATACATTCAAGAGCCTATTCTTCTTATCTAACTAGCCACAAAACTTTCCAAGCTCCCAAGGTGCTCAGTGCGAGTCAACTAGAAGTTTGGGTGCAAGAGTTTCAAAAGAAGTCACTTGGACATTTCTAAGTTTTGCCATCCGTGAATCTGTAAGAAGTTGGCGTGCTCTTCTGAATAAAGGTACGTGGTTGTACGCTATTTCACAAATAGTGGATTTCAATCCTGATCTAGAGTTCTCAGGCTTAGACTAGTCCTCTACGTAGAAAACCAGGTTAAAAACTGCTGTGTCTGCGTATGCTTTTCTGATCTTTATTTATATTCTGCACTTATACTGTGATTATTATATCTGTTGGGTGGACTTGAATAGCGTTATTTTTAATTGGGCTGTATCGACACATACTCTATTCACCCCCCTCTAGAGTTACCTACATTAACTTCAACTGGTATCAGAACTCTGTTCTCTTATATCGGATTAACATCCTAAGAGCTGATCCATGGCAACCACACAACCTACCTTTTCCAACTATGATGAGGGACAATCCACAAATAGGGAACCCCTATTTGACGGAACTAACTACACCTATTAGAAAACTAGGATGAGTTTTTATCTTAAGTCTCTAGACTTTGATCTGTGGACCATCGTCACGGATGGTTACAAAAAGCCAGCCAGAATAGCTGTCGAGGGGAGTCTTGTTGAAAAACCCCACGACAAATATTCTTACCAGGAAAAAAACATGCAAGTCAAGATGGTAGGTGTAGAAGCATGGAAAAGAACAAAGAAAAGCCCATGCGGCTCCAACAGAAGGATCCTTATGCGGCTCGGAAATCCGGTAGAAACTCATGCGGTTCAAAGAGCCACATGCGGCTCGGATAGCTCCATGCGGATCAGCAAATAGCCACGTGGCCCTAAACAGTTATCCCCTACAGCTGGCCATAGCAATTGCCGCATTCAAATCCCGGACGACAGTTCTGACAACTGACAGCTCTGACATAAAGTCGCATTAATGGCTCTGGCATGATGGCGTGTTCCTAGGGAAAAGGACAAAATCTTTTGTAGCTGACATAATCATCCAACTCCAAAGTCCCCTATGCGGCTGTAACACCTATGCGGCTGCAACACCTATGCGACTACCACCCTTATGCAGCTGTCATCCCCATGCGGCTACCCATTTCATATGGCTGCCCGCTTCATGCGGCTGGCCGTTTCATGCGGCTGTCCGCTTCATGCGGCTGCCCGCTTCATGCGGCCGCCCGCTTCATGCGGCTACTACCATCATGCGGGCGCTAGCTTCATGCGGCTAGGATCATGGGGGGCCATCCGTATGCGGATCACTCAGAGAACGCGTTCATGCGGCTCCGTCAAGACATCCCACTCATGACAAGTTGAGACACGTGGCTGTGTTATCCCCTCGTGGCTATGGCTGCTCGCAAATCCTGACAACCAGATTTAGTGCAATCACCATTATTACTCAAATCAAATCAGATTTGTTGTAATTAAAGCAAATTGAACATGTGGCAGGAGATCCGAGCTCCCAAAGATTCGTGACAATCAGCATTAATTGACCATACAGATTTGGCGCAATCAAGAGTCAATGGCCCAGATGTAATGCAATCACAATTAATGGCCCAGATGATTGGCCGCCGACTTTTCAAGGGACAATTATTACAAACCCTAATGATCACACCCCAATTCTATAAATAGCAAGGTGCCATTCCCTTGCGATAGATCTCCGATCCCTGATCTAAAACCAGAAAAAAAAAATATAGCAAGGTGCTATTTCCTTGCGAAAGAGATCCTCTCCACCCGGCTGGACACGCAAAGAGACAAAGGTGCACACAGAAGAGTCTTCCCATCTTGATAGCTGTTCTTCACCGGAGCCAAAGCTACGTCTGATCGTCCAAGGAGTAAGGCAGAGCGGCCGTCGCTTTCCCAAGCCTCTATCGTCACCCCCAGAATCAAAAATAAACAATCGTACTTAGACTACTGTACCTAGGTTTTCGTCCCTAGGCTTTCTTTGTACGAGCGAGTTTGTATTGTGAGTTTAAGTTCAGTCCTTCTATATAATTGTTCTATACTTTTACAATCAATGGCAAACACGATGGCAACTCTGCTGAGGACTAACTTCTCCACGGCTGAGGAGTTGGTGACGCAATAAGACGCAGCCAAACTTGGCTCCACTCAACAAATGCTGGTCGCCCGGTTCGACCAACAGACGTTTGAAGAAATGCTCTCCGACGAGAGCGCTGGCCCGGTCCAGCGGCGGGCCCGCACGAAGAAGGCCCTCAGGGAGTGGAGACCCAAAAAAATTTTGTTCCTCCCCAAGCTCTCGAAGAAGTACTCTCTGTTGCCCGAGACAGCGGAGAAGTCACGCTTACGGCCCCACTTCAGACCACAGAGGACTCTGCTGTCCCCAAATCCGGCAGAAGAAAACACTATGATGCTGGACTTGCAGGGGCAAAGAGAAACTTTGTGCAACCCGAGCCGCATAAAGGTGCAAGCCGCATGGAGAGAGCTCATGCGGCCGCAACTGTCAACCGCATGGAGAAAACTTATGCGGCCACAAGAGTCAGCCGCATGTAGACAGCCTGCACGGCCATGATATCTAGCCGCATACAGAAAGTTCATACGGCCACAAAGAATAGCCGCATGCCGACAGCCTGTACGGCCATGACTCCTAGCCGCATACAGAAAGGTCATATGGCCGCGCATACCAGCCGCATGCAGACAGCCTGCAAGGCCATCGATCCTAGCCGCGTACAGAAAGGTCATGCGGCCACGTATATCTGCCGCATACAGACAGCCTGTACGGCAACCGATCCCAGCCGCATACCATCTATCCCATGCGGCTCGCGGTCGGTCTTTGACCGCCTTTCATGCTTTCCCGACCACGAAGGCTCTCTGGAGCATATGCCAGAATCTGTTGTGACCAGCTTGGACTATTCGTACTACGCACTCTCAGGTGCTAGGAGGAAGAAGTCTTGGACAGCGCGGGCTCGACGAGCTCTGTCGGCTGTCCCAACTTCTGACTATAGGGCGTCCGGTTGACTATTACTCGGGCCCCTGATGGGAAGTTGTACAAAACTACCCGTGTCCAGCCTCCGGCGGCCAATGAACGGGATAGTTATCAAGAATCTCCTAACAAGGATCAGGGGCAAGCACTCACGCCACCCCCACATCAGGGAGCAGGAAGGAGGCCAATGCACTCATCAGCCCACAAAACAGGTGACCCATGCAACGTAATTCTTCACAAGCGCAAGGAAAGAGACGAAGACTTGGCGTGCAAAGAGTCCTGTCACGGACATCAATGCACCCAAGACATAGTCAACTGCTGCTGCAATAAGGCAGCAACACAAAAAGTCCGGTGGTCCGTCTTCCAAAGACTACAACGCCCAAGCTCAGAAGACGAGGCACTTCTCGTTGCCTCTTGCAATTCTGCTCTGAAGATTCCTGGCAGCGGAAGAGGGAAGAAAACAAATGTCTCCAGCTCAAAAATTTCAACCGTCGTAACCAAGAAAATTTCTTCTAAACGGTTGTCTACCACCATTACAGGAGGAGTTTACCAAGGTACCCGCTCAAAAATAAAATCTGCCACACTGGAAGATTCGTCCACATCTATACGAGACACTGATGCCAGGGGTAGCATTCTACCAAATATCCACAACAACCCGATGTTCCAAGAAGATATTTCGGGGGAAATGGTTCACCCAACAGATGCAGCAGATCCCGACGTCCCCGAGGACGTCCATAATTCCCAAGACGAGGCAAGCTCTGAAGCTGGGGGTACCACTCTTTCTGAGTCAAAACTAGAGGAAAATATTCCCACATATCCGGATGGCTTATCTGTACAAGGGTATGACTCAGAGGGCACGTCCTCTACCGTTCCGTCTATCTCTCCTCATGTGAAGACGGTATTCATGACAGACAGCAACCAAGAAGGTTCCAGTGATCGCCAATGCATCGACACTCTGGCGGCCATACTACATGCTTTGGTCAAGTCTGTGGACGAGATCAAAGCAGACCTTTCAACTCTGAAAGGAAGAACGCCTGGCCAAACAAGCTTGGGTCCCGCGGTCAATGCGGACTCGAACTCAGCTGCACCAAATCCGGGCGATAGTCCTCCTAAAATATCGGCTCCTACCGCTGCAGACGAGGCCAGGGAGGCAAGGAGAGAGGTCCAGGTGCTCCGGGCCATGTTCTATGCCCGAGAAAACTTCTAAGACCTCAGGATACGACAACCTTATCCCGCTGCGTGGAGAGATGTTCCCTTCCCACCAAAATATAAACCATTCCACATCAATCCATATGATGGGAAGACATCTGCAAGAAGGTACATCACCTACTTCGAAGTCACAACCGACCATCTGCCTCATGACGACGCCATCCTTACGCGGTTGTTCATCGGAGCCTTGGAAGGGGTCTTCTTCGACTGGTACCGTAACTTGTCGGACAATTATATCCACTCCTTCACCGGCTTCAAACGCGTGTTCCTATAGAGGTTCTATGAAGTTGGATAAGACGTGACAATGTCCACTCTCATGGACGTTGTTCAGGGAGAAAAGGAGCTAACAAGAAATTATATCGATCGGTTTCGCCAAACCGCGATGAAGCTGCCTTCTGGCAGCCCTGATTCCTCCTCGATTAAAATTTACCAAAAGAGACTGCTTCCCACAGTCAGCCTCTGGATGGGCTAAAGTCAATTCAAGGATTGGAAGACATTCAACATTAGTGCCACTAGCACAGAAGACAAGGTGAAGAAAGCCCGCCAACTAGGATTGCACATCTCCGAAGGGGAAGACAGGGGCAAACTCCCTAACGTCAACAACAACAACGGTGGTAATTCCTCCAACAACCGAGACAACAAGGGCAAGTAGGCTATGGTGACCGACACAGCCCCAAAGCCCGAATCAACGTCGGCGGAAAAGCAGTGGCCTCAAATGACCTACTCCTTCGAGGATGGCCACGTTAAAGCCATCTTAGACATGCTCATCGAAGGAGGACGAATTCAGCTCGCTCCTTCCAGGCGAGAGCCTCGTCCTGCAGATATGGAGAACCCCAAGTACTGCCATTACCATTGCTATATTCACCATGCTACACAAGACTGCTATCAGTTGAAGCGATACATCCAACTTCTCATCGATTCTAAGGCCCTGGCCATTGATTTCGAAGAGGTGACCATAGCGTTCAATATGGTGTCAGTATAAATCGGCAACTTTCCTCCGACAAGGACTCAAGACGGAGTAATACCTGTCCCCCGAGCAAGGATGGAGGTCGGTAACCTTCAACCTCTCCGAGACCAAGCTGTTGGTCTAGTACCCCTTACTACATCACGAGGGGAGATCATGTGGGTCCATCCGGATTTAGTACCCGAGGTGACTCAGTCCGTGTCTCCCTCCACCAGCAAGAAGAAGAATAGGAAAGTCAAATCATGTCGCACGATCTCGACAGAGGTCGAAGAAGCTACTGTTGTTACCCGCTCCGGCGCACAAACCTAACCTCCACCGGGTAACTCAGCCTAAGATCAGCAGCCGGCAGCTGCTGATGCTCCAGGACCTCCGCAGCCTTCGACGACCGACAAGCCTAGGCCGAAGGAGACTTACTTCGACAAACCACACCGAAGAGAGATGCCTCATGGCCTAGAGAGGCCATACAACTTTGACATCCTGGCGCAATTGGCCAACACACCGGCCAAATTGTCACTATATGAGCTTCTGAGACTCTCCAAGGATGTCCGCGTTGCACTAAGCGAAGCACTCCAGAATGCCGATGCATACCTGGCTCAGTCCAATCTCACTGGGGAAGACTCGCCGGCAGACCTCCAGGACAGCGCTTGCACAGGGTCAATGGCAAACATTGTCTTCACTCTGCAGGATATGCATATCAAAACTAACCTGCACGATCGCCCTCTGTATTATACTGGATACATTGACGATATCAAGGTCGATCGGATACATATTGACCCCGGGTCCTCCATAAGCATCATTTCGAAGAGCCTACTACATCATCTGCGTATCCAGATGTATCGCCTGACGCCGAGAAGCACCGCCATCAGCAGTTTCAATTCGGACAGGAGCTACCCGATCGGGAAGATTCGCCTAATGTGCCAAATCGGCGACCTTCAGTCAGAAGTAACCTGTTATGTCATAGATACGGATACCTCCTACAATATTCTTCTGGGGTGCCCTTGGATACACGATTATACGATCGTGCCCTCTATACTGTACCAGTACTTCAAGTACGTCGTCAAGCACGGCTTCGTAAGAACAGAGTTTGCCGACATCGATCCCTTCAAAGGGGTCGAATCCTACTACTCAGACTCATACTTGTAAGAGAAGTCGAAAAAGCATCTTGCCGGAGGAGATATTCAAGCTTAAACTGAAGCATCATCTGGATCAAAAGAACCTCTGACGATCCATCTCCAAGCCCGCAACCCTGGCTTAACTGTGCCCCTTATAGCCACTCTGCGTAAGGACGCAATTATCTTCTCTGCACAGGAGGAACAGATGACAATCCGACTGCCAAGGTATAACCATGCGCCAAGACCCACGACAGAGCCACTGACAATCAGGTCGTCTAAAGCTAGCCAGCCACAACCAGAGGAGCTCAATCCCTCTGCCAAACCGATGACAATTCGTCTTCCCAGAATGAATCGGCAACCGAGCACTAAGCCAGGGACTGCTAGCCAGCCAACAACTCCCTGCCCAGCATCGAGCACCAAACTGGGGGTAGCTAGTATGCCAACAACTCCACGTTCTGCTCCACCCATGGAGCCCCTGATAATCAAGTTGCCCAAGTCATCCTCTCAGTTTGTATTTACGTAGGGGGTGGCTGAAGAAGAGGTAGAGCTGGCCAAGTATGTGGCTGCTTACACTGATATTCCATCCGCAGATGATGTAATCCCACTAGAAAAGATACCTTATTTCATCAATAAAGGGCTATCTTTGAATTACCTCGAGCTTAATAAGCTTTGTACAATGTATGCTATGGAACACGGTATAGGCGCTCACCTTCACACACAAGTGACAAATGTCTACACTGCAAACCAACTTACTCCAGTGGACGACGCTTGCCGCATAATCGAGGGAGGGGATCACCCAATCATCTTCGGCCGGAAGAATAACCCATGGTCCTTCAAGATAGAAGAAGATGAGCTCGAACCCGACACCGGGTGATTGCCCCTTTATCTGTATAGTCCCCAATCCAAGTACCTTATGCAAAAACAAGGATATAATCTGGAAACTATACCAGGCTTGAACTACGGTACTGGACGGCGATTACCCTTACAATCGCCGGTCCCGACTGGGAAACCACGAAATTACTACAATAAAACCAGATGTGGGCTAGGTTATGTCACACCCACGACGACACCTGTAAGCTCAGACGAAGAGTGCGACTGGCACTCACACTCAACCGGATCACCCACTTTCGATTCAGATATCATCATCGGGGACATGAGGTAAGTCTGGTCCGTCAATATGGCGTTTGCTGACACCTACAAAGAAGATAAAGACATTCCTGAACTTCTTGAGTTAGAGCCGTGGGCACAACAACTAGATGCGTAGTGGGAGAAGCGGCTTGAACAAAGAGAGACTCCCACCGAGGATGAGGTTGTACAAGTCGATCTCGGTGATGAATCCTCTCTAAAGCCCATCTTCGTCAGTAAAAATCTGACCAACGAAGAGCGAGAATCGCTACTACAACTCGTCAGAGAATATATCAACGTGTTCGCCTGGAGCTACGAAGATATACCGGGACTGAACCCCGAGATTGTACTTCACAAACTCAACATCCGTCCAGACGCAAAACCAATCAAGCAACAGCAACGTCGGTTCCGTCCTGACGTCATGAATGCTATTGAAACCGAGGTAAATAAACTGACAGCCAGCGGCTTCATCCGTACGGAACAGCATCCTGACTGGGTCGCCAACATAGTCCCAGACCTCAAGAAGAGTGGAAAGATTCGAATCTGCATCGACTTTCGCAATCTGAATGAGGCATGTCCTAAAGATTTGTTCCCTCTTCCTATCACAGACATCATGATCGATAATACCAGCAGCTTTGAGCGTATGTCATTCATGGATGGCTTCTCGGGGTACAACCAGATCAAGATGTTCCCTGACGACGAAAAGCATACATCATTCCGAACACCAATAGGCACGTTCTGCTACACAGTCATGCCTTTCGGTTTAAAGAACGCTGGCGCCACCTATCAAAGAGCTATGAGCATCATCTTTAGAGACCACTTGCGTAAAACAGTGGAATGCTACGTTGATGACATCGCCATCAAAAGTCGCTCTAAGGAAGATCATCTGCATGATCTAAGGACAGTGTTCGACCTGATACGAGTGCAGAATTTGAAAATGAACCCCACAAAATCCTTCTTGGGTGTATCTAGCGGGAATTTCTTGGGTTTCATCATCACCTCCCAGGGTATCCACGTAGACCCTGAGAAGACGAAGGCAATCATGGAGATGGGTCCCCTGAGAAATCTCCGTGAACTCTGAGGCCTTCAAGGGAGACTAGCCTACATCAGGAGGTTTATCTCCAACCTCTCCGGACGATGTCAGCCATTCACTCACCTCATGAAGAAAGGCGTCTCATTCATATGGGATAAAGAATGCCAACGTACCTTCGACAACATCAAAGAATATCTGACGAACCCTCCAGTTCTGGTAGCCCCGATTGCAGAAAGACTATTCTTTCTCTATGTATGAGCGATGGAATATTCTCTCGGTGCTCTGCTAGCGCAAAACAATGATGCAGGCCATGAACAAGCTATATATTACCTCTGCCGAATGATGATGGGGCCGGACCATCGATACACTGTCGTAGGAAAAGAGTGCCTAGCTCTGGTTTTTGCCATTCAGAAGACGCGACACTACGTCACAGGACAAACCATCTACGTCATATCAAGAGTCAACCCCCTCAGTGTCCTCATGACTACACCAGGTACGCTCAGCTCTCGCCTCGCTACCTGGGCGATATTACTGTCCCCCTACCCCATGATCTTCGTCCCACAAAAGGCTGTTAAAGGTCAAGCCCTGGCAGACTTTTTAGCAGCTCATCCAGGTTCGGAGTCAACCAAAATAGACGAAGAGATCCCAGATGAGGTCGCTAATTCAAATGTGGCATCCCACGATACCATATGGCGAATGTTCTTCGATGGCGCTTCTAGAACCGGGCCTAAGGGCCACATCGTCGCTGGAGTCGGAGTAGTGCTGATTTCTCCCACCGGGTTGGTAATCAATCGAGCTTATTCCCTTACGGAGCCCTGTTCAAACAATGTGGCCGAATATAATGCTTTGGT
Organism: Iris pallida; assembly: GCA_029216955.1. Lineage (NCBI taxonomy): Eukaryota > Viridiplantae > Streptophyta > Magnoliopsida > Asparagales > Iridaceae > Iris > Iris pallida. The sequence goes on from JANAVB010007397.1 coordinate 18,617,287, forward strand.
CATGGGCCTCCGACTTGCAAAAGAGCTGGGGGTAGAACACCTTAAAGCATACGACGATTCCCAGTTAATCATCAATCAGATTCGGGGTTCATACGAGGTTCGCCATGAGGACATGATCCCCTACCACCAAATAGCGATCGACATCATCTCGTCCCTGGAAGGGTTCTTCATAGAGCATGTTTCCAGGCTCCAAAATATTGAAACCGATGCCCTAGCAGGTCTTGCCGCTTCCTTAGCAGTTCTGAATCAAGCTCATCATCTGGTTGATATCATAGGCCGTGAGTTGGTCTATCCCAGGAGTAATATGCAGTGTGCCGAGAGTTACTCCGCTCTGACAGACGACGAAGTACCAGACTGGAGACAACCGTTCATTGACTTTGTAGTCTATGACATCCTGCCGGAGAATCCGAAGGAAGCCACTTCTATTAGAAGACGTTCCCTCAGATTCTTCTACGATACAGAGACGAAAATGCTATATCGACGATCATACGATGGATTACTGCTTCGGTGCCTGTCAAATACAGAAGCCAAAGAAGCCATGCGTAAAGCTCACGATGGCATCTGTGGGGCCCATCAGCCTGGCCCGAAACTACAAGATCGCCTTCGTCGAATGGGTTACTACTGGCCCACAATGGTTGCAGACGCAATAGACTATGCATGAAAATACAAAGCCTGTCAAGTCCATGCAGATTTTATCTACCAGCAATCCGAGTTTCTACATCCGACGGTGGCATCCTGGCCCTTCGAAGCATGGGGAATGGACATCATCGGTCCAATCACTCCACCCTCGTCCCGAGGACATCGCTTCATACTCGCAATCACAGATTACTTCTCCAAATGGGCGGAGGCTGTTCCGCTGGCAGAAGTGAAGACTTCAAACGTGATCAGCTTCCTCAAGCATCACGTCATCTATCGCTTTGGACTGCCCGGAAGGATCATCCATGATAATGGTCCGCAGTTCGCAAGCCACGCCTCCTATCGGTTTTGCGACAAGTACCGCATCCAGAATATTGCTTCAACACCATACAATCTAGCTGCTAACGGTCTGGCTGAAGCATTCAACAAAATAATCATCAAGCTTCTCAAGAAGTTCGTGTCATCAAACAAATGCGACTAGAATGAAAGGCTCAGTGAATGCTTATGGGCGTGCCGTACCACAGTACGGACCGCCACTGAGAACATGCCATTCTCCTTGGTATACGGGAGTGAGGCAGTTCTTCCACTGGAGACTCAAATCCCCTCACTCTGCGTCACTCTCACATACAGATTGACGACGGATGATAATCACCATCGCAGGCTACAAGAGTTGGAGGCCCTAGATGAGAAGTGCCTGTTAGCTCAACAATGAATCGAGCTATACCAGTCACGTATCTCCGGAGCCTTCATCAAGAAGGTTAAAACCAGAACATTCCAAGTGGGCGACCTCGTTCTGGCAGTTCGAAGGCCGATGGTTACGACTCACAAAACCGCCGACAAGTTCCAGCCAAAGTGGGAAGGCCCATTCATCATTGATGCTGTATTCTCCAATGGAGCTTACCGCCTCGCAAAACAAAACAGAGACTTGCTCATATTGCCCATCAACGGCAAGTTCCTAAAGAAGTATTACGTCTGAAATAACATCCTCCAGGGTGACGAGTCATGTACCTACTGGTACCGCTAAACTCACATCCCGACTACATATTGCCAAGATGATGAGCCATGTACCCGCTGGTACTGCTGACCTCATATCCCGACTACAAATCTTCCAGAATAACGAGTCATGTACTCTCTCATACCGCCGAACTCACATCCCGACTACAAATCTTCCAGAATAACAAGTCATGTACTCTCTCGTACCGCTGAACTCACATCCCTACTACAAATCTTCCAGAATAACGAGTCATATACTCTCTCGTACCGCTGAACTCACATCCCTACTACAAATCTTCCAGAATGACGAGTCATGTACCCGCAGGTATCGCTGAACCTACACTCTGGTCACTACAGATAAACATATATCTGTAACGCCCCAGTCCTAAAATACTTAGGACTAGGTACGTATCCATGCCAGCTGTATACATACAAAGTATACTCCAATATATGGAAACCTCATATGAATATATAAGCTGTAAAATACAGTAAACCATAATGCTAATCTCATCCACAATATAAGAATTAATATAAAATAGATATCAATGCTGGATTGTAATTTGTACAAAAGTTGGGCGGAGACAAAGTCCACTACCAACTATCTCAAATAAAATATACAAGAAGAAATAGATGAAATAACAAGACGAGCCAAGTGCAATCATCTAAGAAAGGATGGAGAAGATCACGGCCTCGGCTAGAACACCTGCAATATCACAAAAGCACACACCTGGAGAGATAACCAGGTCCTCAGAGGGACGTAACAAGATACATAAAGAACATGCCATAATAAAGTGAATATATAATATGTCACAAACCAAAATAAGTGACAAGATGACAACAAGGTAATCTAACAGTACTACAGTGTTCATGCAGTTAAGAACAAAACCTTCGACGCATGGGCACTCTGGCTCAGTAGCAGTAATCTCAGGTATGGCCCATCAGGATACTAGGGACCTCAAAGCATAACATTCATCGAATGTCAGAGGCCAGCAGTAAATCAGTATCAGGATCCAGGACCGTATCTCCCGTGGAGATAATCGACAATAGGGAAGTACATAATTGGCCTATACGTTAAGGAACTGTTCTTCCCACCCAATGTCTAATAGAGTCACATCCATGTCTCATATACCTCTACTAACTACTAAGTCTCCTAATATGCCTCTATTAGCAGTTAGCCCTAACGCATGCGCATGGGGGATCAGCCCACACACAAGAACCTCTACATGCAACTCATCTCACACATCCTCGTGGTACAACTGTGTCAAGGTATATGCGATACACTACAGACGGTAGTCCCTTAACTCTAGGTTCACATGCAATCAAAGGATAATAACAAAGTAAATTAATAATCACTGAACAGGCAGTAAATCAGGAACTGTAAGAACCGAAAATAAAGAACAGTGATATATAAAATAAATGCAGACTGAATATAAACAGTTTAATGGTAAGGTATCTTGCCTGAGGTTATGTGCAAAAGAGAATAATCCAGTAGCTCGAACCGACAAATAAACGTAGCAAGAAAAGCCAAATCCCGCAGATGACTCCGGATGCTGCAACAAACATCACGAACGAGTTTGGAATATAAGATATACCTAGAAAATGCCTGTCCAAAAGTTAAATTCTGGAACAGGAGCAAAATCGTAATTTTGGGTCAAAACGATATCCGCCGTTGGACCCGCTTTGCACCGAAATGCACGCCAGAGCCTACGGTCTCTAAAGTCGTCAAACTACATGTCTACGGATTTGTTTTGACGAGACGAACCCAACGGTATGTCCAATTTTGGATTCCGGTGGGCCGTGCACAAAATCGCCCGTTGAGTGGGATTGTGGGCCTGCCAAAATAGCGTCCCGATCAACGGTCTCAGAATCGGACCAAACTTGGCTCACAGGACCAGAAAAATATTTGAGTCCAATGGCGCAAGTTTCGTCCCGATTTGATGAGTGTGCACAAAGTAATTGAAAAATATCGAAAATGCCCGATACGCAAAAATACGACGAATACGGACCAAATTCGTCGCGCACAACCAATTTGAATTCCGTCAATTCTCGCACGTCCACAAATTCGATACAGACATTTTGGTACTTTCGGTTTACGACGAGGTCGCCCGGTTTGTCGGGACGTACCTCGTACGGGATTTTTAAGGTTTATAAAAACTGATTTTTCGTGACTTTTAATTTAATTAAACATGAAATTTATTGCAAAATAATTAAATCTATTTGAAGGGGACGATAGTGGGTTATGTGGGCTTTCTATACGAATTTACAAAATTAGAAACGGATTAGAATCGAGAGAGTAATCGAACAGGAATGTTGGATACCTCGTTGATCAAAACGGTCGTTGTTGTCGCCGTTGTTGTCGTTTTTGCGGTGTGCTGTTGGCCGAGTGCGGACTGCGATGCTGTATGCCAGTCGGAGGAGAGAAGAGGAGGAAGGAATTAGGGTTTAGGTGGTGGTGGTGACTGCATGGTTTTATTTGATGTAGGAGTTATATGCAAATAGGGTGGCCAAAATGCAATTCAATATATATGAAGCTTAGTTGCTCCCTTCTAATACCAATAAGGCCGGCCCCACTTGGTCGCACAAGTCATAGCGGCATGCTGCTGCTTGTTTATCAAGGGAGGGGCACACATCTGCTATTATTTGCGGCGTGGGTGGTCGACCAGGTGGTGGGGCCGACCACCATGCAACATATATATATATATATATTTTTTTTTTTTTTTCTTCTTACCTAAACTAAACTTATATTATATATAGTTATCTATATTTATGTATTTGTATATATATATATATATATATATATATATATATATATATATATATATATATATATATATATATATATATATATATATATATATATAAATAAATCCAAATCAAATTTCTATAAAATCCAAAAAGAAAATTTTAATATCATCTATCATATATGAAATCAACTTAAAAACATATTGTAACGTCCCAGTCCCAAAATACGTAAGACTAGGAACGTAGACATGCCAGCTGTATTCATACGAAGTATACTCCAATATTTGGAAGCCTCGTATAAATACATAAGCTGTAAAATGCAGTAGAACCATAACTAATCTCATCCACACAGAATAAATGAATAAAAGATCATATAATGAGAATAAATTTGTCTTGATACAATATGTTGGGCGGAGACAAATCCACTACCAACAAAATAAGAAAAAGTACATAGAAAATGAAATGAGTGGCGAACAAAGCGAAGACGATCCAAATGCAATCATCCTCGAAGAAGTAGCAAAGACCACGGCTAGAGCTAAAGCACCTGCGAAAGACAATAGCACACACCTGGCAAGACAACCAGGTCCTCAGAGGGACGTAACAAGACACATCATAGCATGCCATATAAACTGAATAAATATTGCTCAATAAATAAGTAAATCGAATTTATAACATAGTCCAATACGCACCTACTGAACGAGCGTACCATCCCCCCAACCAAACAAGGACAGGAGATGGTAAACTAATTCACGGCGACGTATCTTTCCATGCTAAGAATCCGATATGGTATCCGGACCCCAACAAGGTTCAATACCTTCTCATCGAAGTAGTAAGTCACACCTACAACCAAACAAGGACAAGATGTGACGAACTAATCCGCGACAAGTTATTGTCCCAAGCCACGGTCAGATACAAGTACCAAACCAAAAGTACTCGTACCTAACGGATAGGGTAGCCTACCATTCTAAGTGAAATGTTGTTAAGAACAATCCTTCCTACGCATGGACCCTGGCTGAATAGGATCGGCATGGTCCCCTCTTGGGCACCAGAGGCCCCAGCAGGAAAAGCATGGGTAATCATGGGTCATCAACCCCGTATCTCCAGCGGAGAGTCCGGGTCACAAGGGAAGTGCATCGAAGCCCATACGCTAAGGAATTGTCCTCTCCACCCAATGCCTACTGTGTTGTATCCACAACACAAACCACTATAACCGCTAAGTCAAACTATCATGCAATCTCTATTAGCGGTTATTCCTATCGCACGGCTTGTACGTACTGGTGGCCAGCCAATCACGCACTTCCGTGTTCTACATGCGACACACAACTTCGTGTTTACAACGTGTCAAGGCCAATGAATGCGACACACAAGGTGGTTCCTTAAATCTAGGTTTAATTTGTAAGAAAAATAATACACAGCAGGAAATATAAAAGAGCAGTTATGCCATGTATCACAGTTTATAAAGAAAATAATAGACATGCATGAAATATGAGCTAAAAATAATTAAACAGCTAATGGCAAGGTGTCTTGCCTGGTAGAGCGCCTGGTGTGCTGCGATAATCAATGTGGCATGATCTGCAACTTCGGTGCGACAACTATGCAAGGTGACCTCGGGTGGTGGCACGGACAGTTCCATTGGGTCCGGAACGGTCAACTTAGTTAGGGTGGACCTAAGGTAGGCTGGAATTGGTAAAGGAATAGGAAAGATGGGCTAACTCACGAGATGGAAAAAAAAATCGTAGGAAGTCAAATAATATTTATTAGTTAAATCTATATTTCCAAACATAGTTTTAGATAAATACAAAATAATCATTTTAAGGCAAACCTAATTTGAGTCAAAAATATCATTAGATTTGCGAGTCAAAATATTTTTAAATAATTATTAAAAAATCTCGAAATTCATCTAGGGTTTTAAAACTATATATTTAAAATGAGGCCAAGCCAATTATAATATTGGTATAAATATGTATATATTTTTGAAGGCTTATTACGCCTAATTATACAAAAACTAATTTTCAATAATAACTAAATTAACCAAAATTCCTTTTCAATAATAAAAAAAATATATAAAATAATATTAATAATAAGGACAATAATAATACCTGCTGTACACATCCTCCATGTACATATAATACTAATCAGGAAAATACTATTACTATAAGATACCTATAGTGAAAAACCAGAAATATCATAACAAAATAATAATAATAATAATAATAATAATAATAATAATAATAATAGAAATGTCAGTAATACTAACTAATAATAACTTATTAATAATAATAAATAATAAAAAAAAAAGTCAAAAATCCTTCACTGCCTATCCCGAAAACAAAGTTAAGAGAGAGAGAGAGAGAGAGTATAGAAAAATATCTTAACTCAAGAAAAAAGAAAAAAAAAACCAAAATGGAAGAGGAAGAGGGAGCAGAGTAGAGAACGGAGACGGCGGCGTGGGAGCTCGGTCGGCGGGGTTGTTCGGGAAAGAGGCGGCACTGGGTATTGGTGGGGCGGAGGCCGGAGCGCGGACGAGCGGCACGCTGGACGAGGCGGCCGGCGGCTGCGAACGGAGGAGAGGGGCGGACGAGAAGGATCTCGCCGGCGGCGGAAGAAGGCGGGGGTTCGTCGGATGGGGCTTGGCCGGGGTGAGCGGACGGCACCCAGATCTGGGACGCGGGGGCCGGCATTAGGCGGTGACCCAGGCGGTGGTCGGTAGCGCCGGTCGCGGCGGAGTTCGGCGGTGGTGGTCGTGGTTTCTTACTTCCTTTTCCTTTTTCTATTTTTTTTTTTACTGTGGGTTTCTTGGGTCGCCGGCGGGTTGCGCCGGTGACGGTGGTGGTGGTAGTGAGGTGTCGGGTTTGGGTGGTGGCTGGAGATGGCTGGGTTGGTCGACATGTTGTCGAGGCGGAGGGTTTCGGAAGAAGGCTGGTTTTGGACTTCGCCAATGGTGGTGGTGGTGGCGTGATGACGATGAAGGTGGTGGTAGTGGTTTTGCCGGGGTCGGCCCAGGCTGGTTGGGCGTGGGTGAGGGTTTTGCTGTCACGTTGGCCACGGCGGTGACGGTGATGATAATGGTGGTGGTGGTTTGGGCTGACGGTCGGGAGAAGGGGCTGGCCGCGATAGTGACGGGGTTTGGGTCGGGGCTGTTGGCCGGAGTGGAGGTTAGGGTGCTCGACAGATTGCTGGTGGTGGTGATACGTGGTTGTAATGTTGGTGGCGGATATCAGGGGCTTGCCGGTCGTGGCGGGTTTTGGCGTGGTGGCGGGCTGATGGTGTTGGTGAAGGGATGGCGAGGACGGTAACGGTTGATGACGGGGTCGGCCAGAGGTCGGGGTGAACCGGAATAGGGTTTAGGGTTAGATTTAGGAATTCGATATATCGTGTCGGAGTTGTCGACACGGAGAAATAATTGTAATTGTAAAAAAAGAATGGAATAAGAATGTCACCGGGGTCGGACCCGAGGCTGTCACGGCCGACACGGAAAGATGTTGGACATGGACACGAGGCACGCACATTGAGGATGGATGGAACACCGACACGAGGCACTCACTTGTGGAATTTGTGGAAAATTGTGGAAGAATAAAAAGTTGGAGGAGTACCTGCCTATATTTATAGGATGTGGGAATTCCCAGTTAGATATGGACTAGGAATAGTTTAAAACCAAATTTGGATATTTTCAAATTTAATTTAAAAGCAAATCAAATCAATATCCAATCCAAATCTCATTTAAATCAAATTAAATCTCTTAGTTTAAAATCAAATCAATTATAGATATTAGCTTAATATATTTAAATAATTCCAAACATTAAATCAAGATTTAAATGGCCAAAATAACTTCCAAAATATTTTTTCAAAATACCAATAATAATAATTTCGAAAATCATAAATATTATTAAATATCTTTTTGAACAATAAAATATTACTATTAATAAATTTCGAAAATTATACTTTTATTAAAAATAGACCAATAAATAAATAACGAAATATTTGTATGCAACAAATATCCTTTACATAATTAGGCTTTTCTAATATACAAAATATTATTTATTATTAATAACTTTTTAGAAAAAAAAAAGGCCTTTTGATAGCAAGAATAATAATTATATAATTTTGAAAGTGTATATTAAAATAGAAAGGAAACTGTTTTTATAAAATATGTACGTCCGCACATATTCGTACTCGTCGAGCAAACGAAAATTTCGCATACGACGTACAATACGACTACGTGTCATATAGTACCAAAAATTTTAAATCCATGCAAATTAATAAATAAAAAATAGTAGAAATTTAGGGGTTTTACATCCTACCCAACTTAAAAGAAATTTCGTCCTTGAAATTAAGAATTAGTAGGGGGTGAGAGGACAAGGGGGTATCAATGGGGAACAATCAATAAGGCTCAACAAGATCATGTCATAAGAAGTTATGATCTAGATCATTGAATGAGGGTCATGGTAGGGTCGAGGAGAAGGACGAGGAGTTTAGGATGAAGTTATAGCAACATCGAGTGAGAGTGGTCCTAATTGATAGGACAGCTAGAGGGATTTTAAGTATAACGCCTTCGTCCTTCGAAAATTGGTGAAGGCAAAAGCAATATAGAGTTCGAAGGAGGTGTTTATCGAATACGAATACGTGATTCAAAGGCGATCGAAGAATTTCAAAAGAATTGTCAAGGCAGTCAGGGATGGGATTCTAGAGGACGAGTTTAACTATGTTCCCATCCACGTAGAACGAATAATTAAAAGCGAACCAAAGTGCATTTGGTTGATCAGACCATTATGCACCGGTTCTGATTAGACAACATGTTAGTGGGATATCTTCCAATAACATATGTCGTGAACAAGCTCGATAAAAGATAAGCTTGCAAAAACTAGGCTACATTAGCATCATTTAGTCAAATGGTAAATACATAGGCACGAGAGATTAAGATTTAAGAAGGTAGAATGATTCTAGGGCATACAGTCGTCCTATAGTCTTCTTGTCCAAGTCCTTGGTTGGCTAGACGGGTTAGGTCCTCTAGATTCTAGGATTTAAATAAGCTTGCTACTATAGGTCACTAGGTCAAAGGGGTTGCTAGTTCATAAGGTATTCTACCAAACTTAATTTAAACTAATGGTGTTTTGGGACAACTAGCTAGTAGGGTCAATCTCTAGCAAGCACGAAGGGAAGATAAGAATAGGGATGGAAGGAAGCAAGCAAGATGCAATTGATGAGTCAAACGGTAGATAAAATCAAGGAAGAGGTCAAGTATGTGGATGAGATCCTAGACTTCTAATCCTATTCGCAGGTTTGCTTGGTACGGTAAAGTAACCAAACAATTTATCTTGACCTGCATGGGCCACCACAAAAACATGTAACGCCCCAGTCCCAAAATACGTAAGACTAGGAACGTAGACATGCCAGCTGTATTCATACGAAGTATACTCCAATATTTGGAAGCCTCGTATAAATACATAAGCTGTAAAATGCAGTAGAACCATAACTAATCTCATCCACACAGAATAAATGAATAAAAGATCATATAATGAGAATAAATTTGTCTTGATACAATATGTTGGGCGGAGACAAATCCACTACCAACAAAATAAGAAAAAGTACATAGAAAATGAAATGAGTGGCGAACAAAGCGAAGACGATCCAAATGCAATCATCCTCGAAGAAGTAGCAAAGACCACGGCTAGAGCTAAAGCACCTGCGAAAGACAATAGCACACACCTGGCAAGACAACCAGGTCCTCAGAGGGACGTAACAAGACACATCATAGCATGCCATATAAACTGAATAAATATTGCTCAATAAATAAGTAAATCGAATTTATAACATAGTCCAATACGCACCTACTGAACGAGCGTACCATCCCCCCAACCAAACAAGGACAGGAGATGGTAAACTAATTCACGGCGACGTATCTTTCCATGCTAAGAATCCGATATGGTATCCGGACCCCAACAAGGTTCAATACCTTCTCATCGAAGTAGTAAGTCACACCTACAACCAAACAAGGACAAGATGTGACGAACTAATCCGCGACAAGTTATTGTCCCAAGCCACGGTCAGATACAAGTACCAAACCAAAAGTACTCGTACCTAACGGATAGGGTAGCCTACCATTCTAAGTGAAATGTTGTTAAGAACAATCCTTCCTACGCATGGACCCTGGCTGAATAGGATCGGCATGGTCCCCTCTTGGGCACCAGAGGCCCCAGCAGGAAAAGCATGGGTAATCATGGGTCATCAACCCCGTATCTCCAGCGGAGAGTCCGGGTCACAAGGGAAGTGCATCGAAGCCCATACGCTAAGGAATTGTCCTCCCCACCCAATGCCTACTGTGTTGTATCCACAACACAAACCACTATAACCGCTAAGTCAAACTATCATGCAACCTCTATTAGCGGTTATTCCTATCGCACGGCTTGTACGTACTGGTGGCCAGCCAATCACGCACTTCCGTGTTCTACATGCGACACACAACTTCGTGTTTACAACGTGTCAAGGCCAATGAATGCGACACACAAGGTGGTTCCTTAAATCTAGGTTTAATTTGTAAGAAAAATAATACACAGCAGGAAATATAAAAGAGCAGTTATGCCATGTATCACAGTTTATAAAGAAAATAATAGACATGCATGAAATATGAGCTAAAAATAATTAAACAGCTAATGGCAAGGTGTCTTGCCTGGTAGAGCGCCTGATGTGCTGCGATAATCAATGTGGCATGATCTGCAACTTCGGTGCGACAACTATGCAAGGTGACCTCGGGTGGTGGCACGGACAGTTCCATTGGGTCCGGAACGGTCAACTTAGTTAGGGTGGACCTAAGGTAGGCTGGAATTGGTAAAGGAATAGGAAAGATGGGCTAACTCACGAGATGGAAAAAAAAATCGTAGGAAGTCAAATAATATTTATTAGTTAAATCTATATTTCCAAACATAGTTTTAGATAAATACAAAATAATCATTTTAAGGCAAACCTAATTTGAGTCAAAAATATCATTAGATTTGCGCGTCAAAATATTTTTAAATAATTATTAAAAAATCTCGAAATTCATCTAGGGTTTTAAAACTATATATTTAAAATGAGGCCAAGCCAATTATAATATTGGTATAAATATGTATATATTTTTGAAGGCTTATTACGCCTAATTATACAAAAACTAATTTTCAATAATAACTAAATTAACCAAAATTCCTTTTCAATAATAAAAAAATATATAAAATAATATTAATAATAAGGACAATAATAATACCTGCTGTACACATCCTCCATGTACATATAATACTAATCAGGAAAATACTATTACTATAAGATACCTATAGTGAAAAACCAGAAATATCATAACAAAATAATAATAATAATAATAATAATAATAATAATAATAATAATAATAATAGAAATATCAGTAATACTAACTAATAATAACTTATTAATAATAATAAATAATAAAAAAAAAGTCAAAAATCCTTCACTGCCTATCCCGAAAACAAAGTTAAGAGAGAGAGAGAGAGAGAGTATAGAAAAATATCTTAACTCAAGAAAAAAGAAAAAAAAAAAACCAAAATGGAAGAGGAAGAGGGAGCAGAGTAGAGAACGGAGACGGCGGCGTGGGAGCTCGGTCGGCGGGGTTGTTCGGGAAAGAGGCGGCACTGGGTATTGGTGGGGCGGAGGCCGGAGCGCGGACGAGCGGCACGCTGGACGAGGCGGCCGGCGGCTGCGAACGGAGGAGAGGGGCGGACGAGAAGGATCTCGCCGGCGGCGGAAGAAGGCGGGGGTTCGTCGGATGGGGCTTGGCCGGGGTGAGCGGACGGCACCCAGATCTGGGACGCGGGGGCCGGCATTAGGCGGTGACCCAGGCGGTGGTCGGTAGCGGCGGTCGCGGCGGAGTTCGGCGGTGGTGGTCGTGGTTTCTTACTTCCTTTTCCTTTTTCTATTTTTTTTTTTACTGTGGGTTTCTTGGGTCGCCGGCGGGTTGCGCCGGTGACGGTGGTGGTGGTAGTGAGGTGTCGGGTTTGGGTGGTGGCTGGAGATGGCTGGGTTGGTCGACATGTTGTCGAGGCGGAGGGTTTCGGAAGAAGGCTGGTTTTGGACTTCGCCAATGGTGGTGGTGGTGGCGTGATGACGATGAAGGTGGTGGTAGTGGTTTTGCCGGGGTCGGCCCAGGCTGGTTGGGCGTGGGTGAGGGTTTTGCTGTCACGTTGGCCACGGCGGTGACGGTGATGATAATGGTGGTGGTGGTTTGGGCTGACGGTCGGGAGAAGGGGCTGGCCGCGATAGTGACGGGGTTTGGGTCGGGGCTGTTGGCCGGAGTGGAGGTTAGGGTGCTCGACAGATTGCTGGTGGTGGTGATACGTGGTTGTAATGTTGGTGGCGGATATCAGGGGCTTGCCGGTCGTGGCGGGTTTTGGCGTGGTGGCGGGCTGATGGTGTTGGTGAAGGGATGGCGAGGACGGTAACGGTTGATGACGGGGTCGGCCAAAGGTCGGGGTGAACCGGAATAGGGTTTAGGGTTAGATTTAGGAATTCGATATATCGTGTCGGAGTTGTCGACACGGAGAAATAATTGTAATTGTAAAAAAAGAATGGAATAAGAATGTCACCGGGGTCGGACCCGAGGCTGTCACGGCCGACACGGAAAGATGTTGGACATGGACACGAGGCACGCACATTGAGGATGGATGGAACACCGACACGAGGCACTCACTTGTGGAATTTGTGGAAAATTGTGGAAGAATAAAAAGTTGGAGGAGTACCTGCCTATATTTATAGGATGTGGGAATTCCCAGTTAGATATGGACTAGGAATAGTTTAAAACCAAATTTGGATATTTTCAAATTTAATTTAAAAGCAAATCAAATCAATATCCAATCCAAATCTCATTTAAATCAAATTAAATTTCTTAGTTTAAAATCAAATCAATTATAGATATTAGCTTAATATATTTAAATAATTCCAAACATTAAATCAAGATTTAAATGGCCAAAATAACTTCCAAAAATATTTTTTCAAAATACCAATAATAATAATTTCGAAAATCATAAATATTTTTAAATATCTTTTTGAACAATAAAATATTACTATTAATAAATTTCGAAAATTATACTTTTATTAAAAATAGACCAATAAATAAATAACGAAATATTTGTATGCAACAAATATCCTTTACATAATTAGGCTTTTCTAATATACAAAATATTATTTATTATTAATAACTTTTTAGAAAAAAAAAGGCCTTTTGATAGCAAGAATAATAATTATATAATTTTGAAAGTGTATATTAAAATAGAAAGGAAACTGTTTTTATAAAATATGTACGTCCGCACATATTCGTACTCGTCGAGCAAACGAAAATTTCGCATACGACGTACAATACGACTACGTGTCATATAGTACCAAAAATTTTAAATCCATGCAAATTAATAAATAAAAAATAGTAGAAATTTAGGGGTTTTACACATATACACATATATTTAAATTTATTTGACATTAAAATCAACTAAATAATAATAATCATATCTAATAGGATAACATATTTATTAAATCTCTACAAATTTGAAATAAAGTTTAATATTATCTAACTATATATATGATGCATCTAAAATATATTTTTACATATATACACAAATTTAAATTGCCATAAAAGGCAAGAATAATAATATCACATAATATCAAATAATATCAACAATAATAAAATGCCTATTTAATTTTCACAAAAATAACTTTAGTAATAATAAAACAATAAAAATTGTTCCAACGTGTGAACTTTACTACACACCCATGTATGGGTCCAGAAAATTGTACCATCTTGTAAAATATTATTTTATTAATAAAATATAAATTTTGTACCAAAAGTCGATAAATATTCAACAAGTCTCAAAATTATTTAAAAATATTTGTACACACATGAAATGTTCCTACATGGACATCTTAGTCACCCCACATGCTCACATGGGTTTAAATTGGTTCGGGCCCAATTCGGACTGGTTTAGTCCAACCGGGTCATCTAAAAATCAATATATAAAATAATATTTAAATAAAATACTTTAAATAAGTTAATTCACAATTTGGTTTGATTTTCCTAGTTTGGACATCACCATGGCTAGGCTTCCTCCGGCATGGCTAGTACACTAGTCAAGGCACACTGCTACATCTTTCGTGCCAAATTTCATGGTAGTCTTGTGTTCCAAAATTAAACATTGGCTAATGTCACTTCTAATAATTAATATAAATTATAAAATTGCATGAAAATAAATTTTTAAGTCTTTTTAAATAATAAAAATATTTAGAAAAATTAGAAATTTTACATCCTACCCAACTTATAAAAATTTTGCCCTCAAAATTTAGGATTAATAGGGTAGATAGGTTTTAGGGATAGGAAGAGTTCGTCACTACCAAAATGCAATTAAAATTTTGGAGGAGGCGATAAAACGTCGTTCAACACCACCGTGCAATAAAAAATTGTGGAGTCGATATATACAAAAATATATCGTGGTTATGGAATTGAATAAGGATTTCTAGTGAGGGTAACAAAATTTTAAATATTCAATTTTAGAGAACAGTAAGGAATTGAGTAGGCCAAGAGAATAAATTAGACATTTAGGAGATGTGATTCCTTAAGGGAGAACTGGATACTAATCGTCTTGGTCGAGGGTTTGATTTAAGTTAACGATTAGAATCATTCTCGAGTACATCAAGAATAATTGGAAGGGCACGCTAACACTTCTAGGGTTGAAGAAATGAGGAGTAGTTAAAGACGAGGATATAGCCACAAGAGTCGGTCGGTGGCTATCTATATTCGTGTATTCGCAATTGATAGGCAACTAAAGGTGATACCTTGAGTCGATCTATCAAGTACAGTGTCTTATCTTTGAAAGACAAAACTGTAAGGAGTTCAAAGACGATGCTATCGAGTACGAAATACGAGATTCATAGGCGACAAAAATAACTCAAAAGTGAATTGCCAAGGCTGTCGTGGATGAGATTCTAAGGCAAGTTTAACTATGTCTTCATCCACGTAGAATAATACAAGAAAAGCGAACCAAAGTGCAATAGGTTGATCAGACCATCATGCACCGGTTCTGATTAGACAATATATTAGTGGGTGCACCCAATAAAATATGTCATGATCAAGCTTGATAACGAAATAAGCTTGCAAAAGTGAAGTTACATTAGTAGCATGAGATAGTCAAAATATGAGTAAGGGAGGTACTGATGAAGAAATTTTAAATAGTCCAAGAGCTTTTAAAATCAAGTCTGCCCAAAGTGTGGCCTATACAGTTGTCCTAGTTTTCTTTACTTACAGTTTGGTTGTCTAGATAAGTTAAGGTTCTCTGAATTTCTAGTCTAAGTGATCTCATCAATGGGGTCACAAGGACAAAAAGGTTTGTTAGGTGGTGAGGTATTCCACCCAACTTACAAGAGTTAAGCTAGTAGCGTGATGGGACAATGGGTCAAGCAATTAAGATAAAGCACCAATTTAAGCATTTAAGGAATTATGTAGAACAAAATCACCTATCGGTCGAAAGAATTGAGTCGAGGTTGAGTCTTTAATTGAAGCCAGGGAGTATTTTGGTGTCATGGTAAAGATTATAGTTTAGCCATTTTGATCAGAAGGTCATTTCATAAAAATAGTGTACAAGGAGACGTGTTCTAGTGGGACATGATATATCTACATGAAGGTGGGCTTGTCTAGGTCTTACATATAAAATTTGTTGGGAGGAAAAGTTTAGTGTTGTACTCCAATTATACAAGTCACGGTAGGGGACGCCAGAAGATCAAAAATAGGAAGTGGGAGTTCACGAGGTGATAATTAATGCACAAAATATAAAGAAGATCAAGTTAAAGCACGAAATTAAATTAATTTAAAGAATCCAGTAAAATCATCTAGGACATAGTCCTAGAGAGAAGATAGTCCATTAGATGAGTACAGTTAAGGAAAATCATATCATCTTCCAAACTTTAAACGGTTAGAAGGGCACAATAAAAGATCTAGAATTGAAAGTCGAGGTGGAAATACTGTCAGATAGCTGGGTAGATGACTAACAACACTTGTGTACATAATATTATCATGGTCATGAGTGATATGGCAATTAGTGTGGAGTATATATATCTTATTAGAGCTATCTTGATGGCCTACCATTAAAATTTAACTCAAATTTCCTCCAAAGAGTTTCAAAATTAAACTTTCAAAAATAAACCACCAAAATTTGTATTCACTCCAAGCCGTTCAAATTCATCATAAAAAAAAAATTTAAATCACTTTCATAAATCTCAAAGCAAACTTTATCACGTTACTACTAACATTTTCCAAAATTAACGTTTAAATTCAACTATTTAACTCAAGAGTTCATAATTTACGAATCCATAAAAATTTTACAATCAATCAAAAATTTAACACTCTAAAATTTTCAAATAACTCATAATAAAACTCTTAGCATATTAAAAGCAATCTCAAAATTTAGCTCAATGCTCTCATCAATTTTAACTTCTATTCATGCTAAGTTATTCCAACAAAATCATAACTTTTAAATGGTAACTTCCTTTAATCAATCAAAATAACTTTCCATCACATCCTTCGAAATTCTCCCAAAATATTTTGATATTAGCAATCCCTCATTAAACTAAACTTTCAAATAATCTTATTAGTCATAAAATCATTTTTTTAACGAAATTTGATATCCAAATTCACAATTTTAAAAAACTCCAAAATCTAAATAGATTTGTAAATCTTCAATCATAGAACACGATTTAAAATAAAAATTCTCAAAAATTATTTTCATAACTTTCAAATATTTTAAACCAAAATTTACCGTCATACTTCCACTTAAAATTCAAAATTTACTAAACACGAAAATCGCAAGTTGTATAACACAAATTTAATTAATTTCTACAACCACATTTGAAATCTAAGATTATTTTCAAACCAAATTTATAACTGTTCAAAGGTATGTAACTATAATACAACAAATCATAAACATCAAAACTCGAAAATCAAATAAATTTTATATTTGTTCAAGGATGTATATCTATCATCCAAAACTCATAAATATCACAACTCGAAAATCAAATCAATTTTATAATTGTGCAAAGATGTATAGCTATAACCCAATAAATCATAAATATCAAATCTCAAAAAGCCAATCAATTTCTTAAATCAAGGGTATAAAGTTCTAGCAATATATATATATTTTTCTCCTTCCTGCAGTATCAATCCTATGGTGTTTACTATTTAGAAATCTCAAGATTAAAACCTTCCGTGGTATTGTCCCACTTTACCAATTACTAATCATTAAGTCACACCAAAAGCCTTTTTAACTCAATTAGAATCTTAAATGTATTCCAATTGCCAATATAACCATTCCAGCCATGTCTTTGACCAATGAGCATATACTAGTGTAGTCATCTTTCTAGTTGACACTAAGCACGAAAATAAGAATCAATGGTAGAGAGGAATCAAGCAAGATGCAAATCAAGGTAGGTGAACGGGAGTTCAGAATTAAAGTCAAGAAAGGAGGTCAAGCTGTATGGATGAGATTCCTAGATTCTAATCCTATGTTGCAGGCTCACATCGGTACAATTACGTAACCGAAGTGACAAACTCGACCTGCATGGGCCACCACAAAAATATGTAACGCCCCAGTCCCAAAATACTTAGGACTAGGTACGTATCCATGCCAGCTGTATACATACGAAGTATACTCCAATATATGGAAACCTCGTATGAATACATAAGCTGTGAAATACAGTAAACCATAATGCTAATATCATCCACAATATAAGAATTAATATAAAATAGATATTAATGCTGGATTGTAATTTGTACAAAAGTTGGACGGAGACAAAGTCCACTACCAATTATCTCAAATAAAATGTACAGGAAGGAATAGATGAAATAACAAGACGAGCCAAGTGCAATCATCTACGAAAGGATGGAGAAAATCACGGCCTCGGCTAGAACACCTGCAATATCACAAAAGCACACACCTGGAGAGATAACCAGGTCCTCAGAGGGACGTAACAAGATACATAAAGAACATGCCATAATAAACTGAATATATAATATGTCACAAACCGAAATAAGTGACAAGACGACAACAAGGTAATCTAACCGTACTACAGTGTTCATGCAGTTAAGAACAAACCTCTGATGCATGGGCACTCTGGATCAGTAGCAGTAATCTCAGGTATGGCCCATTAGGATACCAGGGACCTCAAAGCATAACATTCATCGAATGTCAGAGGCCAACAGTAAATCAGTATCAGGATCCAGGACCGTATCTCTCATGGAGATAACCGACAATAGGGAAGTGTATACTTGGCCCATACGTTAAGGAACTGTTCTTCCCACCCAATGTCTAATAGAGTCACATCCATGTCTCATATACCTCTACTAACTACTAAGTCTCCTAACATGCCTCTATTAGCAGTTAGCCCTAACTCATGCGCATGGGGGATCAGCCCACACACAAGAACCTCTACATGCAACTGATCTCACACATCCTCGTGGTACAACTGTGTCAAGGTATATGCGATACACTACAGACGGTAGTCCCTTAACTCTAGGTTCACATGCAATCAAAGGATAATAACAAAGTAAATTAATAATCACTGAACAGGCAGTAAATCAGGAACTGTAAGAACCGAAAATAAAGAACAGTGATATATAAAATAAATACAGACTGAATATAAACAGTTTAATGGCAAGGTATCTTGCCTGAGGTTATGTGCAAAAGAGAATAATCCAGTAGCTCGAACCGACAAATAAACGTAACAAGAAAAGCCAAATCCCGCAGATGACTCTGGATGCTGCAACAAACATCAGGAACGAGTTTGGAATATAAGATATACCTAGGAAACGCCTGTCCAAAAGTTAAATTCTGGAACAGGGGCAAAATCATAATTTTGGGTCAAAAGGATATCCGCCGTTGGATCCGCTTTGCACCGAAATACGTGCCAGAACCTACGGTCTCTAAAGTCGTCAAACTACATGTCTACGGATTTGTTTTGACGGGACGAACCCAATGGTATGTCCAATTTTGGATTCCGGTGGGCCGTGCACAAAATCGCCCGTTGAGTGGGATTGTGGGCCTGCCAAAATAGCGTCCCGATCAACGGTCTCAGAATCGGACCAAACTTGGCTCACAGGACCAGAAAAATATTTGAGTCCAATGGCGCAAGTTTTGTCCCGATTTGATGAGTGTGCACAAAGTAATTGAAAAATACCAAAAATGCCCGATACGCAAAAATGCGACGGATACGGACCAAATTCGTCGCGCACACGCAACCAATTTGAATTCTGTCAATTATCGCACGTCCACAAATTCGATACGGACATTTCGGTACTTTCGGTTTGCGACAGGGTCGCCCGGTTTGTCGGAACGTACCTCGTACGGGATTTTTAATGTTTATAAAAACTGATTTTTCGTGACTTTTAATTTAATTAAACATGAAATTTATTGCAAAATAATTAAATCTATTTGAAGGGGACGATAGTGGGTCATGTGGGCTTTCTATACGAACTTACGGAATTAAAAACGGATTAGAATCGAGAGAGTAATCGAACAGGAAAGTTGGATACCTCGATGATCAAAACGGTCGTTGTTATCGCCGTTGTTGTCGTTTTTTCGGTGTGCTGTTGGCCGAGTGCGGACTGCGATGCTGTATGCCAGTCGGAGGAGAGAATAGGAGGATGGAATTAGGGTTTAGGTGGTGGTGGCGACTGCATGGTTTTATTTGATGTAGGAGTTGTATGCAAATAGGGTGGCCAAAATGCAATTCAATATATATGAAGCTTAGTTGCTCCCTTCTAATACCAATAAGGCCGGCCCCATTTGGGCGCACAAGTCATAGCAGCATGCTGCTGCTTGTTTATCAAGGGAGGGGCGCACATCTGCTATTATTTGCGGTGTGGGTGGTCGGCCAGGTGGTGGGGCCGACCACCATGCAACATATATATATATATATATATATATATATATATATATATATATATATATATATATAAATATATATATATATATATATATATATATATAAATTTTTAATATATATATATATATATATATATATATATATATAAATATATATATATATATATATATATATATATATATATATATATATATAAATTTTTAATATATATATATATATATATATATATATATATATATATATATATATATATATATATATATATATATATATATATATTCTTCTTATCTAAACTAAACTTATATTATATATAGTTATCTATATTTATATATTTGTATATATATATATCTAAATAAATCCAAATCAAATTTCTACAAAATCCAAAAAGAAAATTTTAGTATCATCTATCATATATGAAATCAACTTAAAAACATATACACATATATTTAAATTCATTTGACATTAAAATCAACTAAATAATAATAATCATATCTAATAGGATAACATATTTATTAAATCTCCACAAATTTGAAATAAAGTTTAATATTATCTAACTATATATATGATGCATCTAAAATATATTTTTACATATATACACAAATTTAAATTGCCATAAAAGGCAAGAATAATAATATCACATAATATCAAATAATATCAACAATAATAAAATGCCTATTTAATTTTCACAAAAATAACTTTAGTAATAATAAAATAATAAAAATTGTTCCAACGTATGAACTTTACTACACACCCTTGTATGGGTCCAAAAAATTGTACCATCTTGTAAAATATTATTTTATTAATAAAACATAAATTTTGTACCAAAAGTCGATAAATATTCAACAAGTCTAAAAATTATTTAAAAATATTTGTACACACATGAAATGTTCCAACATGGCTATCTTAGTCACCCCACATGCTCACATGGGTTTAAATTGGTTCGGGCCCAATTCGGACTGGTTTAGTCCAACCGGGTCATCTAAAAATTAATATATAAAATAATATTTAAATAAAATACTTTAAATAAGTCAATTCACAATTTGGTTTGGTTTTCCTAGTTTGGACATCACCATGGCTAGGCTTCCCCCGGCATGGCTAGTACACTAGTCA
Source organism: Iris pallida (assembly GCA_029216955.1). Lineage (NCBI taxonomy): Eukaryota > Viridiplantae > Streptophyta > Magnoliopsida > Asparagales > Iridaceae > Iris > Iris pallida. The sequence continues at coordinate 18,638,683 of JANAVB010007397.1, forward strand.
AGGCACACTGCTACATCTTTCGTGCCAAATTTTATGGTAGTCTTGTGTTCCAAAATTAAACAATGGCTAACGTCACTTCTTATAATTAATATAAATTATAAAATTGTATGAAAATAAATTTTTAAGTCTTTTTAAATAATAAAAATATTTAGAAAAATTAGGGATTTTACAATGTCGCCTCTCCTAGAGTAAGTCATGTATGATCATACCTCTGAACTTTCCTCCTAAAAGAGCTTCCCCCTTATGATCTAATACCCGCACTTTCAGTGCACAAAAAGGGTAACAGATCCACAGATTTTCCGAAACAACCACGTCGATGTTACCTCTGAGTTGTTTCCCTTCCATCAAAAACAAATCACCCCTCACATGTCCTCATTACCTCTGAGTTGTTCTATATTCCCTTCATGGAGCCCACTCCTGCCATGTCCTCATTACCTCTGAGTGGGAAGGCTCCATCGAAGAAACCCTCATATTTACCACGTCCTTATTACCTCTGAGTAAGTATGTTGGTTCTCTCTCGACCTATTATCCGTACCAAAAAAACTACGGTACGCCAAGGATAATAGGCCCACAAATGTCCACTGTTGACAACAAATGCTGTACTAAGTTTCCTAGTACATGCCCCTCACTTCTCATCATGCCTCAGGGGCCCAGCTGTCCCACGATATTCTATCTCCTGATACCAGGAACGTCCATAGCCACCTTACTGTGGATTTGTTCCAAATATCCCCATCAACTTGTTATCTGTACCTAACACTATGGTATGCCAAGGGTAACAAGTCCACAAACAGCTCCCAGTGGGGCAAATACTATAAACACCACAAACACAATAAGCAATACAAATAAAGGGTAGAGTAAAGCATACTCTTTTATTTGGAAGGCGAATGTAGTACATATTCTAGGGACCACGTCCCACTTAAGGAAGGAAAAGAACGAAAACAAAAAGAAGGAAAAAAGCTGACTATTGTTCGGCGATACATAGTGCCCTAAGACGATCCCTCAACAAGGCAGTCGACTGCTCGAACCTCTGTCTGGCCCACCGTTCAGCCTCCTGAGTCAGCAGCGCCGCATCTTCCAAGGGCGCGTGGGCCCGCCAGCCCTCCTCAAATTTCTTCAGAGCACGTTCCAGATTGGCAGAAGCTTTGGAAATCCTTTCGGCAACCTGAATAATCAGCTCCTTGTCCGCACGGGAAGCTTCAAGCTCAGACTCCAAGAAGGCCAGCTTCTTCTGAAGTTCGAGAATCTGCTCCCTTGTATCGATTACTCCCTGGGAGGCGGCCGCTTCCCGAGCCCTGCAAACCTCGCTCCGGTGGCTCAGCTGGTCGTACAAGAGAGACAGGTCGCCAAGGTCCTTTATTATAATCGGCTTAGAGGTATCCAGCGCGAGCCTTATCTTTTCCAAGGCGGTGGTAAGGAACCCCCGCTGCTGCTCAATTGCCGCGGACAAATCAGCTTGTCGCAACACTTGAAATTGGGCCATAAGCTGATCAGCCTCCAACAGTTTAGGCTCCAGAAGCGCGGCTATCCCTGTCCCGCCGGGAAGGGTTTTGAGAATGTCAATTTGGCCTTGGGCGCATTGTCGGGCCAAGGCGAAAGGAGTCCCCCTCTCCACAGCCGCTTCCACTCCTCTCTTCAAATGGCGGTAGAAACTATCAACCACATCCTGCGACGCCTCATCCAGAACTTTCGTAGATGATGGTGTCAAAGGAAGTATGGCTGGCAGTGTCGAATAAGACGCAACAGAACTTGCCGCCCCTGACACGAGGAAAATAAATTCTGAGCGAAAGGACGCTTGAACAGCGGCCAATTTTTCCCCCGCGGCCCGAACAATCTGAATACTCGGTAAAGCTGAGAGGTCAACCCCCAAAGTCATACGAGTAGAGGAAGATACAGCGACCATTTCCCCAGGTTCGGGCTGTGCCGCCATATGACCTTCCGAACTCGATCCGGCGGGAGGCCCCTCAAGATAAGTCGGAAGAGGGGGCACACTCCCTTCCACCAAACCCCCGCTCGCAGAGCCTACCTTAACAATGTCCGTCATCGGCACTGAAGAGGCAGGACCTGTATGCCCAGAGCAACCATCAATCAGTCTAACCCGAAGGATGTGATGATAGAGCAAATGGGCCTTCTCATTAGTCAAAATTTGGCTCATCTTACCAGAGGAGGGTTGTGGAGACTGAGGTTCTCTCGCAGCTGCCGTGGTCTCCTCACCAGTGACTTCCAAGTCGAGTTCAGCTGGTTCTTCTGCCCCAGCCGCCCCGGTAAGAGATACAACTGGTTCAGCGTCACCCTGCTGAAATTCAACTGTCTCAGGGACAGGTGCAGTAGAGCCCCCGTCACCATGGGTTGAGTCCTCAGCAACGTGGGACTCCTTGGCCGCCTCCGGAAGAACCCCAGCAGAAATGATAGCAGTACACATGTCACTGACCAAAGTGGTCAGGGCCGGATCGACCTCAGCGGCCGATTCTCGAGAAACCGACTCCTCTGAAGCCTATAAGAGCAAAGGAAAATGATTAGGCCATATTACAGAAAAATGAAGGAGAAGACGACTATAATTCGAGTCACCTCAGAAACAACGTCAACATCCTTGATAAGTAGCCGACGGGATCTGACAGCAGCCCATTTTATGGAATAAGTCATACCGATATCAGCAGACTCACTCATACATCGCTTACGCGAAGGACCAGGCACATCAGGCGGCTGATCTGCCACCGCTTCATCGAACGCAATGGGCGATTGATCCGCCGCTACCTCGTCTAAAGGAGGGAGAGAATCATCGGTACCCTGCTCACCATCTTCTTCATCCGCAGTGGTGGACTCCGAGTCTGGCACAAGAACAGTGTTCGCCTTCTGCTTCCTCATTTTTGACCCCTGGGGCTTCTCTGCCAAACTAGTACCAACAATAAAACTGGTACACGGGTCAATGTTAACAGGAAACCTGCTCGCAGTGACGTGGTAGAGAGCCGCTAAATACAAAATCTCACCTTGCGTCTCAGCGTCAGGGACCGAAAAACTAGCACGGGTATAAGAAATATTATAGTAAAGCCAGGCCCTGATGCCATCCAGAATGCTGCCTTCAAAGCCCAGGCAAGAGCTGGGACTCTCTAGTAACAGCTGGCTATACCCAAACTGGCGGAAGAACCGGCTGGGCAAGTAAGGTTCCAGGTAGACGGTATTGCGGTTACGATATACTAAGTACGAGGGACGGATGTTACGCAACCAAAGAAGCATCCTTCCAGGTAAGAGGAGAGGAGGCCCTACACCTTCAACATGTACACTCCCCACCTCCTCAGCAGAAAAATGGGGAACAGACACGAAGAAGTTATATCCATCCACCCTCGTCAGCGCCCTACGACAGGCGGGCATAGAGTTGTACTCCCAGGACATCCGGCGGAACTGGAAGATAAAAGCATCGTCGTCAGTTACACCATCTTCTGGGCCAGTCTCACCAAAGACCGACAATGCATTAATAGCCACCCCATCAAATAGTGGTAGGGTAACTCGATTTGCTCAAAGTTCATCGCCGTGTCGCGTGCAATAACCTTGGACGAAAAAGTACGGAGGCTACGGTGTATACTGCACACCATGGCCGGAAGAAGGGCCAGTCTGACCCCGAAGGCCAGCTTCACGGCAGGAAGGATAAAATTCCAGCTGATCCTCTCAATGGAACCAACTCCTCCGGACACCACGCAATTCCGTAGCCATACCATCAGGAACCCTGCCAATATTGCCTTCTCCGACAGCGGCTGAATATCCTCATAAAAATAATCAAAGGAATCAGTTTGACTCCAAACTGTATCGCTCAAGGCCTTCGATTTCTTGGCAGTTAACACCAGATCCTGTACTTGCTCTCGGGTCAGAGGATTCCCGGGAGTAACCCGGCCTGAGGCACCTTGCTGAAAAAGGTGGAAGAGCCAAGCCCTGGTATACGGGAGGTTCCCTTCCGAGCTAATATCCTTCTTGGTCGTCTGCTGACAGTAACTGTGGAGACACAGTAACTCCTGATAGACAGCAACGAAACCCGGATGTCGTTGCTCCAAATCTTCGAACTCTTCGCTCGTAGGGGTATATATTTCAAAGACTTCCTCCCCCTAGGACAACTTAGAGACAACGTACATCTCATGGAGAGCAAGACCCAGCTCCCCTCCGGGTGTAAAGAAGGTACCCGTCCTCCGGTTGAACATCTCTAGGAGAGCCAAGAACAACAGTTTATTTATGGGCAGACCATGACAGGTGCCCCGAATGGCGTGATAAAGGCCGATCTCATGCAGGAAAGCCTCATACTTTTGCAGAATCCATGTGGTCAAGTTGGCCCACATAGGGATAGGGTTTATCCAGTTCACCAATGCCAATCGGCCGACGGAATAAGACCCTTTTCGAGCAAGCTAGTTCAAGAAGGTATCAGCTTGGGTGAACGTAAAACTGGGACCTGTTACGTTTATGAAGGTACCCGGAGCAAGTCCCATCATGTACCGACTGACTGGTTCCTTTTCCAGATACGCCGACCCCAAGCTCCTATTGTAATGGATGTTTCTCACAAACATCCCCGACTTACTGGGAGTCAACGAGTCCATCATCTTTCTGTCTAACGGTAGCATATTGAACCAAGACAAAGGAAAATGACGCTCTATCAGAGGGATATGGATCTCCACCTCATCAAGAGTGAAGTCCCAGCTCTCGGATATATCTAGCGCCCGGGTGTTCTTCACAGACAAAGCATCCCCAAAGAGGAACGCAGGCTTCAGGTATTCCCCTTCCAATTGCCCCGAGTTTATCATGGCGCAGAAGAAGTGAAAGGACTGCTTCTTGATGGCATTCAGCCTCTCCAAAGGATCTTTTGGGAGCTGGTTCGTTATATACTCGACTATGTGATCATACCTATAGCCCATAGCAGATTGGGCACGTCCCACCAGAAGTTCTCCGGCAGCATTCACTGGCAGATTCACTGAAGAAGGAAAGAAAGTAACGAATCAAAAGATGGCCAAAACAAAACTACTGGATGCTTTTGGCTTACATAAGCTTATGCGGCTCTGTTCGAATATAAGCATATGAGGCACTGATTAGCGTAAGCTTATGCGGCTCTGTTTAGCGTGGGCTTATGCGTAAACGTATGCGGCTTTGATTAGCGTGGGCTTATGCAGTTCTACTGAGCGTAGGATTATGTGGCTCGATTCAGCACAGCCTTATGCAGCCCAAATCAGAAGGATTTATACGATCCTATTCGAAGAGTCATTATGCGGTCCAGTATTTATGCGGCCACTAGACAACTCCCATACGGCTCGGACATGGGGTATACCCCCATACGGCTCGGACATGGCACGTACATACGGCCCATACAACTCGAATAGATTATTAAAGGCTTATGCATAAAGCATGCAACTGAGCCGTCTTTAGTAGGGTTTCGAAGTGTACGATCTTCTTAAATCCTTACCAGTAATGGCGGAGTGAACGTCGGGGTGAACTTCAGGCGCCGTGGCTGACGAAGAAGCTACTTCCTTACCCTTCGTCGCAGCCGCAGCCTTGGAAGCTTTGGGGGCCATTGTCAATCGATGAACGGAGAAGGAAGATGAAGAAAGAAATTTAGGACAAGAAGAGTAGAGAAAGTAAAGAACTCTCTCTGTCCTAACACGCGCCTATTTATAGACAGAAGGAAGGGGGGCTCACAAACCAGCGGACGCTTCGATCCGCGTGCAGCATAAAAGAATGAACCGACTATTCGGGCATCGAGGCAATCTGGTCATTTAAAAGCGAACCCTTAGGATCCTGCCCCAAAAGGCGGCTTCAAAATTGAAGACAAATCAAAGGCAATCAATACAAATAAAAGATTTGCACACGTGGCATGGAGTCTATGCGGCCAGCCAGCCCATGCGGCTAAGAAGTCCTCACGGCTAGAAACACCCTATGCAGCCGGAAGAGTTTATGTATAGCCGTGCTTCTTATTCAAAGTATTTCAATTTTGTAAATTAAAAACTTTGAAGGGGGTCATGTAGAAGCATGGAAAAGAACAAAGAAAAGCCCATGCGGCTCCAACAGAAGGATCCTTATGCGGCTCGAAAATTCGGTAGAAACTCATGCGGTTCAAAGAGCCTCATGCAGCTCGGATAGTTCCATGCGGCTCAGCAAATAGCTACGTGGCCCTAAACATTTCTGCCCTACAGCTGGCCATAGCAATTGCCGCATTCAATTCCCGGACGGTAGTTTTGACAACTGACAGCTCTGACATAAAGTCGCATTAATAGCTCTGGCATGATGGCGTGTTCCTAGGGAAAAGAAGAAAATCTTTTGTAGCTGACATAATCCACCAACTCCAAAGTCCCCTATGCGGCTGTAACACCTATACGGCTGCAAAACCTATGCGGCTGCCACCCTTATGCAGCTACTATCCCCATGCGGCTACCCATTTCATACGGCTGCCCGCTTCATGCTGCTGCCCGCTTCATGCGGCTGGCCGTTTCATGCGGCTGCCCTCTTTATGCAGTTGTCCGCTTCATGCGGCCGCCCGCTTCATGCGGCTACTACAATCACGCGGCCGCTAGCTTCATACGGCTAGGATCGTGGAGGGCCACCCATATGCGGATCACTCAGAGAACGCGTTCATGCGGCTCCGTTAAGACATCCCACTCATGACAAGTTAAGACACGTGGCTGTCTTATCTCCTCGTGGCTATGGCTGCTCACAAATCCTGACAACCAGATTTAGTGCAATCACCATTATTACTCAAATCAAATCAAATTTGTTGTAATTAAAGCAAATTGAACACGTGGCAGAAGATCCGAGCTCCCAAAGATTCATGACAATCAGCATTAATTGACCATATAGATTTGGCACAATCAAGAGTCAATGGCCCAGATGTAATACAATCACAATTAATGGCCCAGATGATTGGCCGCCGACTTTTCAAGGGACAATCATTGCAAACCCTAATGATCATACCCCAATCCTATAAATAGCAAGGTGCCATTCCCTTGCGATAGATCTTCGATCCCTGATCCAAAACCAGAAAAAAAAATATAGCAAGGTGACATTCCCTTGCGAAAGAGATCCTCTCCATCCGGCTGGACACACAAAGAGACAAAGGCGCGCACAGAAGAGTCTTTCCATCTTGAGAGCAGTTCTTCACCGGAGCCAAAGCTACGTCTGATCGTCCAAGGAGTAAAGCAGAGCGGCCGTCACTTTCCCGAGCCTCTATCGTCACCCCCAGAATAAAAAATAAACAATCGTACTTAGACTGATGTACCTAGGTTTTCGTCCCTAGGCTTTCTTTGTACGAGCGAGTTTGTATTTTGAGTTTAAGTTCAGTCCTCCTATATAATTGTTCTGTACTTTTACAATCAATGGCAAACACTAGGGCTATTAATGCTCTCTTTTGTGCAATAGACATGACTAAATTCAATATGGTCTCTATATTCTCCACCTCACACGAAGTATAGAGGCTTCTAGAGATGAATCATGAAGGAACCACACAGGTTAAAGAATCAAAGATCAGTCGTCTGACACAAGAATACGAGGCATTCAAAATAAAGCCAAATGAGACAATCACTCAGATGTTCACCAGATTCCTCGACATCATCAACCTTCTATATTCCCTTGGCAAAGTATATTCCAACCATGAGAAAATACACAAAGTGCTAAGAGGATTGTCAAAGATCTGGAACCCCAAGGTCACGGCGATCATCGAAGGAAATGACCTTACAGCTATGTCACTAGAAACTATGATGGGCAAGCTGATGACGCATGAGCTCGACCTCAAAGATTTTGAAGAAACTGCTCCAAAAGAAAAAGAAGTTGCCTTAAGAGCTCATCGTCGAAGAACCATCACAGAGGAAACAGATGACGACGATTCCGAAGGTGACGATCAAGCATTCATGGATCGAAATTTCAAGAAGTTCCTACGCTTTAACCGAAGGAAGAATGAACAAAAAGACGATGAGGAAGAACCCACCTGCTTCGAATGCAAGAAGACAGTACACGTTAGAAAAGATTATCCTGTAGCAAAGAAAGAAAGCAGATACGAAAAGCCGTACAAGAAGCCAACCTCAAGAAAGTATGCCAATACTAGCATCTGGCACGAAAGCGAGGCCAGTAATTTAGACGAAGAAGAGGGCTCTCCACCAGATACGGCAAACGTCTGCCTAACGACAACTTCAAATAAGGTAAATGATTCTTTTGATGAATTTTCTTTTGATGAACTAGGTGATGCCTTTAGTGACCTACTTGAAGACCACAAAAAGGTTATTAACAAATATAAATATGCTAAGGATAAAATCACGACTCATGAAGCCGAGATACATGGACTTTCATGATTATTAGAAAACGTTAGAAACACTACATCCACGAAAAATAATGAGGAGGTATCCAAGCTTAAGTTAAGCTTACACGATGCCGAATCTCTTATTGAGAAGAAAACACATGATATCACTGCTTTAAATACAGAACTTGCTGAAGAGAAAAACAAATACAAGATTGCTACTGGTAGAATAAATGGTCTTACTGCTAAATGTGATGAGTTATATATATGCCGCCTCTAAGAAATTAGAGATTAGACTGGGTAAACAGGTTATTCAACCTCAAACTCTGTCTTATAATCACAACACGTACACTAAACACCAGAAGGCTCAACACAAAAGAGCATGTTATTACAAGAACACTCATCCACATACCACACAAAAATATGCCTTTATGTACACCTACTCCCATGCAGCACGTAAAACACACATACATAGTTATAATCATCCTGCTGCTACACGTAATTATTATCATCATCCTACTACTACACATAGTTATCATCATCCTACACCCACATATAGACATCACTATCATCCTGCACCCAACACCAATATGAATGCTACATGTACTTACTGTAGTTTACATGGACACATATCACCACAGTATAGAATTAGAAAACTAGTGGATATTAATCTATATACATGGATACCAAAGACTTAACTTTTCAGGACCCACAAGAATCTGGGTACCAAAGGTCACATCTACTCATGGTGTAGGTGGACCTTCCTTCTCAAACTAGAAGCAAATGGATTCTCGATAGTAGGTGCTCGCGACATATGACTGGAGATGCTAATCTATTCGCAACACTATCGATGAAAAGGGAAGGATATGTATCCTTCGACAACAATCTGAAAGGCTATATCATAGGTAACGGTACAATTGGTTATCCTCCTTCTTCCGTTATTAAGGATGTCTATTTAGTGATCGAGTTAAAGCATAACCTGCTCAACATTAGTCATATTACTAATCACGGATATGATATTAACTTTGGTAAAACTAAATGCTTTATCTATGATAGATCATCTGGAGACGTCGCATTCGAAGGGATAAGGGAAGATAACATATATATTTTCTATCTATTTAGATATATTAATAGTACAGGTAGATGCCTTTATGCCCACAAAGATGAAAGGCTATTATGACATCAGCGTCTTGGTCATGCTAACATGGATACCATATCAAGACTATCTACCAAGAAGCTAGTAAGAGGATTGCCTAAAATCGCATTCAAAAAGGATACGGTATGTGTTGAATGTGAAAAGGATAAGGCTACCAAATCTTCTTTTAAATCCATCAACACTGTAAGTACGAGTTGATCTTTACAATTACTCCATATGGATTTATTTGGTCAAAGTAGAGTAGCCAGTCTTGGCGGAAAACTCTATACTTTCATAATTGTTGATGACTTTTCAAGATTCACTTGGGTTTTCTTTCTTGCATATAAAGGTGATACTATTTCAATTTTCAAATTTTTTGGTAAAATGGTCCAAAACGAAAAAGGTTGCATGGTTACTCGTATCCAAAGTGATCATGGTGGCGAATTCGAAAATTCTAATTTTGAAAGGTTTTATGATTTAAATGGCTTTAATCATGAGTTTTCTTGTCCTAGAACTCCTCAACAAAATGATGTTGTGGAGCGAAAGAATAAGACTCTTGGCGATATGGCTAGAGTCATGCTGAATCAATTTTCTCTTCCAAAATATTTTTGGGCAGGAGCTATCAGCACAGCGTGCTATTTCGAAGAAAATATCCTATGAGCTTTGGTTTGGTAGAACTCCAAATATTTCTTACTTTCGAGTGTTTGGCTGCCGCTATTTTATCCTGAATACCAAAGACAACTTAGGCAAGTTTGATGCCAAAGCTGACAAAGGTATTCTTCTTGGTTATGCTTGTTGGCCCATTGGTCATATGGTTAAACTGATTTTAATAATTGATGAAACTCTGTCTCGATATATGGAGCTAGTCAGGATATCTCGAACTCTTGGACATACTCAAGAATGGCTATCTACTCAGTTCAAGACCGAAGCGTTGTCTGCCTGTTCGAGTCTATATTTCTTTCAGCAATGTATTTTTTATTTTATTTGAGTCTATAAATACTTTGTACACCGAGTCGTACTGGAAAATAGGCTATTCCAAAATGATTTCAAAAATATTTTTAAAATGTCCTTAGTTTTGAAAAACATTCATATTTACAAAAGCTCCAAAAAGGTTTTCAAAATTCCCCAAAAACTAATTTTAAAAAAACCTTAACCTAACCCTGACAGAACTCGGCCAGAGTTCGGCCTGAGTTCGGTTAGTGGCCGTTTTATTTTTTGAATTCCTTGGAACTTAGTTCTCCTGCAGTTGCAGATTTGAACGAGATTTTCTCATCGAGTTCTGCCCGAATTCTGCTAGAATTCTGTCTTTGGAACTCCTATAAATAGAGAAGGATTTCGATCATTTTTACTCACTCATTCACTTTCAATCTTCTCTCTACTCAAAGTCTACTGTCTTCCAAAGAGTTTTTCTAGAGCTTTAATTTTCAGATCCGAAGCCAGTTACAATCCTCTAGTCGATTTGCCAGTACGGTGCGGTCTAGAAGTTTCAGAGTGATTGTAATCAGAAGGCTTGATAGAAGAATACCTCTTCACAATTGAAGTTGGACGAGTTCTTCGTATCAAAGCTCGCGTTGTAGAAGTTGCAAGGACTTCGTAAGAAAATTTGCGGTTTTGCCAATAGTGGATTCAACTGGTAGCAAGAGTTCTATCGACTGGACTAGTCCTCAACAGAGGGAAACCAGTATACATCGCTGTCTTTGCGTTTGCTTTCTTATCTCTGCCTTTACATTATTTAGTTGTGATTATTATTCTGTGATCTTGCTGCTAACATTTTTTAATTAGCATTATTCCGCTGCCAACTCTATTCATCCCCCTCTAGAGTATTCTGCTTTACGATTTCGTTCCTACAATTGGTATCAAAGCAGGTTCTCCATCTAGAGGTATTATATTTTGATCCCAATTGTTCCTATAATTGGTATCAGAACGGGTGTTACAGGTAAAGCAAGGTAACATTGCAATTATTTATTCTTTTAACTAATTATTATATAGATCACAGCACAACATATGGCAACTGTGAAATTCACAAGTGAAGGCCAGGACACAAACAGACGTCCACTGTTTCATGGTACGAATTATACCTATTGGAAAACACGGATGAGTTTCTTTTGAAATCACTTGGCTTTGATTTGTGGTCTATTGTTATTGATGGCTATCAAAAGCCACCTTGTATAAATGTTGATGGAGTTTTAATTGAAAAATCCCATAACAGATATACTGAGGAAGAAAAGAAAAAGGCCAGTCTTGACGCACGTGCTATTAATGCTTTATTTTGTGCTTTAGACAGAACTAAATTTAACAGGGTGTCTATCTGCACAACTGCTAATGAAGTGTGGAAGCTTCTTGAAGTCACACATGAAGGCACGACTCAAGTCAAAGAATCAAAGGTCAGCAGACTTACTTAAGAGTATGAGGTATTCAAGATAAAGCCCAACGAAATAGTTACTCAGATGTTCGAAAGATTCTTGGATATTGTAAATCCTTTGTCCTCCCTAGGCAAATATTACAGTAACCATGAAAAGATTCGCAAACTCCTGTGAGCACTTACCAAGAACTGGATTCCAAATGCTACTGCAATCATTGAAGGGAACGACCTCACAACTATGTCCCTCAAAGTACTCATGGGTAAGCTACTCACTCATGAACTGGAGCTACAAGATTTTGAAGAACCTGCACCAAAGGAGAAGACGATCGCTTTCAAGGCTCAGCACAGAAAAGCTACTGAAGGTGACTCAGATAGCAGTGAATCTGATACTGAAGATCAAGCACTCCTAGCAAGAAAATTCAAAAGATTCATGAGAAATGAGAAGAAAGCCAAAGAAAACAATAGCAGCAACAACTGGTATCAAGATGATGCTGTCTGCTATGGCTGCAAGAAGAAAGGATACATGAAGAAGGATTGTTCTACAAACTCATCATCAAGCAAGAAGAGCAACAGGTATGAGAAAGGAAACCTAAAGAGATCAATATCTCGGAGATATGCCAACACCAGCATATGGCATGAAAGTGAAGCGAGCGACTCAGAAGATAAACAATCAGAAGACGCTGCAAATGTATGATTTATGCCATCCGATCAGGTACTTTCTGAACCTGTAGTTGATACATATGATGACTTCACCTTTGAGTAATTAGGAGATGCCTTCAGTGAACTGATAAGTGATTACAGGAAACTGCGTAGCAAATATCAGACATCTAAGAAGGTACTCAAAGTGTACAAAGGTGAAATAGGAAGACTTACCGACCTACTTGCTAAGGTTAAAGATAATGTTAGTGAGTCTGGTGAGCTTTCTTCTATTAAGCTCTTATTACACGAGACTACCAAGTCATCCGAAGAAAAAGACAAGGTTATTGACCAACTGAAAGAAGAACTTTCTAAAGAGAAAAAAAGTCTTCAAAGTGCACAAGTCAGAATGGAAGCACTCACTTCTGACTATACTAAGTTGTATGACACTTCCAAAAGATTGGAAATTAGGTTAGGAAAATAGCCTGAGACTGCTGCTTCCTATCCTAACACGTGTCACTTACCGAATAATCGGAACATTCCCAAACCAAACACTGTCAGACCTAACCATATCAAACCTTTACCCCAAAAGGTTAAGCACAAACAGGATTATAGGTATGCTTTCTTCTATACTAGAAAACCTAAACCTACCAACCATGCACATCTCTCAGCTTTTAACACTAAACATGCACAATGTCATTATTGTGGCCACACTGGTCATATTTCTCCTACATGTAGAATTAGAAAGCTTGTTGATTTAAATATTTATGCATGGATACCAAAAGCTAATATTTTAGGACCCTATAAGAAATGGGTACCAAAAGTTTTATCTGCAAACTGTTTTGTAGGTGGAACACCTTTCACATGCTAAAAGCAAATGGATCCTCGACAGCGGTTGTTCACGGCATATGATCGGTGACGCTACATTATTTGCAACACTGTCGAAGAAGAAGAAGGAAGGTTATGTCTCCTTCGGTAACAACTTGAAAGGGTATATTATTGGTATCGGTGATGTTGGTAAATCTCCCTATCCTGTGTTTAAGGATGTCTGTCTGGTTACCGAGTTAAAACATAATCTACTCAGCATAAGTCATTTAGCTGACCATGGTTATGGCATCAACTTTGGCAAGGACAAATGTACTATAGTTGATAGCTCAAGTGGTAGTACTATCTTCGAAGGTATCAGGGAAGACAACATATATGTTTTCTATTTGTTGGAAGAAACTAACATTTCAGGTAGATGCTTAATGGCTAAAAGTGATGAGAGTCATCTGTGGCATATGAGACTCGGTCACGCAAATATGGACACAATCTCAAGATTATCCACGAAGAAGCTAGTACGCGGTTTACCGTACATAACATTCAAGAAGGATTCGGTATGCAGCCAATGTTAAAAGAACAAAGCTACCAGATCCACATTCAAGTCAGTAAACGCAGTATGTACTACTAGACCTCTATAATTGCTACATATGGACTTGTTTGGTCCTAGCAGAGTTGCTAGCCTCGGAGGTAAGTTATATATTTTTGTAATTATAGATGATTACTATAGATACACGTGGGTATACTTTTTGACACGCAAGAATGATGTATTATCCGAATTTGTCGCCTTTTGTAAGAAAGTACAGAATGAAAAAGGTTACATGATTACTCGTATTAGAAGCGATCATGGAGGCGAGTTCGAGAATGCAGAGCTTGAGCAATTTTGTGACACACACGATTTTGTACACGAGTTCTCCTGCCCTAGGACTCCACAACAAAATGGAGTTGTGGAACGTAAGAACAGAACTCTATCCGAAATGGCCAGAGTAATGTTAAACCAGTTTAGTCTACCCAAATATTTCTGGGTTGAAGCTGTCAATACAGCTTGTTTTGTTCTCAATAGAGTTTTAATTCGACCCAAATCGAAGAAGACTCTATTTGAGTTATGGTTTGATAGAATTCCATCAGTTTCATATTTTAGAATATTTGGTTGTAAATGCTTTATTCTTAATATAAAAGTTAATTTGTGAAAGTTTGACGAAAAGGTCGATGAAGGTATATTTTTAGGTTATACGGCCAAGAGCGAGGGATACAGAGTCTTCAACAAACGAACTATGATCATCGAAGAATCAATCAACGTCACCTTTGATGAACTGAATCAAATGACTATCGATGACAATGATGAAGATCTAACTATACCAAGCTCAACACTAGCTGATTCTCTACCAAGCTCAGCACTAGCTGATCCTCCTAGAGAAGATCCAGGAACCAGCTACCTTCAGAGTCTGCCGAAAAGATTGAAATTTATGGCTGATCATCCAAAGGATTTGGTAATTGGTGATATTACTAAAGGTGTAAGTACTCGTACATCCAGTAGAGATATTATTTCTAGTGTTGCATTCATTTCACAGCTAGAACCCAAAACTATTGATGAAGCATGTAGTGATAGTTTTTGGATAGATGTTATGCAAGAGGAATTAAACCAATTTGAACGGAATCAAGTTTGGAAACTTGTTTCCAAGCCTATTGATCATCCGGTCATTGGCACCCGTTGGGTATTCCGAAATAAACTTAATGAGAATGGTTTAGTGACTCGTAATAAGGCTCAACTCGTAGCTCAAGGATACAATCAGGAAGAAGGTATCGACTACGATAAGACTTATGCCCCAGTTGCGAGATTAGAATCCATTCGCATGTTATGTACATTTGCATATTTTCATAATTTTAAATTATTTCAAATGGATGTCAAGAGTTCATTTTTAAATGGTTTTATAAAAAAAGAAGTTTTTGTAGCACAATCTCCAGGTTTCTCTGATTTTAAAAAACCCTGATCATGTTTTCAAGTTGAAAAAAGCTTTATACGGTTTGAAATAAGCCCCTCGTGCTTGGTATGATCGTCTAAGCTTTTTTTTACTTGATAACGGTTTTTCAAAGGGCAAGGTTGACACTACACTTTTTATTAAGTCTTTGAATAATAATATCCTTTTAATACAAGTCTATGTTGATGATATTATATTTGGATCTACTGATGAATCTCTTTGTCAAGAATTCACTAAGTGTATGCAGAATGAGTTTGAGATGAGCATGATGGAAGAGCTGAAATTTATTCTCGGACTGCAAATCAAACAAACTGACAATGGGACATTCATAAATCAGGCCAAGTACACAAAAGATTTGCTAAAGAAGTTTGATATGGACAATGTCAAACCTATTGGCACTCCGATGGCAACTTCAACAAAGCTTGATATTGATGAACAAGGTAAGCCTGTCGACACACGTAAGTATCGTGGTATGATCGGTAGTTTATTTTATTTAGCTGCTAGTCGTCCAGATATTATGTTTAGTGTTTGCCACGTTTTCAAGCTAATCCAAAGGAATCACATCTGTGCACAGTTAAGCGTATCTTTCGATACCTTAAGGGCACTTCTTCTGTTGGTTTATGGTATCCCAAAACTAAGTCCTTTGACCTTATTGGTTACTCGGATGCAGATTTTGCTGGATGCAAAGTTGATAGAAAAAGTACCAGCGGTACATGTTATTTCTTAGACAAGGCTTTAGTCTCATAGTTTAGTAAAAAGTAAAATTTTGTAGCCCTATCAACAACAGAGGCTGAGTATATCGCCGCAGGACGTTATTGTGCTCAGATTTTGTGGATGAAACAAACCTTGGAAGACTATGATTTATTTTTTACACACATTCCCATTTTCTGTGATAACACAAGCACAATTAATTTGACTAAGAATCCAGTATGTCACTATCGTACTAAGCATATCGAGATCCGATATCATTTTCTTAGAGATCATTATCAGAATAGAGATATTAACCTTGTATACATAGACACTGAGAATCAATTAGCTGACATCTTCATAAAACCTTTAGCAGAAGATCGTTTCAATTATTTACGTCGAGAATTAGGAATTTTGGACGTCAATAATGTTAATTAATTTTGTTTTATGATTATATTTTCAATACGCAAAAACTGTGTTAGAGACAAGCCAATAAAGAGTCTGTCTATCACCACAACTACGGTTGAAGCGAAGCGGTACTTAAGAGTTTCCCGGTGAACCTCCGCCAGCTGGGACAGGACTCCTACAGCTAATCTGAGACAGTCGCTGTGTAACGATATTTAATCTATAAAATAATATTAATTATATTAATAATAATCTTTGAATTAAATTTTTTAAATGAGTCAATGAAAAAGAAAATGGCCCAAACCAACTAACAGAACCCCCAGGCGAATTCGGCCAGAGTTCGGACCGAATTCGGCCCGAGTTCGGTTAGTGGTATCTGGTTATATAACCAGAACCCGAGAGCCTCTTCTTCTTCATTGCTTCTAAAACCACCTTCACAGCAACAGCAGCTGCGCGAAAGCTCTCAAACCCTAGTTCTTTACCACTTTGTTTCTCCCAATCTATGTGGTGAAATCCATCCAAATTTTGGATTCGTGCGAAAATCGTTGTCCTCTACAGCATACTTGAATTTTGGAAGGTATAACTTCGTATCTCTCCTTCTTTCAATTTCGTGCTAATTTACTTTATTTGCACAATGCTGCCTAAGGGATTCAACCCCTTCAAGGGGAAGAAGACGACCAATCCTAGTGAGAAAGGATCATCTTCAAATCCACCTACGGATTTCCTCTTTTTACCAGTTCAATCGAGCGATGGCACGTTCGATGGGTTTTATTTTCAAACCCTAGATCAAGCCTTTCTATGGTATGGAGACTTCTCTATGAGATCCATATGCACAGGCGCTTCTATCAAATGGACTGTGTTTCCAGAACACCGTCCTTATTTTGAGGCATTAGGGTTACAACACGTTGTTAAACTTTGTTTCCCGGTAGCTACTAATGCCATTAGACTGTTCTATTGCAATATCATACTAAACACGTTTGACGTAAGTACTCGTGTTGACGGACTAGATATCGAGTTCAATGATGTCCTCTTAGCAGAAATCCTTGGTATTCCTAACGAGGGTGCACCGCTTGATGATATCACTGAATTTGATTTTCCCGACAGCACGACACTTGCTAGTTTTAAAGCTGAACTCTGTGCCCCTGATCAAGTTCGCTCTGGAAAGTTCAAGGCAAATAACTTGAACTTGTTTAGTTATGAATTGCATCGCATCATCTACTCCACTCTCCTTTCGAAGTCTACTTCAAATGATGATGTCACATCACTTGAGCTTCTGCTATGTATCATATTCTTAAAGGGATTCCTTTTTTTGCCCCTAAGACTATTATCCAGATGATGGGACGTTGTCGTGCAAGAGATAGAAATCTCTCTTATGCGATGATTCTTCCACGCATTTTCCAGCATTTTGATATTGATCTGTCAACTTGTACTCAAGACCCTGAGCCCAAGTTTCATAAGCTATCTCGTTGTAGTATGACGGCTGCTGCTCCTCCTACTGCTCCACCTCCTCCACCTACTCAGCAGTATGCCATGACCTTTGAAGGCATACACCAGCATCTTTCTGATTTGCACGTCTCGATGACGGATATGGCCCGCGAACGTGAGTTCTACGATGTCACTAGTTATCAGACGATAGAAAATTCTCTAGCTGATCTTCGATTTGCTCAGACTGGACATTCTGCCAGTTCTATTCCTAGAGATCCAGCCTTTTCTGGTTACCGCTGTGAGGATGAGGCTGTTCATGCCTACTTTCAGCCCGGTAACGTATATGATTGGTATCGTTCTGATCCTGCTCCTACTTAAGATTTTGTCGGTGAGTTTTATGCTGGCGCCCCTCCTCACCCTTCTGGCGCTGGTACTTCTGGAGCTGGTCCTTCTAGACATGCCGGTCATGATGATGATGATGAGGAGGAGGAGATGTGATATATTAGCTGATTTTGAGACTTAGCTATTGTCTACTGTACACTTGGAAATGCTCCGACATTCTAAGTTTTTTTCTTTCTAGTTTTTATGTTCATTTCTTTTGAGGACTTGTACTGGATTTTTCTTGATGTCTCTTGAACATTATTTTATCTTTATGGGATGCGTAGTTTATCTTTCACATCAGTTTATTTATTTATTTATAGCATCTTTATCTGCTTCTATATTATAAACTGCCTATGAAATAATTCTCTATTATATCTTATTCTCACTACATGAGATATTATTTTTCTTGTGTTTTTTCACTGTTGTAGCTTATACTTTAATTGCGGGGGAGCCTATTTCTTCGTAATTATTTTGCTAAGTGACAACGGGGGAGAAAAAGGATCTAACATTTTGTTTTAAGTATAATACAGGGATTGAACAATTTTGAACAATGTTGAACAATTTTTGTGATATCTTATCTCAAAAGATGTTATATCATTCATAGTTTATCAATTATCAAAATGGGGTAGATTGTTGGCCCATTGATCATATGGTCAAACTGATTTTAATAATTGATCAAACTCTGTCTCGATATATAGAGCTAGTCAGGATATCTCGGACTCTTAGACATACTAAAGAATGGCTATCTACTCAGTTCAAGACCGAAGCGTTGTTTACCTGTTCGAGTCTGTATTTCTTTGAGCAATATATTTTTTATTTTATTTGAGTCTAGAAATACTTTGTACACCGAGTCGTACTGGCAAATAGGCTATTCCAAAATGATTTCAAAAATATTTTTAAAATATCCTTAGTTTTGAAAAACATTCATATTTACAAAAGCTCCAAAAAGGTTTTCAAAATTCCCCAAAAACTAATTTTAAAAAACCCTAACCTAACCCTGACAGAACTCGGCCAGAGTTCGGCCAGAGTTCGGTTAGTGGCCGTTTTGTTTTTTGAATTCCTTGGAACTTGGTCCTCCTGCAGTTACGGATTTGACCGAGATTTTCTCATCGAGTTCTGCACGAATTATGTCCGAATTCTGCCAAAATTCTGTCTTTGGAACTCCTATAAATAGAGAAGGATTTCGATCATTTTTACTCACTCATTCACTTTCAATCTTCTTTCTAGTCAAAGCCTACTGTCTTCCAAAGAGTTTTTCTAGAGCTTTAATTTTCAGATCCTAAGCCAGTTACAATCCTCTAGTCGATTTGCCAGTGCGGTGCGGTCTAGAAGTTTCAGAGTGATTGTAATCAGAAGGCTTGATAAAAGAATACCTCTTCACAATTGAAGTTGGACGAGTTCTTCGTATCAAAGCTCGCGTTGTAGAAGTTGCAAGGACTTCGTAAGAAAACTTGCGGTTTTGCCAATAGTGGATTCAACTGGTAGCAAGAGTTCTACCGACTGGACTAGTCCTCAACAGAGGGAAACCAGTATACATCGCTGTCTTTGTGTTTGCTTACTTATCTATGCCTTTACATTATTTAGTTGTGATTATTATTCTGTGATCTTGCTGCTAACATTTTTTTTAATTAGCATTATTCCACTGCCAACTCTATTCATCCCCCTCTAGAGTATTCTGCTTTACGATTTCGTTCCTACAATTGGTATCAAAGCAGGTTCTCCATCTAGAGGTATTATATTTTGATCCCAATTGTTCCTATAATTGGTATCAGAACGGGTGTTACAGGTAAAGCAAGGTAACATTGCAATTATTTATTCTTTTAACTAATTATTATATAGATCACAGCACAACATATGGCAACTGTGAAATTCACAAGTGAAGGCCAGGACACAAACAGACGTCCACTGTTTCATGGTACGAATTATACCTATTGGAAAACACGGATGAGTTTCTTTTGAAATCACTTGGCTTTGATTTGTGGTCTATTGTTATTGATGGCTATCAAAAGCCACCTTGTATAAATGTTGATGGAGTTTTAATTGAAAAATCCCATAACAGATATACTGAGGAAGAAAAGAAAAAGGCCAGTCTTGACGCACGTGCTATTAATGCTTTATTTTGTGCTTTAGACAGAACTAAATTTAACAGGGTGTCTATCTGCACAACTGCTAATGAAGTGTGGAAGCTTCTTGAAGTCACACATGAAGGCACGACTCAAGTCAAAGAATCAAAGGTCAGCAGACTTACTTAAGAGTATGAGGTATTCAAGATAAAGCCCAACGAAATAGTTACTCAGATGTTCGAAAGATTCTTGGATATTGTAAATCCTTTGTCCTCCATAAGCAAATATTACAGTAACCATGAAAAGATTTGCAAACTCCTGTGAGCACTTACCAAGAACTGGATTCCAAATGCTACTGCAATCATTGAAGGGAACGACCTCACAACTATGTCCCTCAAAGTACTCATGGGTAAGCTACTCACTCATGAACTGGAGCTACAAGATTTTGAAGAACCTGCACCAAAGGAGAAGACGATCGCTTTCAAGGCTCAGCACAGAAAAGCTACTGAAGGTGACTCAGATAGCAGTGAATCTGATACTAAAGATCAAGCACTCCTAGCAAGGAAATTCAAAAGATTCATGAGAAATGAGAAGAAAGCCAAAGAAAACAATAGCAGCAACAACTGGTATCAAGATGATGCTGTCTGCTATGGCTGCAAGAAGAAAGGATACATGAAGAAGGATTGTTCTACAAACTCATCATCAAGCAAGAAGAGCAACAGGTATGAGAAAGGAAACCTGAAGAGATCAATATCTCGGAGATATGCCAACACCAGCATATGGCATGAAAGTGAAGCGAGCGACTCAGAAGATAAACAATCAGAAGACGCTGCAAATGTATGATTTATGCCATCCGATCAGGTACTTTCTGAACCTGTAGTTGATACATATGATGACTTCACCTTTGAGTAATTAGGAGATGCCTTCAGTGAACTGATAAGTGATTACAGAAAACTGCGTAGCAAATATCAGACATCTAAGAAGGTACTCAAAGTGTACAAAGGTGAAATAGGAAGACTTACCGACCTACTTGCTAAGGTTAAAGATAATGTTAGTGAGTCTGGTGAGCTTTCTTCTATTAAGCTCTTATTACACGAGACTACCAAGTCATCCGAAGAAAAAGACAAGGTTATTGACCAACTGAAAGAAGAACTTTCTAAAGAGAAAAAAAGTCTTCAAAGTGCACAAGTCAGAATGGAAGCACTCACTTCTGACTATACTAAGTTGTATGACACTTCCAAAAGATTGGAAATTAGGTTAGGAAAATAGCCTGAGACTGCTGCTTCCTATCCTAACACGTGTCACTTACCGAATAATCGGAACATTCCCAAACCAAACACTGTCAGACCTAACCATATCAAACCTTTACCCCAAAAGGTTAAGCACAAACAGGATTATAGGTATGCTTTCTTCTATACTAGAAAACCTAAACCTACCAACCATGCACATCTCTCAGCTTTTAACACTAAACATGCACAATGTCATTATTGTGGCCACACTGGTCATATTTCTCCTACATGTAGAATTAGAAAGCTTGTTGATTTAAATATTTATGCATGGATACCAAAAGCTAATATTTTAGGACCCTATAAGAAATGGGTACCAAAAGTTTCATCTGCAAACTGTTTTGTAGGTGGAACACCTTTCACATGCTAAAAGCAAATGGATCCTCGACAGCGGTTGTTCACGGCATATGATCGGTGACGCTACATTATTTGCAACACTGTCGAAGAAGAAGAAGGAAGGTTATGTCTCCTTCGGTAACAACTTGAAAGGGTATATTATTGGTATCGGTGATGTTGGTAAATCTCCCTATCCTGTGTTTAAGGATGTCTGTCTGGTTACCGAGTTAAAACATAATCTACTCAGCATAAGTCATTTAGCTGACCATGGTTATGGCATCAACTTTGGCAAAGACAAATGTACTATAGTTGATAGCTCAACTGGTAGTACTATCTTCGAAGGTATCAGGGAAGACAACATATATGTTTTCTATTTGTTGGAAGAAACTAACATTTCAGGTAGATGCTTAATGGCTAAAAGTGATGAGAGTCATCTGTGGCATATGAGACTCGGTCACGCAAATATGGACACAATCTCAAGATTATCCACGAAGAAGCTAGTACGCGGTTTACCGTACATAACATTCAAGAAGGATTCGGTATGCAGCCAATGTTAAAAGAACAAAGCTACCAGATCCACATTCAAGTCAGTAAACGCAGTATGTACTACTAGACCTCTATAATTGCTACATATGGACTTGTTTGGTCCTAGCAGAGTTGCTAGCCTCGGAGGTAAGTTATATATTTTTGTAATTGTAGATGATTACTATAGATACACGTGGGTATACTTTTTGACACGCAAGAATGATGTATTATC
Source organism: Iris pallida (assembly GCA_029216955.1). NCBI lineage: Eukaryota > Viridiplantae > Streptophyta > Magnoliopsida > Asparagales > Iridaceae > Iris > Iris pallida. Next base: position 18,661,202 of record JANAVB010007397.1, read on the forward strand.
CGAATTTGTCGCCTTTTGTAAGAAAGTACAGAATGAAAAAGGTTACATGATTACTCGTATTAGAAGCGATCATGGAGGCGAGTTCGAGAATGCAGAGCTTGAGCAATTTTGTGACACACACGATTTTGTACACGAGTTCTCCTGCCCTAGGACTCCACAACAAAATGGAGTTGTGGAACGTAAGAACAGAACTCTATCCGAAATGGCCAGAGTAATGTTAAACCAGTTTAGTCTACCCAAATATTTCTGGGTTGAAGCTGTCAATACAGCTTGTTTTGTTCTCAATAGAGTTTTAATTCGACCCAAATCGAAGAAGACTCTATTTGAGTTATGGTTTGATAGAATTCCATCAGTTTCATATTTTAGAATATTTGGTTGTAAATGCTTTATTCTTAATATAAAAGTTAATTTGTGAAAGTTTGACGAAAAGGTCGATGAAGGTATATTTTTAGGTTATACGGCCAAGAGCGAGGGATACAGAGTCTTCAACAAACGAACTATGATCATCGAAGAATCAATCAACGTCACCTTTGATGAACTGAATCAAATGACTATCGATGACAATGATGAAGATCTAACTATACCAAGCTCAACACTAGCTGATTCTCTACCAAGCTCAGCACTAGCTGATCCTCCTAGAGAAGATCCAGGAACCAGCTACCTTCAGAGTCTGCCGAAAAGATTGAAATTTATGGCTGATCATCCAAAGGATTTGGTAATTGGTGATATTACTAAAGGTGTAAGTACTCGTACATCCAGTAGAGATATTATTTCTAGTGTTGCATTCATTTCACAGCTAGAACCCAAAACTATTGATGAAGCATGTAGTGATAGTTTTTGGATAGATGTTATGCAAGAGGAATTAAACCAATTTGAACGAAATCAAGTTTGGGAACTTGTTTCCAAGCCTATTGATCATCCGGTCATTGGCACCCGTTGGGTATTCCGAAATAAACTTAATGAGAATGGTTTAGTGACTCGTAATAAGGCTCAACTCGTAGCTCAAGGATACAATCAGGAAGAAGGTATCGACTACGATGAGACTTATGCCCCAGTTGCGAGATTAGAATCCATTCGCACGTTATGTACATTTGCATATTTTCATAATTTTAAATTATTTCAAATGGATGTCAAGAGTTCATTTTTAAATGGTTTTATAAAAAAAGAAGTTTTTGTAGCACAACCTCCAGGTTTCTCTGATTTTAAAAAATCCTGATCATGTTTTCAAGTTGAAAAAAGCTTTATACGGTTTGAAATAAGCCCCTCGTGCTTGGTATGATCGTCTAAGCTTTTTTTACTTGATAACGGTTTTTCAAAGGGCAAGGTTGACACTACACTTTTTATTAAGTCTTTGAATAATAATATCCTTTTAATACAAGTCTATGTTGATGATATTATATTTGGATCTACTGATGAATCTCTTTGTCAAGAATTCACTAAGTGTATGCAGAATGAGTTTGAGATGAGCATGATGGAAGAGCTAAAATTTATTCTCGGACTGCAAATCAAACAAACTGACAATGGGACATTCATAATTCAGGCCAAGTACACAAAAGATTTGCTAAAGAAGTTTGATATGGACAATGTCAAACCTATTGGCACTCCGATGGCAACTTCAACAAAGCTTGATATTGATGAACAAGGTAAGCCTGTCGACACACGTAAGTATCGTGGTATGATCGGTAGTTTATTTTATTTAGCTGCTAGTCGTCCAGATATTATGTTTAGTGTTTGCCACGTTTTCAAGCTAATCCAAAGGAATCACATCTGTGCACAGTTAAGCGTATCTTTCGATACCTTAAGGGCACTTCTTCTGTTGGTTTATGGTATCCCAAAACTAAGTCCTTTGACCTTATTGGTTACTCGGATGCAGATTTTGCTGGATGCAAAGTTGATAGAAAAAGTACCAGCGGTACATGTTATTTCTTAGACAAGGCTTTAGTCTCATGGTTTAGTAAAAAGTAAAATTTTGTAGCCCTATCAACAACAGAGGCTGAGTATATCGCCGCAGGACGTTATTGTGCTCAGATTTTGTGGATGAAACAAACCTTGGAAGACTATGATTTATTTTTTACATACATTCCCATTTTCTGTGATAACACAAGCACAATTAATTTGACTAAGAATCCAGTATGTCACTATCGTACTAAGCATATCGAGATCCGACATCATTTTCTTAGAGATCATTATCAGAATAGAGATATTGACCTTGTATACATAGACACTGAGAATCAATTAGCTGACATCTTCATAAAACCTTTAGCAGAAGATCGTTTCAATTATTTACGTCGAGAATTAGGAATTTTGGACGTCAATAATGTTAATTAATTTTGTTTTATGATTATATTTTCAATACGCAAAAACTGTGTTAGAGACAAGCCAATAAAGAGTCTGTCTATCACCACAACTACGGTTGAAGCGAAGCGGTACTTAAGAGTTTCCCGGTGAACCTCCGCCAGCTGGGACAGGACTCCTACAGCTAATCTGAGACAGTCGCTGTGTAACGATATTTAATCTATAAAATAATATTAATTATATTAATAATAATCTTTGAATTAAATTTTTTAAATGAGTCAATGAAAAAGAAAATGGCCCAAACCAACTAACAGAACCCCCAGGCGAATTCGGCCAGAGTTCGGACCGAATTCGGCCCGAGTTCGGTTAGTGGTATCTGGTTATATAACCAGAACCCGAGAGCCTCTTCTTCTTCATTGCTTCTAAAACCACCTTCACAGCAACAGCAGCTGCGCGAAAGCTCTCAAACCCTAGTTCTTTACCACTTTGTTTCTCCCAATCTATGTGGTGAAATCCATCCAAATTTTAGATTCGTGTGGAAATCGTTGTCCTCTACAGCATACTTGAATTTTGGAAGGTATAACTTCGTATCTCTCCTTCTTTCAATTTCGTGCTAATTTACTTTATTTGCACAATGCTGCCTAAGGGATTCAACCCCTTCAAGGGGAAGAAGACGACCAATCCTAGTGAGAAAGGATCATCTTCAAATCCACCTACGGATTTCCTCTTTTTACCAGTTCAATCGAGCGATGGCACGTTCGATGGGTTTTATTTTCAAACCCTAGATCAAGCCCTTCTATGGTATGGAGACTTCTCTATGAGATCCATATGCACAGGCGCTTCTATCAAATGGACTGTGTTTCTAGAACACCGTCCTTATTTTGAGGCATTAGGGTTACAACACGTTGTTAAACTTTGTTTCCCGGTAGCTACTAATGCCATTAGACTGTTCTATTGCAATATCATACTAAACACGTTTGACGTAAGTACTCGTGTTGGCGGACTAGATATCGAGTTCAATGATGTCCTCTTAGCAGAAATCCTTGGTATTCCTAACGAGGGTGCACCGCTTGATGATATCACTGAATTTGATTTTCCCGACAGCACGACACTTGCTAGTTTTAAAGCTGAACTCTGTGCCCCTGATCAAGTTCGCTCTGGAAAGTTCAAGGCAAATAACTTGAACTTGTTTAGTTATGAATTGCATCGCATCATCTACTCCACTCTCCTTTCGAAGTCTACTTCAAATGATGATGTCACATCACTTGAGCTTCTGCTATGTATCATATTCTTAAAGGGATTCCTTTTTTTGCCCCTAAGACTATTATCCAGATGATGGGACGTTGTCGTGCAAGAGATAGAAATCTCTCTTATGCGATGATTCTTCCACGCATTTTCCAGCATTTTGATATTGATCTGTCAACTTGTACTCAAGACCCTGAGCCCAAGTTTCATAAGCTATCTCGTCGTAGTATGACGGCTGCTGCTCCTCCTACTGCTCCACCTCCTCCACCTACTCAGCAGTATGCCATGACCTTTGAAGGCATACACCAGCATCTTTCTGATTTGCACGTCTCGATGACGGATATGGCCCGCGAACGTGAGTTCTACGATGTCACTAGTTATCAGACGATAGAAAATTCTCTAGCTGATCTTCGATTTGCTCAGACTGGACATTCTGCCAGTTCTATTCCTAGAGATCCAGCCTTTTCTGGTTACCGCTGTGAGGATGAGGCTGTTCATGCCTACTTTCAGCCCGGTAACGTATATGATTGGTATCGTTCTGATCCTGCTCCTACTTAAGATTTTGTCGGTGAGTTTTATGCTGGCGCCCCTCCTCACCCTTCTGGCGCTGGTACTTCTGGAGCTGGTCCTTCTAGACATGCCGGTCATGATGATGATGATGAGGAGGAGGAGATGTGATATATTAGCTGATTTTGAGACTTAGCTATTGTCTACTGTACACTTGGAAATGCTCCGACATTCTAAGTTTTTTTCTTTCTAGTTTTTATGTTCATTTCTTTTGAGGACTTGTACTGGATTTTTCTTGATGTCTCTTGAACATTATTTTATCTTTATGGGATGCGTAGTTTATCTTTCACATCAGTTTATTTATTTATTTATAGCATCTTTATCTGCTTCTATATTATAAACTGCCTATGAAATAATTCTCTATTATATCTTATTCTCACTACATGAGATATTATTTTTCTTGTGTTTTTTCACTGTTGTAGCTTATACTTTAATTGCGGGGGAGCCTATTTCTTCGTAATTATTTTGCTAAGTGACAACGGGGGAGAAAAAGGATCTAACATTTTGTTTTAAGTATAATACAGGGATTGAACAATTTTGAACAATGTTGAATAATTTTTGTGATATCTTATCTCAAAAGATGTTATATCATTCATAGTTTATCAATTATCAAAATGGGGTAGATTGTTGGCCCATTGATCATATGGTCAAACTGATTTTAATAATTGATCAAACTCTGTCTCGATATATAGAGCTAGTCAGGATATCTCGGACTCTTAGACATACTAAAGAATGGCTATCTACTCAGTTCAAGACCGAAGCGTTGTTTACCTGTTCGAGTCTGTATTTCTTTGAGCAATATATTTTTTATTTTATTTGAGTCTAGAAATACTTTGTACACCGAGTCGTACTGGCAAATAGGCTATTCCAAAATGATTTCAAAAATATTTTTAAAATATCCTTAGTTTTGAAAAACATTCATATTTACAAAAGCTCCAAAAAGGTTTTCAAAATTCCCCAAAAACTAATTTTAAAAAACCCTAACCTAACCCTGACAGAACTCGGCCAGAGTTCGGCCAGAGTTCGGTTAGTGGCCGTTTTGTTTTTTGAATTCCTTGGAACTTGGTCCTCCTGCAGTTACGGATTTGACCGAGATTTTCTCATCGAGTTCTGCACGAATTATGTCCGAATTCTGCCAAAATTCTGTCTTTGGAACTCCTATAAATAGAGAAGGATTTCGATCATTTTTACTCACTCATTCACTTTCAATCTTCTTTCTAGTCAAAGCCTACTGTCTTCCAAAGAGTTTTTCTAGAGCTTTAATTTTCAGATCCTAAGCCAGTTACAATCCTCTAGTCGATTTGCCAGTGCGGTGCGGTCTAGAAGTTTCAGAGTGATTGTAATCAGAAGGCTTGATAAAAGAATACCTCTTCACAATTGAAGTTGGACGAGTTCTTCGTATCAAAGCTCGCGTTGTAGAAGTTGCAAGGACTTCGTAAGAAAACTTGCAGTTTTGCCAATAGTGGATTCAACTGGTAGCAAGAGTTCTACCGACTGGACTAGTCCTCAACAGAGGGAAACCAGTATACATCGCTGTCTTTGTGTTTGCTTACTTATCTATGCCTTTACATTATTTAGTTGTGATTATTATTCTGTGATCTTGCTGCTAACATTTTTTTTAATTAGCATTATTCCGCTGCCAACTCTATTCACCCCCCCTCTAGTGTATTCTGCTTTACGATTTCGTTCCTACAATGCTGCCAAGAGTAAGGGATATAGAGTGTTCAACAAACGCTCCATGATTGTTGAAGAGATTACTAATGTAACTTTTGATGAGGACAATAGTACAACTATTATTTCCGATTATGATGAACCATCAACTTTCCCTTATGTGTATACACCACCCGAAACCAGTTATCTGGAGAGCTTACCATAAAAGTTTTAATTCAACCCTTCACATCCTAAAAACTTGGTAATAGGTGAGGTATCGAAAGAGGTAACTACTCGATCTTTTTTAAGAGATTCTATTGCTAGCACTGCTTTTTATTTCTTAAATTGAACCTAAAAATATTTTAAAAGCTTTTAACGATGAATTTTGGATATCTGCAATGCAAGAAAAACTCAACCAATTCGAACGAATCATGTTTGGGAACTTGTTCCTAGACCTGCTGATCATTCAATCATTGGTACCAAATGGGTTTTTCGCAACCAAGTTAATGATGATGGTTCGGTCACTCGCAACAAGGCTCGTCTCGTAGCTCAAGGATACAACCAAGAGGAGGGTATCGAATACGATGAAACGTATGCTCCTGTTGCACGACTTGAATCTATTCAGATGCTTTGCGCCTTTACAAATTTCTAAAACTTTAAACTTTTTCAAATGGTTGTGAAAAGTGCTTTTCTAAATGGTTTCGTTAAAGAAGAGGTTTTTGTCAAGTAACCCCCTAGTTTTGAAAATCCTAAAGTTCTTGGCCATATTTTTAAACTTAAGAAAGCTCTTTATGGCCTCAAACAAGCTCCTTGAGCTTGGTATGAATGTCTTAGTACTTTCTTACTTGATAAAGGTTTTTCAAAAGGAAAAATTGATACTACACTTTTCTTAAATCCCTTGATGACACTTTTTGTTAGTAAAAATTTATGTAGATGATATCATATTTGGGTCTACTACTGAGGGTCTATGCAAAGATTTTGCTAAGTGTATGTAGAACGAGTTTGAGATGCGCATGATGGGGGAGCTCAACTACTTCCTTGGACTGCAAATCAAACAATACTCGCAAGGCATTTTCATTCGTCAATCGAAGTATACAAAGGACATGCTGAAAAAGTTCGAGCTTGACAACATCAAACCTATCAGCACTCCTATGGTTACTACAACAATGTTGGAACCTGATGAAAGCGGCAAACCGGTCGATCAACATAAGTATTGAGGTATAATTGGAAGTCTATTATATGTAACTGCTAGTCATCCTGATATTATGTTTAGCGTTTGCTTATGTGCTAGATATAATGCTAATCCTAAAGAATCACACATAACCGCTGTTAAGCGTATCTTTAGATATCTTAAAGGAATGATTACGGTAGGCTTATGGTATCCCAAAACCACTTCCTTTGAATTAATCGAATATTCCGATGCTGATTTTGCAGGATACACAGTCAACCATAAGAGTACCAGAGGCATGTGTCATTTGTTAGGAAAGGCTTTAGTCTCATGGTTTAGCAAGAAGCATAATTCTGTCGCCCTATCTACAACAAAAGCTGAGTACATCGCAGCTGGTCGTCGTTGTGCACAGATTCTGTAGATGAAGCAAACTCTTGAAGACTATAACTTATTATTCAAGCACATACCTATTTTTCGTTGATAACACTAGTACAATAAATTAGACCAAGAACCCAGTATGTCACTCACGCACAAAGTATATAAAGATTAGACATCATTTCTTGCGTGATCATCAACAGCACGACACTATTAACTTAGAATTCATTGACACTGAACATCAGCTAGCAGATTTTTATACAAAACTACTAGCTGAAGAGCGCTTCAATTTTCTTTGTCGAAAGTTAGGGATTTTGGATGAATTTGCCATACAATAATTTGTACCTATGTGAATAACGGTTATACACTGCTTTGGGTACAAGCCAAAATGGCCCTTCTGACAACAAGGCGTAAAAGCCTAAGCAATACGGTGCACTAGTCTCTAGACTACCGCTAGCTGGGATATGGCCCCTACAGCTAATCTGAGGCAGTTCCACTGTGATGATTATTGTTTTAACAATAATTTATTATATGGCTACACTATTATATGGCTCATACCATTCACTAATTAAGATTTTTTTATTCATCAAAATAATTTTTTTCTCTTTTAGAGTTCTGGAGCCAGAGTCAGAGCCACAGAACTCGGGCCTGTCATGACCCGCACCCGCTTTTCAGGTGCGAGCTCGTGAGCAAGCCAGCTACATACCGAACGGACTCCAGCCCAACCCGAATACGTAAACGCTGTCACGGTTATGGTATACCGCCAAATCATGACAATACAATCTATATCTCAATCCACAATAAGAATATGAAACATGAATGAACAATTATAGGTCACGGTCTGCAGCCCATTAGCATATTGTCCGATTAGACTCCAAGAATGATATGAGTCTATAAAATAAGCAGAATATATCATGGTATGGAATATAAAGCACGAGAGGATAATAAAAAAATATCACAAGCAACTACCTATATTCCTGCAGGTGTAATCACTACCATCATGAGCTGCTAACTAACTCCATGCAATCAGCTACCTGAAGAGATCATCAGGTCCTCAGGGGACATAGTAATATACATAAAAACATGTCTATCTAACAGTTTAATCATGCATAAGAGTATAAACAGGTTATAAACATGAAACGAGACAGAAACTGACAAGTGGCTACTGACAGGTAACTATGAACATAGATACGGGATCAACTACACATAAATAAACTGCAAGAAGAACAAGTAAACAAGAGATCAATGGAATACCAAACCCTCGCCCCGAGTTTGGACTTGCAGGTTTGAACTAATAACTAACCCTCGCCCCGTGTATGGACTTGTAGGTTAGTTCATGACAAACACCCTCGCCCCGAGTATAGACTCGCAGGTGCAAACAGACTAAGACAAACACCCTCGCCCCGAATGTGGACTTGCAGGTGCAAATGGTCAACTCTCGCCCCGATCGTGGACTCGCAGGTTGTGGAAATGATACATGAATAGCAGTTCAATTACACATACTTGTGGACACAACCCAGTCAAAATACAGATGACGACATGGTACAACTCAGTCATGACGCAGGTAAGGAAAACTCTAGTATGGCTATAATATGAACAAGCTTAGTATAACTACACTATCAAGTCATAAAATACTGATATACAAGCAAGACAATAAACTGGTAAATACGGTAACATATAAATCTATAGCAACTAAGGTAACTAAAGATAACATACTAAAATAGATGAACTATAAGCATAAAAATTAACTGTAGAGGAAGGCAAGGTATCTTGCCTGGAGTTTGCACGCAGATCCAACAGAATATAGTCAATTGCTGAGCCATAAAGTCAAAATCATCACAACTATCTCCGAAAGCTGAAACAGACATTGCCAACATCTCAGAATAGTCAAATTAGCTAGGATTGTCTGTCCTTAAGTCCAATTCTGGACACAGGGTCAAAACTAAAATTTTAGATCAAAACGGTGTCCGTCGTTGGACCCGCTTTGCACCGAAAAATATGCCAGAGTCAATGGTCTCTAAGTCATCAAACTACCTGTCTACGGATTCGTTTTGATGATACGAACCCAACCATATGTCTAATTTTGGATTTTGGTGGGCCGTGTACAAAATCGCCCGGTAAATCGGACCGTGGGGCCCACAAAATGACGATCCGATCAACTGTCTCAGAATCGGACCCAACATGGCTTACAGGACCAGAAAAAATATACGGTCCTATTGGCGCAAGTTTCATCTCGATCTGACGAACGTGCAAAAGTAATTGGAAAATTTGCACAGAGACCAATACGATAATTTTTGATGGATACGCATCAAATTTGTCGCACACACGCAGCCAATTTAAATTCCATCAAAGCCCACATGTCCACGAAGTCGATACGCAGCTTTCAATGCTTTCGATTCACGACCACGTCATACGGATTGGCGGGACGCACGTTGGATCAGAAGAATTTTAAAATTTTCGAAAACAGTTTTAATAAGTTTTTCTTGATTTTTGGCAATTCGATTTCTCGACGCACAGTCGATGAAATTCAAATTTACAAAAAGGATTTTGAAGCTCTATAGGTTGTCTTCCAGATTGTCTAATAGGATTTTGAAAACTCTCAAAAGCGGGACAGTTATAATCCTTCCAAATTGGTGTTTAAACTGTTACTAAAGAACTAGTATTCTGTGGTTTTTCGTGATGTTCAAGAGGATCTTCTGAAAAATCTAATGCGTTAATATTAAAACCTATTGAAGGATCTCGAAGTTGGTAATCTAGGCTTTCCATAGAATCAAATTTTATTGGATATCCACGAAAAAAAACTGGAGGAGAAACGGGGTACCTCGAAGGGGATTTCTGCTACTGTGTGATGTGGCTATCCCCTGTTTTCGCGCGCGCGGCGGCCTTTGGCGGTCCAGCGATGGGGCAGGCGGTGCAAGGGAGGTCGTCGGGGTCGTCCAGAGGTAGGGGCGCCGTGGGGTTTTAAGATTTCTCTCTAAAGCATATATACCTATACTCATACGCAAGTTTATACCCCCCTAGGTTCGGCTCTGTTGAGAGTAGTTGGGGTGGGCCTGTGGGCATGCCGAGCTTGGCTTGGGAAAAGTTTTTGCTTTTCTTTTATTACTTCTTTTTCTTTTTCTATTTATCATTCTATATATACACCTATGTATATTCATATATATACACCTATGTATATATTCATATATATATATATACATGTATAATAATAATATACATATACACCATACATTCAAATATAAGGAATAAGATATCCTAAATACAATCTATAATAGAAATACAATATACTTAAATCTATATACTAAAAATTCACACAAATAAAATAGAATGATATTTTATATAATATATATATATATATATATATATATATATATATATATATATATATATATATATATATATATTATATATATATATATATATATATATATATATATATATATATATAATATATATAATATATATATATATTTTTATATATATATATATATATATTTATATATATATATATATATATATATATATATATATATATATATATATATATATATATATATATATATATATATATATATATATATATATATATATATATATATATAGAAGCATATTTATGGTATATGGCAAATTAGTCTTATATATATATATATATATATATATATATATATATATATATATATATATATATATATATATATATATATATATATATATATACAAGTATATATATAACCTAGATAATTCCCATAAAGTCCAACATACTTGTTAAGGAAAATTATTTACTATATTATCAATAAAAAATTATTTAATATTAAGAACTTATAATATATATAAATACAACCACCTTTTGTGAAATCGGCTATCGAGTCACCAAATTAGAATAGTGATCTACATGGACGCCTTTGTTCTCACTACGTGCCTACACGGATTTGGGTTGGGTTCGGGTTAGTGTGGTACGACCGAGTCCTTTAAAAGTAAATAATCTAATAACAAATAATTAATACGTCTTTAGAGGTTAAGTCGCAACTTGGCATGGTTTTCCTAGTTAGGGCACACTTATGGCTGGGTCTTCCTTGGTATGGCTAATACACTAGTCAAGGCACGCCACTGCACTATTCGTGCCGTGATTCGTAGTCGTCTGGTACTTCAAAACTCAACCATGGCTAAAGTCAAATACCGTAATAATTAACTAAATAATTATTTATAAAATCAAATTTAAAAATCACCATTTAAATTAAATAAATAAATATTTCAAAATTTTCTGGTAGGGGAGCTATAGGGCCGAACTCTGTGTTCCTGCTTCTATAACCTACTTTGGCTCCTAGCCATCCTATTTTTTGATCGGACGACCATGATTTAACCTGACCTGCTGGCCCTAACCATCATAAACCCGAACTTTCCTTCTCTCTCTTCACTTTTATCTTCTTCTACCTTCCTCCAAACTCTTTTCTCTCAAACCCTAACCCTAGAAAACCTATATTTTAGGGCTATTTCCTTCCAAACTCAAGATCTAAGGGTTTTTGAAGGATTCTTCCATCTCCAACCATTTGTGTGAGGTATAACTCCTTTTTCTCCTCTCTTTCAAATTCAATCTCTTTTTATTATCAATGGCTCCTAAGTTATTTGGTAGAGAAAAGAGGTTGAGAAGTGAGGGGGCATCTTCATCTAACCCTCCTCCTCCTCCTCCTGCAAGTCATCCTTTGTTCAATCCACCACCTCCACCAAATCCTAGCACCTACAAACAGAAATGTTTTTATCTCATTGGATGCATCCAATGAGTGGTACACGGACTTTCGCTCACGTAGCGTGTTCCCGGGCCATCCAATAAACTTCATAAATTTTTTGGCATATGACGCACTTTTTCATGATTTATGCCTCGATGAACTTGTCACAACATCTTCTGTCTATCTCAATGCCATACAGATGTTTTACTGTAATTTAACTCATGACGACACTAGGATTTATTCTCGTGTTGCTGGCATTGATATATCCTTTGACAATTTTGAACTTGCCGATTACCTTGACCTCCCGGAACCAAACACTTGGAAAAAACTTGTTAATGCCCGACAGTTCCAATTTCCTGGTAAAACCACTCTTGAGAGTTTCAAGGATGCGTTGTGTTCTCCTAACACACATCCTCGCAAGCTTCGAGCCAAATATCTCAACAACTATTTTTATGAACTCCATCGGATCATCTTTTCCTCGATCTTGCCCAATGCAGGATCTATCAATGAAGTCACTTATCTTGAGATATCGGCTCTATATCATCTTCACTTTGTCTTTCGTTCAACTTCCCTCGCACGATGATGGATTGGATGACTCGTGCGAGAGTAAAATCAAAATCCTTAGTCTATGCCATGTACCTTCCAAAGATTTTTTGTGCCTTCAACATCCCTCATGAAGACCGTCAGTTCCTACCTGCTCCTGTTTTTCTGTCCAAGGCACGTCGGACTATTGTTGCTGCTGCATCCTCTGACTCTAATGCTTCTGATGCTCCTAAGCCCGAGCCTCCTACTACTCTTGACTCAATCCAGGCGATGTTCCACAATCACTTCCCTTTGGAAGACGACCGCTGGACCTAGTTGGACTACCGTACCACCCTTCAGATGAGTGCTATCAGCAACTCATTACATGACCTCTAGTATACCCTGGCCACCCATCCTACTATGACATTTTCTTTCATATGTAACCCTTCTCGCAATGGTTACCGTATTGACGACACATGGGTCAGGCGGTATCTGGACCCGGATGCGGCCTTTGTTGACCCTCGTCGCTCTGCTAACGATCCTTCAGACTCTGCTGGTCCATCCCGTGCTCCATGATGGTCGTGGTTTATTACCTGCTGATGTTGCTGATGTTAGTCTATAGTTTTATTATGCTTTATGTTGTAGTTTTTAAAAAATTTGAGATGTAGTATATTTATTTCCTTCATGCATTATATTTCTTTCAAAACTATGCACTTTGGTTTTAATGAGATATAAAACTACTAGTAGTTTCTCTCTATAATTGTGTTTCCACGTTGTGTGATTGCATGTATTCACTTTGTCTACTTTTTATGGGGGAACCACTTTATCACTTTTCTAAATGACAAAGGAGGAGAATACTTGTGATATTTGCTTGTGCTTTGAAAACACTTGATAATACTTGTGATATTTGTGTGGACATGTGTTTTGAGCTTTAATATATATTGTTGTGCTTGCTTGGATTAGAACTTGTCTCAGGACATATCCATTTAAGGGGGAGCCGATATGTTCATCTACGGGGGAGCTATTATTCTTATTCCATGTGTCTAGGTATGAATGTTGCGATATACAAATATCGTATTTTTGTCAATTATCAAAATGCGGGAGATTGTTGACCCAAATTGGATCGCAGTCAACCTTATCTTGATAATAAATAAAACAATATCAGTTATGATCCAACTTGACACATCAAGCTCCAAAACAGACAATCACCACACATCAGCTCAAGACGAACATCATCGACAATTGCTATGACATACTGTTATTTACTTGTTCTCTGAGTCTGTATTTTACTTGTTATTGAGTCTAGGCTATTGTAAGTTTAGTCATACTGAGTATCTCAACCTTAGAATTTACACCCGAAGCTCCACAAACAAAAGTCCAAAAACCTGCCAATCCTAAAACAGCCCATTGAACTTTTTATCCCCAAGGAGACAGAGTTCGGGCCAAACTCTGCCCCACACAGAGTTCAGGCCGAACTCTGGCCCCTTAATTTTAGGACCTAATTTTTAGGGTTTGCTGGTTGTCAGTTGTCCAACGGCTAAATATTTAAAAATTTAGGACAGAGTTCTGGCCAAACTTTGCCTTCCTGGACTAGTATATATAGGCCTTGATTCCACTCATTTTTATTCATTCAATCTTCTCATCTTCTCTTCTTCTATAGCCTATACATTTAGGAGCCTATTCATCTCATCTAACTAGCCACAAAACTTTTCAAGCTCCCAAGGTGCTCAATACGAGTTAACTAGATGTTTGTGTGCAAGAGTTTCAAAATAAGTTATTTGGACAGTTCCAAGTTTCAACGTCCGTGAATCTGTAAGAAGTTGGCGTGCTCTTCTGAGTAAAGGCACATGGTTGTACGCTATTTTACAAATAGTGGATTTCAATCCTGAGTTAGAGTTCTCAGGCCTGGATTAGTCCTCCATAAGGGAAACTAGGTTAAAAACTGTTGTGTCTACGTATGCTTCTCTGATCTCTATTTATATTCTGCACTTATACTCTGATTATTATTTCTGTTGGGTGGACTTGAATAGAGTTATTTTTAATTGGGTATTATCGACACATACTCTATTCACCCCCCTCTAGTTGCCTACACGTACTTCACTAACATCTCGTAACAATTATTTGCTTGCTTGATATTGAGATACTAGGCATGTTCTTAACCATAAGAGATTGTTGGCTTGTAGATAAACCCTCATGCATCTAGACAGCCGTGACCATATTGCGAGGTGGGTTGCACTTTAATGTACGTAGCTGGCCGTGTCTGTCCTCCGCTCTCCAGTATTCTGGTTCTAGGACATGACATGCACAAGGCCATTACCTGCATAATACAACTAGATAAAATAAAACACAATGCCTGCAGAACATTTATAATGCAAAAAATCAAATTTGACATGGAGATTTGTTAACTTGATAAGAATATAAGTACATTGCTTGCGACTCAAAATACCATAGCATGGCTTACATATTTTATTTTAAAATTCTTTTAAAAATATCCACAATACCCATACATCATATCTCCTTATTTAAGCAAAACATACAGACACCTTTAGAATAAAAAACTTGACTGGCTTGACTTGAAATGAAAACAGCTTCAAGACGATCAAATAAGCTTTACTGGGCTGGATGAGCTTTAGTGTCTCACCTAAAATCCCCAAGCCTCGTGCTTACCTAAAATGGTGCCTACAACATGGTTCAGTACATAACACGTACTAGTGAGTGGCTATGGTCAAACTCTCATAAATATGCACTAAGTAGACAGTGAAGCTAGCAGCTATTATTTTGTGATCTTTCTACTTGTCTAGGTTCTTTTTATACAATTTGTAAGAAGAAACATAAACATGTAAAACTGTCACATGTATATATATCAAAGATTACCCACGACCGGTGATCCATCCCTGTACAAGACAAGGATTAGCATAATTTGTATATCTATAAAGCATACCTTCCATCTCATTGTTTACTGTTATATTGCAACGTTACTGATTATATACATGAACCTGACTACATGGTGGTCTACGAGTAATTCTTGTATTTAGCAGTCGTGACTCTATGGTTCAGCTCTTCACTAATGGACGTGATATAACACCCCTCTAAAAGCGAGGTTTCTTTTACCTCAGGGTGTCTAAACAATCACTCTTAGGTCGAGCGATTCGCAGTACCCTAGGAACTACCCGAGAGATTTAGTTACCTTGTGCATGTTGTCCAAGGCAAATGCATAATCTATATGTCTATCAGATAAATCTTAACAATGCAACAGTTAACAACAAGTTCATTCATGCCTTTCTTTTTTGTTGTAAAGGAGCTATAGCTCCTAATTCTATGACAATTCTCTTCTATTGCAACATGTACAAGTCTGTCTGTATACGCCTAAACATTTGTAGCATACTCATAGGAAACATGTTGTCATTCATGGGGAACAGATTAATCAGCATCATATGAACTAGCATTTGAGTGAATTCATTTATCTTCTCTTATCTTTTGTGATTAGGGTATTGTTGATCACAGAAACGCAACAAGAGAGTGGACTAGAGATTATTTTGTTAAGGCGTAGAGTTAAATGGTAGCTCGGTCAAACAACTCACCAAAATTGAATCTTACTCGAGAAAATGAGGGACTTTATGCACCGATCATGCTCCGCCTATGCATCCTACATTGGCACCAATATTTGATTAGCATACTTTGATCTCTTTCTCTCAAGATTTAGAATGAATGCAAAATACGATGAAAACAAACAATGAAAACCAATCATCAAAAACAAACATGAAAATGCATTCATCAAAACCAAGCAGCGAAAGAAAACATCAAACAAAAATTATTGGACTCATTTCAATAGAAGTTGATCCATCAGTTGGAAATGTTCATTATATTTCGTTTGTAATCCAACGATACTGGCAAAGGTTTCCCAAACTCAATCAAAACTGATCGTATTCGTATAAACCTCCCAGACAATAGGTGTGGAGTTGTTAGCCAATGATCTAACTATATTTTCTAGTATCGTAATTCGATTAAGTTTAGCATTATTATAACACAAATATTTATGCTATCACTATAGTATTGATACTTAAACTTAGAACAATTCTATTGAGCATTAAACTTATCATACTTGCTATGTATATTATTTTGTTCGTCTAACATGTACATACAAAAAAATAATAAAGCAAAATCAATATAGACATATACAATGAAGAAATCATGATTGGCCAAAGACGACGGTATTCTACAAGATTTTTCTGAACCACCCGACGACATCTCCGGAGCCACACATTCAGGGGGGTTTTGCTGCCTGGTCAGGGGACAAGGGTTGAGGGGGCAACGCCCTCCTGTACGGGTTCGGAGGGCAAATCTTCCGAAAGGTATTCAGATTTTACAATATAGGTATCTTTGGACATCTGCCACTAAGGAAAAAAGCCAGCATCTATCAAGTGAAGAAAGCCATGCCATAATTATTTCAAGACTCTGAAGAAGTCTGCACCTGTTACAGTATATCTGGAGTCTGTAATGAGTCTTAAAAATAAATGTAAACATAATAAATAGATGGCAAAATTGAAAGCTAGGGTAGTTATTAACCCAGGGACATTTTTGAACAGATGATCGGATGATCCAACGGATCTTTGCGGATCATCAGAGGATGAATCGAACAGACCCATAGAAAAGCTTCTGTGAACTTTTGGATCATCCGACAGACATCCGCAAAAATTCGATGGATAATCCAAAATATTACCGTTTTTATTTCAACAGTCAGATTTTGTCCATGAGCGCCCCCAACGGCTATAATTATAGCCGTTGCTTTGTGCAGACGGATGTTTTGGCACATTGGTTATGGTCGAACCTGATTTTAATAATTAGTCTAACCTTGTCTCAATATAAGGGCTACTTAGACTATTTGCTAGAATTGCTACTGCTACCGTTCAAGACATGGAGCCGTATTTTTTCATTACGTCTGTATTTTCATTTATTTATTATATTTTTTTATATTTTATTGAGTCTAGAAAATATAATGTACACCGTGTCGTACTGGCAAATAGGCTACCCAAAAATGTTTTCAAAATACCCATTCGTTTTGAAAACAAGCCCAAAACCAAAAACCTAATTCCTAACTGCTTAAAACAATCGAAACCCCAAAAGCCCACCGAGTTTCAAAACCCAAATTCACCCATTCTGTACCAGCAAAACTTGTGGCGAATTCGTCCGAATTTGGCTAAATGTATGTTGCTTTTTAAACTCAGTCTTTCCGTAGTTACAGATGCAATGGCTATCTGTCGAATTCTCTCAAAGAATTTTGTTCGAATTCTCCCTTTGGAAAACTTATAAATGGGTAAAAATTTCTACTATTTCAACACACCAATTCATTCTCTCTTCTCTTCTCTCTAATCTTACAACATTTTTTAAAGCCTTCTAAAGCTTTTTTTTTAAATTTCAAGCCACTTACAATCCTCTAGTCGATTTTTCAGTGCGATACGGTCTAGAAGTTTCAGAGTGATTGTAATTAAGAGGTTTGACAAGAAGTAGGACACTTCACAATTGAAGTTGGTCGAGTGCTTCGGATCAAAGCCCGCATCGTAGAAGTTGCAAGGACTTCCTATGAAAACTTGCGATTTTTCTATAGTAGATTTTAACCGGAAGCTAGAGTTCATCCGATTGGATTAGTCCTCACAAGAGGGAGACTAGTATAGATCCTTGTGTTTGTGTTTTCTCTTTGTACTCTACTTTTATATTTCTATATCTGTGATATATTTTTTGATCTTGCTACTAATAATTTTTTATAGTTAATATTCTGCTGCCTGCTCTATTCACCCCCTCTAGAGTACACTGCTTTACATATCGTTCCTATAATTGGTATCAGAGCTGGTTATACCGGTAAAATGAGGTATCATTATTATTATTCTCTCAATATAAAACTGCTGTTACATAAGATCACTATATCACATATGACAACTTAAAATTCATAAGTGAAGGCCAAGCCACAAACAGATGTCCACTATTTGATGGTACCAACTATACGTACTGAAAAATACGGATGAACTTCTACCTGAAGTCTCTAGATTTTGACCTCTACTTAATTGTTATCATCATCTAACAAAAGCCTACTATCACCTCTATTCTTACTTCCTCAATAATCAACAAGCCTTATTACAGTTACACGGAAGAAGAGAAGAAGTTAGATAGCCTTGATGCAAAAGCAATACATACTTTTTATTGTGTTATAGATATAAATACATTCAATTTTAATACTACTTGCCCAACATCTCATAGAATCTGAAAACTTCTTGAAGCTGCTTATGAGCATAGGTACGAAAGCAAAGCTAGTGACTCTAGAGAGGAGGATAGTCTTCATAATGATACAAATGTCTGTATGATGGCATCGGAACTTAAGGTACAGTACAATCCCTTATATGAAGAAGATATTGTATGCAATAACTACAGAAGATCAGGCCACATAATAGAATGTTGTCCTACTACTAAAGAGGAGAACCGCTACAAATGATCAAATGAAGGAAGATCATCATCTCGCAAGTACACTAGCACAAACATATGGTATAAAATGAGACAAACGACTCTGAAGAAGAAGAAAGCCCTTGTCAAGCTACAAATTTATTCTTAATGGCATTACCCAATGAGGTACAAAATAATTCTCTTCTTGAAGAGAATGAGTTTTCTTATGATGAGTTATTTGATTCTTTCAGTGATCTATTGAAAGAACACAAAAAAGAATTAAATAAGTATAAGCAAGTTAGAAAGAATATACTATCCTATAAGCGTGAGAATGAAAAGCTTACTTGCTTATTACATGATGCTAGAAATACTTCTACTTCTGATAACTCTTTTTAGATTTTCACACTTGATTTCAGATTGCATGAGGCACTTGAATGCATTGAGAAAGGTACTCAAAAAAATGCTAAACTTAAGGAGAAATTAGAATCAGAAAAGAAGAAGTATTCTATTGTTTCATGTAGTATTGATTCTCTTACTGCTAAATATGATAAGGCATGTGTTATCTCTAAAAGGTTAGAGATTAGATTAGGAAAACATGTAATACCTACTACCCAATCAAATTTCTGTCCTATGACACATCATATATATGATAGGACACAATCAAAGAAAGCACACAAACGAAATGCTATACATCATCATGCTTTCTATTACAAGTATTCCCGTACATCATATCATACTACTACACGTTCTCATACTGATGCACAGAGTACTAATGTTAATAGTTTTTGTCATTATTGCAGTATGAAAGCACACATTTCTAGTAAATGTCATACTAGAAAATTTGTTGATATGAACCTGTGCAAATGGGTTCCAAAAGCTAATAAATATGGTTCCAAGTTTTGGATACCAAAGCTTCATCTCTTAGTACAGGTGAAGCTTCTCATATCAAATAGAACCATAGAACATGTTGGTGATTGCAAAGCTACAAAGGTCATCTTTCAAACAATTGCACCAACATAAATATGGTTACTAGAACCACTTTGGTTATGCTGCCAAAAGCGAAATGTACCGAGTCTTCAACAAAAGAAATATGATTATCAAAGAATCAATGAATGTCACATTCGACAAATTAAATCAACAGTCGATCGATAATGATGATGAAGACATCAGTACACCAAGCAGGGAACCTATAGAACCAAAAATCGGAACCAGCTACCTTGAGAGTCTGCCAAAAAGAATAAAGTTTATGGCTGACCATCCCAAGGACTTGGTAATAGGTGATATTACCAAGAGTGTAAGTACTCGTTCCTCTACCAGAGATATAGCTTCTTATGTTGCATTTATTTTACAGCTAGAAGCAAAAACTATTGATAAAGCATGTAGTGATAATTACTAGTTATATGCTATGCAAAAGGAATTAAACCAATTTGAACAAAATCAAGTTTGGGAACTTGTTCCCAAGCCTATTGATCATCTAGTCATTGGCACCTCCTGGGTATTCTGAAATAAATTAAATGAGAATGGTTTAGTCACTCGTAACAAGGCCCAACTCGTAGCTCAAGGATACAATCAAAAGGAAGGTATCGACTACGATAAGACCTATGCCCTAATTGCGAGATTGGAATCCATTCGCATATTATGTACATTTATATATTTTCATAATTTCATACTTTTTCAAATGGACATAAAAAGTGCATTTTTTAATGGTTTTACAAAAGAAGAAGTTTATGTAGCTCAACCTCCAGGATTTGTTGATTTCAAAAAACCTGACTATGTATTCAAGTTGAAGACAGCTTTATACGGTCTGAAATAAGCCCCTCGCGCTTGGTACCATCGTTTAACCTCTTTTCTACTTGATAACGATTTTTTAAAATGTAATGTTGATACTACACTTTTTATAAAGTCTTTAAATGGAAACTTCTTCTAATTCAGATTTATGTTGATGATATTATGTTTGAATCTACTGATGAGTCTCTTTGTCAAGAATTCTCCAAGTGTAAGTAGAATGAGTTTGAGATGAGCATGATGGGAGAACTCAAATTCTTCCTTGGATTACAAAACAAACAAACCAATAATGGGATGTTTATTAATCAAGCTATGTACATAAAATATTTGCTAATGAAGTTCGATCTGGAAGCCGTTAAATCTCTTGGCACTCCTATAGCAACTTCAACCAAGCTTGATGTAGAAGAACAAGACAAACCTATTGACATACGTAAGTATTGGGGTATGATTGGTAGTTTACTTTATATAACTGCTAGTTGTCCTGATATAATATTTAGTGTTTGCTTGTGTGCTAGATTTCAAGCTAATACTAAGGAATCGCATATGTGTGCAGTTAAGCTTACCTTCCTATACCTTAAGGGTACTTCTTCTGTCGGCTTATGGTATCCCAAAACCATATTTTTTGACCTAATCGGTTACTCGGATGCTGATTTTACTCGAGGCAAAGTGGATAGAAAAAGTACTAGCGGCACTGTCATTTTCTATAAGGCTCTAGTCTCTTGGTTTAGCAAGAAACAAAATTCTATCGCATTATCGACTACTGAGGTTGTGTATATCGTTGCAGGACATTGTTGTGCACAAATTTTGTGGATAAAGAAGACCTTAGAAGTCTTTGGTTTACACTAAACATGCATACCTATTTTTTGTGACAACACTAGCATAATCAACTTGACTAAAATCTTGTATGTCACTCTCGTACTAAGCATATTGAGATTCGACATCATTTTCTTAGAGACCATCAAACAAATGGAGATATCAACTTAGAATATGTAGACACAGAGAACAATTGGCTGACATCTTTACAAAAAATTTAGCGAAAGATCATTTCAATTGTTTACGTCAAAAATTAGAAATTTTAGATGTCAATAATATTAATTAATTTTATTTTATTAATTATTTTTTAATATGCAAAAACTGTTTTGAGACAAGCCTACAAAGGGTCTGTCTGTCGCCATGGCTAAGGCTAAAACGAAACAGTATTTAAGCGTTCCCCTGTGAACCTACGTTAGCTAGGACAGTACCCCTATAGCTAATCTGAGAAAGTCGCTGCATAAAAAATTTAATTTATAAAATAATATTAATTATATTAATTAAAATATTAAAATTATAAAACTTGGAATTAAATAATTGAAAAGGAATGATTAATATAAAAGTGGTATTTTTTGTTTTGTGTGTAAAATACCTCAATAGAACTGCAGGTGAACTCGGCAGGAATTTGGCCCAAGTTCTGTTGGTGTCGGGTATTATATAAACAGAAATAGATGGCCTATATTTTTGTTCATCTTCCTCCTCATCCAAACAGAACAGAATTCGTGCGAAGAGCCCCCAAAACCCTAGTTCTTCCACCATCGATTCCTTCCTATTCCTTTGGATTTTACTTCCAAACTCTGGATTCGTGTGTGGAATCTCATTCTCTTCCACATACTTGATTTCGAGAAGGTATCATCTCTTCCATCCCTCCGTTTCAATTTCTTATAAATTTTATATTTAATTTAGAAATGATGCCTAGAGTGCATAATACCTTTAAGAGAAAGAAGACTACGGCTAGTGAAGAAGCCTCATCTTCGGATCCTCTCCAAGAATCTCTCTATTCTCCCGTCCAAATGGATGATGGAGAGTTCAACGAATTTTTCTTCGAAACTCGTAAACAATCATTATTGTGGGATGCAGATTTATCAATTCGTCACATATGTTTCGGCGCACTGATTAAGTGAACGATCTTTCCATCTCATAAAACTTTTTTTGAAGCTTTGGGATTGCACAACCTTACTACTCACCCTTTTTCCAATGCTACTAATTCTATTCGGCTATTTTACTGCAACTTCACCTTAGCCGATAACACTTTTTCTGTTAAGAGCCGTGTCGTAGGCATTAACATTCAATTCAAAGATGACGAGCGAAAATCCTAAACATTTTAAATACAGGTGCTCTACTTGACAATATCACTGAGTTTGAATTCCCCAATGATACGACTTTGAACAGTTTCAAAACTCAACTTTGTGCTCCTGAACTCGTCCGTCCCGGCAAGTCAAAACCGCACACTTGAACTTATTCTTTTATGAGTTGCATCATATTGTTTATTCCATTATTATGCTAAAATTCACTTCAAAAGGCGATGTGACCACTATAAAATGTCTGCTCTCTATCATATTTGTAATGGGATTCCATTTTTCGTCCCTAAGATAATTATCCAGATTATGGTTAGGTCTCGTGAGATGAAAAAAAATCTTGTCTATGCGATGATCATTCCTATCATCTTTTAGTACTTTGAGATCGATTTATCTTTTTGTGCTCATGACTCACAGCCCAGGTATCTTCGGCTCTCTCGTTGTAATGCATCTTTCCCTCATGCTCCTTCTACTATACCACCTCCTCCACCTCAGACCTACCCCATGTTTTTTTAGGATCTTTATTAGAACTTAGATGATATGCGACGTGCTCAGCTGGATGAGCACAACTCTTTGCGAGCGTATGTTACTGGCACAATGGTGGAATATGAGTTTCATGATGTCAGTCAATTTCAGGCTCTTGCAAACTCTTTTGCGGATCTGCATTTTGCCCAGACTGGTCAGCTTGCTAGTTCTCTTCCATGAGCTCCTACTGTTTCTGGCTACCGCTATGATGATGAAGCGGTTCATCACTTCTTTGAGCCCGGTAACGCATATGATTCATATTATGGTTTTGGTGCTACTCTACACCTATCTCATGGAGCTGGTACTTCTGGGACTGGTCCTTCTGGACATGGTGGCGATGCTGATCATGAAGGCGACGACTCTGTTTAGCTGAGGATTTGATCTAGACGTTACTGCATTTTGTCGAAATGTTATCTGATTATACTTCATTTTGTTTATGTGTTCTTAAAAATGCTCCGATATTCTAAGATAGTAGTACTTTTTGTTGTCTCCCACTTATTTGACTATTTCTGAGATGCTGAGTTGATGTCTTCAAACTCTTATTAGTATGCATTTTCTATTATTCAGTATGTGTTGTTTCTTTTTGGTATGCACCTCTACGTTTTATGCTTAGAACTATCTTTTTGTTACTGCTTCTAATCATAAATTGCCTGTAAAATTTATGTTTTTTGCTCTTTATATATTATCTCTATGTTTCTTCAACGTTCGTCTCTTATGCATGAATTGCAACAGAGCTTCTCTCTTTACAATTATTTTGCCAAGTGACAACGGGGAAGAAAAGGATCTAACATCTTTTTCAGGTTAAACTTTTACCAAGAGGAGACAATATAGTACCAATACCACTTTTTGATATTTTTTGTCAAATCAAAAGATCAAGATGTTATAACGGTCAAGGTTTGTCAATTATCAAAATGGAAGAGATTGTTGGCTCATTGGTCATGGTCGAAACTGATTTTAACAATTAATCTATCCATGTTTCAATATAAGGGCTACTTGGATGATCTGCTAGAATTGCTACTGCTACCGTTCAAGAATTGGAGCCGTATTTTGTCATTGCGTCTGAATTTTTATTTATCAATTATCAATTATCAATATATTTATTAATTCTAGAAAATATAATGTACACCGAGTCGTACTGACAAATAGGCTACCCAAAACATGTGTTCAAAATAACCATTCATTTTAAAAATAAACCAAAAACCTAATTCCTAACTGCTTAAAATATTTGAAAACCCAAAAGCCTACAGAGTTTCAAAACCTAAATTCACCCATTCTGTACCAGTAGAACTCGACGAATTCGCTCCGAATTCCGCCGAATTCGACCTGTGTTCGGCTAAGTTTATGTTGCTTTTTAAACTCAGTCTTTCCGTAGTTATGGATGCAACGGCTATCTGCCGAGATTCTCTCAAAGAATTCTACCCGAATTTTGCCCGAATTCTTCCTTTGAAAAACCTATAAATAGAGAAGAATTTCTACCATTTCAATATACCAATTTATTCCTTCTTCTCTTCTCTCTAAGCTTACTACGTTCTTCCAAAGCCTTCTAAAGCTTATTTTCAAATTCCAAGCCATTTACAATCCTTTAGTCGATTTGTCAATACGGTACGGTCTAGAAGTTTCAGAGTGATTATAATCAAGAGGCTTGACAAGAAGTAAGATACTTCACAATTGAAGTTGGTCGAGGGCTTCGGATTAAAGCTCGCGTTGTAGAGGTTGCAAAAACTTCATATGAAAACTTACAATTTTTTCATAGTGGATTTCAACCGGAAGTTAGAGTTCTTTCGACTGGATTAGTCCTCACAAGGGGAGACCAGTATACATCCTTGTATTTGTGTTCGCTCTATGTACTCTACTTTTATATTTCCATATCTGTGATATATTCTTGTGATCTTGCTACTAACAATTTTTAATAGTTAATATTATGCTGCCTACTCTATTCATCCCCCTCTAGAGTATACTATTTTACATCTCGTTCCTACAGGATGATCCGACGGTGGTCAGCAAAAATTCGATGGATCTTTCACTTGTTTGTTGAAAGTTGCATAAATTGCACTTTTCTTTGCTTTGGTTATAAACTGCCTTGAACCCCTTCATTCAAGGTTTAATGCTTTGAGCCTAAAATTTTCTAATATACCAAAGCTTATCCACAAACACTCCACCAAAGCTTTTATTTGCCAATCCACAAATTGTGTTAGTGTGTTCTTGAGTTGTAAGAGTAAGATCTTCATCTTGTTGTAAGGAGATCAAAACTTTCTTGTGAAAGGTTGAAGCTGGAGAGTCTTTGGATAAAAGCTCTCGTGAAGTTGGAGAGCCTTCGGATTAAAGTGTTTGTATTGAAGTCAGAGAGGCCTTCGGATAAAAGCTCTTATGTAAGAAGTTGGTGAGCATTCGGATAAAAACTCAAATTGTACTATTTGCTATAATAGTAGATTAAAGTCGGAGAGAGTTCCGGGACTAGAGTGTCCCTCGGGAGGATACTAGGATACATCGAGTGTTAGTATTGTTGTTGCTTCTTCTCTTGCACTCTTAATCTTTAAATTGTATTAGCAATCGTTTAGTGCTTGATTAGTTAGCTTGACCCTAATCACCCCCCTCTAGGGTGATTTTAATTGGAATCAGAGCAAGGACTCTATTGTTAGGCATAACATCCTTAGAGTTGATCCTTTTTTTTATCGCATCGTATTCCTCCTCCGATAAAGAGGGTTCTGTTTCTAGTAGCATAGACAATCATATTTCTTCTAAATACAAGAAATGCTCTAAGTGGAAAGTCATAGCTAAACAATCCTTGGAGATTATTGATAAACTTCATTCTACGAATGAAGAACTTTCGGAAAACGTTATTCATTTAGAAGAATCTAGTGAGTTGTTAAGAATAAAAATAATGATTTATTATCTTGACTTGATTCTCAAAATTTATCACGTGTTTCTTTAAGGAGTTTGAATGAGGCTTTAATTTTGAAAATCAAATCTCTTTCCTTATCTATAAAAGATCTCAAGAGTCAAACACATGTGTTAACATCTTTGCATGATTGTTTGTCACAACCCGCACCCTAGAGTAAGGGCACGAGACGTGGGTACGTCCAGCCTACGCTGCAGTGACGGCGGTAGAACGCTGTCCTAGGTCCTTCATCTAACAATATAAAGGTACATGTACAGTATATACACTCCGAATGGAGGTGACATAGCAATATACCGTCTCAATCACATCTAAGGCAGAATGATAAGATAGAAAGATAGATAGATAAATGCTGAAATGAAAGATCCACATGTACAACCAGAGAGTCTAAGTGTCTAAAGATATCACAAATCCACAGAATCCCAAAATATCATAATACAGTCATCCAGAAATAAACATAAGAAAATCCTAGTCTAGAGGAGTGTCGTCCACTACTATAGGATCCGGCTGCTGGTCCAAGTCACAGCTGTCATCTAGGGTAGTCCCATAATAGGTAGGGCAGCACGCCACATCCTCATCCTCTGTAATATTTTAACAGGTCCAGTCAGGACATGAGCGAGCACAGTACATCTCACGCAGTTCATATAACGACAGGAATAAAATACAAGCAATAGAGTAAAATACATGAAACGCTGAACAGTATACATGAGTAAAAAGAAGATTATAATGAAATATCTACTATAAGTAAAGAGCTATAGTAAACTAGTAATTTAGAGTACAAGCAAGGCATGTGAACGACTTAATAATAAACATGAGAGGTCATACATGGCTACACTACTTTGGAAATTGTCCACATGACTATTTATACTCCCCCGTACCCCAATCAATACACAAGGATCCGTTCAAGTTATGTTATTGTACATGATATTCAAATGGGGGCCCATAAATGGGTGCACATGAATATAAACATGGGAGCTCCGTGATCATGAGAGTACATGAATCACGAGAGTGCACATGTAAGGTGAAAGCACAAGAGTACATGATGAAAGTGAAACGCACATGACATGATGTATCTGATGCTCCCGAGGGGGATAACATCGCATGAAAAGATCCATATAGTACTAATTCGTGTTTCCATCGTTTCAGCATCAAGTAAGATAATCTAGAGCGAGAAAATACTCCTAGCGAGTATGAAACGGTCAGAGAATGTACTCGCCTGATAACTGAATGTCCGAAGAGGGTGTACTGCCTGAGGAGAGGTGTCAATCTCCTAATCAGAGCAAAACAAGTTACAACATGTCTAAAATAATGAAATTAACTGTTACAATGCATCTGCATGCTGTCTAGGTCAGGCTAGACTATAGTCAACACTTGGTCAACTCTAGTCAACCACAATAGTCAAACTAGGTCAACTAGGCCACTCCTAACCCCAGCAAGTCTCACTAAGCCTAACCAAGCCTAGTCTAGGAAGCACACATCAATCCCAAGGCTATACAAGCCAACACATCAAGCAATCACATTCATGCATATATTCAATATTATATATAAGAGAAAGGAAGCTAGCATGTAAGCTATGTGTGTGTGTGAACAAATAGGTGTACATGGAAGGGGATAGACTAGCTAAGTTATAACTAACATGCATCTATATCCTACAATTATCTATATACATCATGGAAATCATTTAGAGAGAGTTACATGGCATGGTGGTTCACATATATGAAATCTGAATTTAACTAGCATTCAATAACAAAGTTAAGGGTTAACATTTACATATTAAAGTTCATTCAACAATGTAGACATGTTAGCAATGTTCTAGTTTTCTGAAATTGAGGGGTGTATGTATGTTTATCCATGTGTGTCTAACAGTGCTCAACTACTCTCAAGAACATTGCAATGGTAGATAGGGTCTTGTGTGAACATTGTGTGAATATGTCAATCTCAGTTCATTCCTGTCTGTGTTCAGTGAACAGTAGAGAATGTGTGTCAAATGTCAGGTTTTAGCTAGGTGAGTGAAACATGGTTGTGTCAATTATGAGTGTGTAAACAGTTAACTGTTTATTTCCATTAAAACCCGATGTAATATGAAACTAAATTCTTTACCATGAACAACCCTAACATTCCAAACTAACCACAGATGTGTATAGGTGAAACCACATTTGAATTAACACACCAATCAGTCGAACATGCATTAAATTCAGGAAAAATTAGGAAGTCAGTGAATGAGTGTATAGGTTCTCAGGAAATAAATTCACCTAACATGTAAGAGATGAACCCTAACATAAACTCCATCATTCAGCTATGTGTATAGTTCAACATTGTATTTCAAAACTTGAAATTGAACTAATCATTAAAAATAAATGTTTAACTGCTACATGTATACAATTTCACATGAATGGTTTTCAGGATTAGAGAACAATGGCAGCTCACTTAACAGTTAGTGTATGGAAACATAAAAATCAGGGTGATACTTATAGCTAGCTAACAGGGTTTAATTTACAGGGAATGTGATAGGGGGTGTGTGTGTAGGCAATGTGGATGATTCTCAGGAATCACATCATCCAGGTTCAAATAAATGGCAGTCAAGTGAATTAGGATTCAGGAATTTACAGATACATATTCAGTCCCTATCAATTTAAAATCCATTTCTCTTGACATCAATCTCAACCAACAATTAAACAAACTAATCATGTAATGAATTTAACAGGGCACATTAATATTCAGAATTCAGTTTAACAGGAAGTAGAGTTCAGGGTTTGAACAGTATGTAGTGAAGAGTGTGACAAGAATCAAATGTGTCTTGTGTTTGACAGGAACAATAAGATGTTGTGTGTGAGAGGAATTAGCTAATGTGTGTTCTCAGTTTTCAACTTCCAGTATGTGCTAACAGCCTACAATAACAGGAATAAGGAAACCTGTGTGTGAGTGCACTGAATTTCCAGTGTCATTCAAATGACAGTAAACATTTCGATAACAGTTAGCACCCCAAGCCAAAGCCATATTCGAAAACCCATACAAACTGAACACAGTTGCATAACAAAATCACACAAGGCAATTTATATACTCCTACATGATACCACAAATCAAATTTAAATCTTATTCCAAAAACTGTAAAAACTGAGAATGAACTCAGTGTTCTCAGGAATCGATTCCCAGGTTAACCCAGGCTAATCCCTGTGTCTGTGTTCAGGAATCACATCAGTTTACAAGTTTAGATAGGTATGAGTTCTTATTTATCATGGTTTAAACAGTCCCAAATGCGTGTGTGAGTGTAGTGAAATCTCAGGATTCATTTGGGAATGAAATAATAGTTAGAAAGATACCACATTTCAATTAAGGACAGTTCAACCAACAGTGAAACAGTAAAAAATCAGTGTGACAGGGAATTGGTATTCTCAGGAATCCCCAAGCCATATTTCGAAACCCATATGCATCTACACAAATCGAATTTGGCATGTACTCAACCCTAACACACGTGGGTGAGTCCCATTAATATTCAATCATCATTAAAAACAGGTAAACAACAATCAAACTCAGAAAATGCAATTAACTCAGGAAAGTGACAGTGCAGTGAAGAGGGTACCAGTCCAAATAGGAATCAATGATTTTGAAACCAATATCAATCATAAAAATCACAATTAACCATGAACATTATTCATTAAACATGTAGGTAAACTAACCCTAATATTTAACATCATGAAATCAGTTTAAAATGAAGATTTAAACTCAGAAAAGTTAGTTCAGCAAATGGTATCAATGAGTATCGGGCATATGGGAATTTACAATGAATTGAACTAATTTAATCATCTAAATTACAAATAAAAAGTTGGTAATTAATAACAAACATATGCTCGTGTCACACACTCGTTGTTGTGTCCAAAAACAGGACACAAAAGTGTCCAAACACATCATACGCACTCAAGCACGGGGCTGTCACAGGTCGTGCGACCAGTGCACGTATCCAAACACTCTCGACACATATCCGTTGGACACAAAACTTTGGGGGTGTCATGACAGACACTGCCCCTTACTTTATGTCCAAGCACACGTGTCCACGTGCCCTATGCACTGAACACGAGGCCTCGAGCAGCAGGGCATTACTGTACACGCGTGCGCGGGCGTGTGCACGAGTGCGACACAACACCAATATGACATAAGACACGCTCAGACAACAAGAAAGCATTAAGCAAAGCCAAACCCTAATTTCCTATTCAAACAAAATCAGAAAACGAGAAAGAAATGCCTACTGTGGCATTTCATCAAACACTTGCGACTGTCAACTGATATGTGTCCGATACGGATACGTATAGGACATAAGAGGATGCAAAATCTATTCCTACAGTACAAGGATACCTAGGGATTGGTGTTCATGCAAAGAAACCAAAATTTTATGGAGGAAATAGAGATTTACCT
Organism: Iris pallida; assembly: GCA_029216955.1. Lineage (NCBI taxonomy): Eukaryota > Viridiplantae > Streptophyta > Magnoliopsida > Asparagales > Iridaceae > Iris > Iris pallida. Next base: position 18,691,904 of record JANAVB010007397.1, read on the forward strand.
AGGTGTGTTCCTTCACAAATAAACCTTCAAACGGAGATCTCCACTAGCTAGCCAAAGTCCCCAAATTGGCTCAAACTTGAGAATAGAATCTACCAACAGTAGGAAACATCATTTAGAACACCATGGAAGAAATCTCAATGAAAAAGGACCACTATTGAATAAACTATAAAAAAATTTCATGAAGAACAAACCATTCCTTTAGAAAATAGGGGAATGGATAAAAAGAGGCACAAATATCAAGAGAGACTTTATAGCAAGGAGGGATTCCCTAGGTCGGCCACCAAGTTAGGGTTAGGGTTTTTGGGGTGCATCTAAAGGCTATCAATCCATCAAGCCTATTGAATGGCCTAGAATCTACGGTTCCCTTCTAGTCAAGTTGCAACTCATTCATCCTAACTAATCATGACTTAAACCCCACTAACCAATACTAACTAATACTCATTGTGGCTAACTAGACTAGCTATGACTAATCTAGGTTAGGTCCAAACTAGGTTAGGGCTAATCTAAACCATATAGCAATCAATTAAATAATATTTAAATTAATTAATCATTTTAAATTCCAAATAATATATATTAAATTCAAATAATTCAAAAATGACAAAAATACCCTCAAACTAGAAATGTGGTAGTGACAAATCTACCCTCCTTAAAAAATTTTGTCCTCGAAATTGAAAGGCGAAACTAACTATGAGAAGGAAAGACGATCATACCACATGGTCCAAAAAGATAAGGGTATCGCTCGCGCATCTCATCCTCCCGCTCCAAGGTAGACTCTCCTGGAGAATGATGCCTCCATGCGACGCGAACCAAGGGCATCACCTGGTTTCTCAGCACCTTCTCTCGGCGATCCAGAATCTCCACTGGCTGCTCTGGATAACTGAGAGTAGGCCCTACCTCAATCTTTGAATGATCAAGCACATGGCTAGGGTCAGCCACGTACCGTCTCAACTGTGATACATGGAATACGTTGTGGACACCCACTAGTGCAGGTGGCAAGTCTAGCATGTATGCCACGTCATCACTCTCCCACTGATCACGAAAGGTCCGATGAAGCGTGGGCTAAGCTTCCCACTTCCACCAAAACGTATAGTACCACGAGTCGGAGATATCCGCAGAAAAACCATGTCTCCGACCTAAACACAAACAAGGTCTCATGTTACTAAATAATCAAACATGATCAAACAACAAAACAAACAACCTACTTCTAATCCTATCTCTTATCAACTGAGTCAAACATAGTCAATGGTCAACTACCGGTCAACAACTAGTCAAATTGTCAACATCCAAGTACTTGGTCAAAACTGGTCAACTAAGTCAACTTGGACTATTGGGTCAATGGCTAATCTAGGGTTCAGACCTAATAGTCTATAGTGTTAAAAATATCAAGGCCAACTAAATCCTAAGTTCAACATAACCATGCATACCCTAGATTAAACTAGACTCATAACTTCTAACCCTTAACCATAACACATACTCTAAATACCTCACATATCCCCATAAAACCTACACTATTCTAAATGCATCATCTATGCATACATATAGACTAACCAACTCATATGCCTAATCTATATAATATATGCAGAACCCCCTTAATCCAAATTGCTTATCACATATATCCCTATAATCAATGTTGTAAGACATACTAATATTCTATATGGAATTTGGCTGGTCAGGAGAATCATCTATAACGGGTTATTATTCTAATACCAATGCTAACTACCATCTCTAGGGTACAGACACCCTACAAGTTGTCATACCATTACACTATGAAAGAACTACATATGAATAAGCTATACAAAACTAAAGTATCCATACTCCTAAATTATTTGATGATGGAATACAATTATAACAACAGAAGGGTACGATAGAGATGATATGTTTAAAAACCTTCTCAAGATACAGTCTGATAATCATATACGTCTGTCCAAAATCATGTTACTCAGAGCCCTCGTCATGCCAGTTGTTTACCATGAAATATAAAAGAGCAGAACAATTATCGGAGGACTGGACTTTTACTTCACATTACAAACTCGCTTGTACAAAGAAAGCCTAGAGACGAAAGTCTAGGTACAGCAGTCTATGTACAATTGTTTATTTTAGATTCTGAGGGGTGACGATAGAGGCTCGGGAAAGCGACGGCCGCTCTGCCTTACTCCTTGGACGATCGGTATGCAGCCTTGGCTCCAGAAGATTTCTCGGCGTTGAAGAAATGCTCTCTTTGCTCTCTCTCTGCTCTTTCTCTCTAAGTATATGGTGCTCTCTCTGACCTCGAAAAGTCCTCTCTGTATGTATGTGTGCGTATGTCTATCTTGCAAGGGAATGACACCCTGCTATTTATAAGAATGGAGGGACCTTATTAGGGTTCACAATGATTGCTCCTTAAAGTGGCGGCGGCCTATTGATCGATCAATCTGGGCCATTAATCTTAAGTGTGATAAATCTGGGCCATCTCGTGTAGATTGCACCAAATCCTATCAGTAATTAATGTTGTTTGGAATAAATCTCCGTAGTGATGATTTGCTGATGTCTGCAAATCTGAATGAATAAATTTAATTCATTCTCCTGTCATGTGTCCCAGATTATTAGGATTTGACCCAATCTTTGATTGCAGTAAATCTGGGAAATTGATTGGCTTTATGACACGTGTCCTGAGAGCCGCTGAGGAGGATTGATCCGCATAAGGATGGAGCCGCATAAGACTGGCCACGTGTCGGGTCTGCTTGGGGAGTAGCCCCCCGAACCTTCGAACTATATAATAATTTGAGCGGTATAATGGGTAATAAGCCGCATGGAGATGATCCTTGCGAGCCGCATGGGGGGCCTCTACTTGAGCCGTATGAGACCGTTTCTGCCTGAGTCGCATAAGGCAGCTTCATCCTGAACCGCATGGGGAGTCTTCGCTCGAGCCGCATATGACTGTCCACGTGTCAGGGCCACGTGTCATTTTTTAGATCTCGGAGGATTGTGTCAGAGATCTCATTCACTTCCCTAGGGGTCTGTCATTATGACAGAGTCATAATTACCTCTTTTGTTTCAGGGCTGCCACTTTTTCAGAGTTGTCAGCCATCAAAGTAATTAATACAGGAGGGGAGAACTGTTTTACAAGCTACGTGTCTTCTGTTCTGAGCCGCATGGGACGTCTTGAGCTGCATAGTCCCTTGTGCCACATGAATCTGTGAGCCGCATGGGCTTCCTGAGCCGCATGAATCTGTGAGACGCATGGGCTTTCTGAGCCGCATGGAATTTCCTGGCCGCATGGATCTTTCTTTAGTATTTTCCATGCTTCTACAAGACCCCCTTCAAAGTTTTCAATTTGTAAAATTGAAATACTTTGAATAAGAAGCATGGTTGTATTCTTCTGGCCGTATATGAAGTCCTGGCCGCATGGATGTTTCAGCCGCATGGAGGGCTTAGCCGCAGAGGACTTTCGGCCACGTCATCATTGCCACGTATGGCAATATTTTGTATTGAATGCTGTTGATTTGCTGTCAGCTTTAAAGGCCACTTTTTGGTACGGGATCCGAGGAGTTTGACCTTTATTTTTGATGGCTCACCTTGATAACTGAAGAGTCGATCTTCGTGTATGCACGGGGATCGAAAAGTTTTGTTCTTGCTTATAAATAAGGATAGGTTCAGTCGCAGGGATTTCTTTGCTTCCTCTTTCGTTCCAACTATCTATGTCTCGCTTTTCTTCTCTCATTTCCTTTCTCCGATCGTCGATTATGGCCCCCAAATCCTCTAAGGTCGCCTCCGCTGCTACGAAGGGCAAGAAGGCGGCTTCCTCGTCAGCCATCGTTCCCGAAGTGCACCCTGATGTCCGTCCCGCCCTTAATGGTAAGGGTTATATTTGGATACTTTGAATCCTAAGAATCCATGGCTCTGTTGCATATTCATGCACAAGCCTTCACCCAAGTTCGGCTATGATAGAGCCGCATATGCTGTATGGGCTGCATGACCCTCTTATATTCGATCCGCATAGAAGATACCCTATGTTTGAGCCGCATGAGAAGGTTTTGAGCCGCATGAAGTCTCCCTTGAATGGAGCCGCATAAGCTTCTAACCGCATATGTTCGATTGATCCGCATACGCTTCTAACAGACTGATCCGTATAGCGCTTCAGCGCTACAAAAGCTCTTCTGCTTAGAACGTTATATGTTTGATTGATCCGCATAAGCTATCGAACCAATGTCATATGGAACTCCCAATTGATTTAGGCCGCATGAGGCTGTGTTGGATGAACCATATAAGCTCCCTTGGGGCCGTGCCACCTGGAACCCAATTGCAATTGAGCCACATAGGGCTTCGTTTGATCCGAGCTGCATAGGCTCATAGAGACTTGAGTTCAGTAACCATCTTTTAATCCTATTTCATGTTGTCCTTTTTCAGTGAGCCTCCCAACCAACCCAACAGGAGAGCTTCTTATGGGTTCAGCTCAGTTTGCTGTAGGCGTGCGACTCGACGGCTTAAGTCGACATATAATAGATTAGCTTCCCACTAATGAACCTAGGGAGAGGGTGGCTGTCATTAAGAACCAACCTTTCCACTTTCTCTGTTCCATGATGAATTCGGGAAAGCTGGACGGAGAATATCTGAAACCGGCTTTTCTCTTTGGGGATGCCTTTTCCATAAAGAACTTCCGACAGCTGGATATTTCTGAAAACTGGGAATTTTTTGTAGACGGAGTGGAGATCCATATCCCCGAGATGGAGCGGCATTATCCCCTCTCATGGTTTAATATGGTACCGTTGGACAGGACAATGGTGGGCTCTCTGACTTCCACCAAACCGAGAATATTTGTGCGCAACATCTACTACAACAGGCGTACTGGTTTAGCATGTGCGGGCAAGAATTTAGTTAGTCAGAGTGTGATGGGGCTACTCCCTGGCACTTTTATAAACGTGACTGGTCCTAACTTTACTTTCACTCGAGCTGATACTTTTCTGAATCAGCTCGCTTGTAAGGGGTCTTATCCTATGGGCAGGTTGTCGTTGCTGAATTGGATAAACCCCATTCCTACATGGGCCAATCTTACCTCATGGATCCTGAGGAAATATGGGGAATCCCTTCGGGAAATTGACCTTTACTATGCCGTCCGGGGCACCTGTTACGGGTTGCCTATCAACAAGCCTTTGTTCATGGCCCTTTTGGAGCTGTATAACCGGCGTACGGGGACTTTCTTCGCACCCGGGGGAGAGTTGGGACTTGCTCTCCATGAGATGCATGCTGTTTCTAAGCTGCCATGGGCAGGCGAGGCCTTTGAAGTATATACCCAGACGAACGAGGAATTCGATGACCTAGATCGACGATTTCCTGGTTTTGTCGCTGTGTACCAAGAATTGCTGTGCCACCATAGCATCTACCACCAGACTGCTATTAAGAAGGAAAATAGCTCTGAAGGGACCGCCCCACATACCACGGCCTGGGTCGCGTATCTTTTCAAGTTACGTCCTTCCGGTCGGGTATCGTCTCGAGGTCCTCAAACCACGGAGGAGGTAAAGGACATGATGTTGAAGGTCAAAAAGTCGAGATCCACCCGTGACAGGTTCAGGAGTCGTACCGACTTCTTAAGTTATTTCCACTACGGTACCCAGGAGATGTCTGACAAGGCACTCTTGGCCGGGTTTTTGATGATATGGCTACAAAATTACGTAGTCTCGGGAGGGGCGAGTTCTACTGAAAGGATCAGCCGTCACTTCATTCTCTCGGCGGTAAAGCTGGTCTTCAAAATCAGATTGGCCCTTCTTCCGGCCATGGTGTATAGTATACACCACGACCTCTGCACGTTTTCGTCTAAGGTTATTGCTCGTAAGACGACGCTGGGTTTTGAGTGGATAGAACTTCCATACCATTACCTCATGGGGTGGTTATTAATGCACTATCGGTCGTTGATGAGGCCAGGAACTGAAGAAGATGTTACTGCTGATGATGCCTTCCTTTTTCGATACCGTCATCAGCCTTGGGAGCACGATACCATGCCGACCTGCCGGAGGGCGTTGGCGAGCGTTGGCGGGCCTGAGTTCTTTGTCTCTCTACCTCAATTTACCCTTAGAGAACTGAGGGGAGTACATGTTGATGGTGTTGATCCTCCCTAACTTTTATCTGAGAAGATGCCTCTTGACTGCGCAACATCCGCCCTGCGCACCTGGTATATCGTTACCGAAATAACGTATACCTGGAGCCTTATCTGCCCAGTAGATTTTCCCGTCAATTTGGGTATAGTCAATTGTCCTTGGATTGTCCTAGCGCTTGCTTGAGCTTTGAGGGTAGTGTACTCGATGGCGTCCGGGCTTGGCATTATTATAATGCAGTCCATACCCGGGCCAGCTTCTCGGTCCCCGATGCCAAGACGGCAGGGGATATTTTGTACATAGCGGCCCTTTATCATGTCGCAGCGAGTAAGCCTCCTGTCGACTTTGATATAAATACTAGCTTCATTGCTGGTACTGGTCTGGCTTAGAAGCCAGAGGGATCCAAGAAGAGGAAGAGAGGGGCGAACAGGGTTCCTGTGTCGGACCCAGAGTCTACTATGGCGGACGAGGAGGATGATGAAAAAGATGCCGATGACTCGTCACATTCTTCGGACGAGGAAGTTGGGAATCAGCCCCCTATTATGCCAGATGAAAGGGTGGCGGGTCAGCCGCCTACTTGGTCTGACGAGGTGGTGGAGGATCAACCATCTGCAGTGCCTGGCCCTTCGCGTAAGCGAAGCAGGCGCATGATTGTCGCTGACGGCCGAACCTACTCCACAAAGAACGCTACGGTAAGATGTCGCAGGCTGTTTATTGATGATGTTGACGTTGTTTCTGAGGTAATTTTGAGTTTCGACTACCTCCTTTCTTCTTCTTCTATGTTATGGCCTAATCATTTTTTTTCCTTTTGCTCTTTATAGGCGTCAGATGAGTTTGCTTCTCAGGACCCGATTGCCGAGGTTGATCCGGTCCTGTCCTATTTGGTCAGTGATTTGTGCACTACTATCATTGCTGCTGGGGTTCTTTCGAAGACGGTCGAGGAGTCTCACCTTGCTGGGACCTTAACTCAGGGGGATGGGGGTTTTACTATGCCCGTTCCTGAGACATCTGAACTCCAACAGGATGACACTGTCCTGGCTGGCTCCTTTTCAGGGATGGCCATGACAGAGAAACCAGTTGAATTCGGATCAGAAGCTGCGGGTGGAGAAACTACGCCGGCTGTGAACGAACCGCAGCCTCTATGCTCTTCTCCTGGTAATATAAGTCAAACCTTAACCTGTGAATAAGCCTATTTACTCTGTCATCCTATCCTTCGGATTACGTCGATTAATGGTTGCTTTGGATGTTCAGGTCCCAACCCTTTATTGCTGGTGACGGACATTGCTGGGGCGGACCCTACCGGAGGGGATCTGACGGCACCTTCTTGCATTGAGGGGCCTCCATCTGGGTCGAGTTCGGGAGCCCAGGTAGCAGTACAGCTGGGACAAGGGACGATGCTTCCTGCACCTTTTTCTGCGAATATAGTTTCGAGGGTTAACCTTTCCGCCCTGCCAAACATCCAAGCTCTTCGGGCGGTGGAAGAGGAGCTAGCCGCTATTCAAGCATCTTTCTGTACGGAATTTGCTTCCTTGGTGGCAGGGACGGTCAGTTCTGAGGCTACTCCTTCGGTACTGCCTGCCACGATCCCTTTGATGCCGTCCTCCACAGAGGTTTTGGATGAGGTGTCCCAGGATGTGGTCGACAGTTTCTACCGCCACCTGAAGAGGGGGATCAAGACAGCGGTGGAAAGGGGGACTCCCTTTACTCTGGCCCGTCAATGTGCCGACGGGCATATCAATATCCTTAGAACACTCTCTGGTGGAGGAGAACTGGCTGCGCTTCTGGAGCCTAAATTGTTAGAAGCTGATCGTCTCATGGCCCAGTTTCGCAGGCGGCAACAGGCTGATTTACCCGCGGCGATAAACCAAGAGCACAATTTCCTTGTTACCGCGGTGGAGAAGGTAATGATTGCCCGGGAGTCGCTCAAGCCGGCTATATTGAAGGATCGCCGGGATCTAACTCAGTTGTACGATCAATGGAGCCATCGAACTGAAGATTGTACGACTCGGGAAGCAGATGCCTCTCTTGGGGTAACCGATACCCGGGAACAGATCCTCGAGCTCCAAAGAAAGCTGGCCTTCCTGGAGTCCGAGCTCGAAGTTGCTCGTATTGAGAAAGGGATTGCCATTCAGGAGGCTGACAAGCTTAGTAGGGCCTCTGCCAATCTAGAACTTGTCCTAAAGAAGATAGAGAACAACTGGCAGGCATATATGTATTTGAATGACGCAGAGCAGTTGTCCCAAGAGGCTGAGCGCCGAGCTAAATAGAGGCTTGAGCGGGGGACTGCCTTGGTAAAAAATCGTCTCTTGGAGTTGTGTAATGCCGAACTGTAGTCGACCTTTTTCTCTTCTGTTTTGTTCCTGTTTTCTTTTTGAGAGGGACGTGGTCCCAAAAGATGTAATGTTTTTTTCTTCTTTCAAATAAAGAGTACTTTCCATTCTACCCTTCATTTGCATTGCTTGTTGTACCTGTGATATGATTGTGGTGTTTGCCCTGCGCGAACTTGTTTGTGGACTCATTATCCATGGCAAACCTTGGTTTTAGGTACGGATAACAAGTTTGGTTAGGATACCTGGAACAACCATAGCAAAGTGGTCATGGGTGCTCTCAGTATCTGGAAAAAGAATGCCGTAGAGCAGCTGGGCTCCCGAGGCATGATGAGATGGTGGGCTTGTGCTAAGAAACTTAGCAGAGGATATTTGTGGGCCTATTATCCTTGGCGTATCCTGGTTTAGGATACAGATAATAGGATAAAAGGGAACCAACATATTTGATCAGAGGTAATGAGGACATGGCAAGTATGAGGGTTTCATCTTAGAATCTTCCTACTCAGAGGTATTGAGGACATAACAGGAATGAATTCACGGAGGATATTTGTGGTCAACAGAGGACGTTTGTGGACCTATTATCCTTGTCGTACTCTGGTTGTGGGTACAGATAATATGTTAAAAGGGAATCGACATACTTACTCAAAGGTAATGAGGACATGGTAAGTATGAAGGTTTCTTCTACGGAGCCTTCCCACTCAGAGGTAATAAGGACATGGTAGGAGTGGGCTCAATGAAGAGGGGGTACATAGAATGACTCAGAGGTAATGAGGACATGGAGGTTCTATGTAGGGGTGATTTGTTTTTGGCGGAAGTGAAACGACTCAGAGGTAATGAGGACATGGCCGTTTTTAGATATTTGTGGATCGCTTACCCTTTTTGTGCACTGGAAGTACGGGTATTGTATCATGAGGGAGGATCTCTTCCAGGACAAAAGTTCAGAGGTATGATCATACATGATTTACTATCTGAAAGAGTGACCGGGGTGCGAGTTCAGAGGCACTAGCGGGTACATGACTCGGTATTGTGAGAGCGTGAGTTCAGTGGCACCAGCAGGCACATGACTCGATAATCTGGGATGTTGTGGATGTGAGTTCAGTGGCACGAGAGGGTACATGACTCAGGAATCTGGAGAATGGTGAGTGTGAGTTCAGCGGTACCAGCGGGTACGTGACTCAAAAATCTGGAAAATTGTGAGGGTGAGTTCAGCGGTACCAGCGAGCACATGACTCAATGATCTGGAGAATGTCATTTAGACATAATATTTCTTCAAAAATTTGCCGTTGACGGGCAACATGAGCAAATCCCCATTCTGTTTTGCGAGGCGGTAAGCACCGTTGGAGAATACAGCCTCGATGATAAATGGGCCTTCCCATTTTGGCTGGAACTTGCCGGCGGTCTTGTGAGTCATGACCATTGGTCTCCGGACCGCCAGAACAAGATCGCCCACTTAGAATGTCATGATCTTAACCTTCTTATTGAAGGCTCCAGAGATGCATGCTTGGTATAGCTCGATTCTTTGCTGAGCTAGGAGGCACTTTTTATGTAAGGCCTCCAACTCTTGTAGTCGGCGTCGATAGTTATCATCAGTCGTCCATTGATAAGTGAGGGCGACGCAGAGTAAGGGTATTTGAGTTTTTAATGGAAGAACTGCCTCACTTCCATACACCAGGAAGAATGGTGTGTTTCCAGTAGCTGTTCGGACTGTAGTACGGTATGCCCATAAACATTCACCGAGCTTCTCGTTCCAGTCGCGTTTGTTGGAAGAGACGAACTTCTTGAGTAACTTGATGATGGTTTTGTTGAATGCCTCTGTCAACCCGTTCGCTGCTGGGTTGTATGGTGTCGAAGCAAAATTCTAGATGCGGTGCTTATCGCAAAACCGATAGAAGACGTGGCTTGCAAACTGCGGACCATTATCATGGATAATCCTTCGGGGCAGTCCAAAGCGATAGATGACGTGATACTTGAGGAAGCTGATCACGTTTGAAGTCTTTACTTCGGCGAGTGGAACAGCTTCTGCCTATTTGGAGAAGTAATCCGTGATCGCAAGTATGAAGCGATGTCCACGGGAGGAAGGTGGAGTAATTGGACCAATGATATCCATCCCCCATGCTTTGAAGGGCCAGGATGCCACTGTCGGAAGTAGAAATTCGGATGGCTGGTGAATGAAGTCGGCGTGGACTTGGCAGGCTTTGCACCTTCTTGCGTAGTCTATCGCATCCGCTACCATCGTGGGCCAGTAGTAGCCCATTCGGCGAAGACAGTCTTACAATTTAGGGCCAGGCTGATGGGCCCCGCAGACACCGTCGTGAGCTTCTCGCACGGCTTCTTTGGCCTCTGCGTTTGACAGACACCAAAGCAATAATCCATTGTAGGATCGACGATACAGCATTTTTGTCTCTGTATCATAAAAGAATCTGAGGGAACGTCGCCTAATGGAGGTGGCCACCTTTGGGTTCTCGGACAGGATGTCATAGACGACGAAGTCGATGAATGGTTGTCTCCAGTCTGGGGCATCATCAATCGCCTGAGCGGAATAACTTGCCACGAATTAAACGTTGTTCTTGGGGCAGACCAGCTCGTGCCCTATCACATCTACCGATTGATGGGTATGATTCGGCACTGCTAGGGAAGCGGCCAGGCCTGCTAAGGCATCGGCTTCGATATTTCGGAGTCTGGGGACGTGCTCGATGAAGAACCCCTCGAACGATGAGATGATGTCGATTGCTATTTGGTGGTAGGGGATCATGTCTTCGTGGCAAACTTCGTATGAGCCCCGGATCTGATTGACGATTAACGGTGAATCGTCGTATGCTTCAAGACATTCTACCCCCAGCTCTCTTGCAAGTTGGAGGCCAATGACCAGAGTGTTGTACTCGGCCACATTGTTAGAGCAGGGTTCCGTGAGGGAGTAAGTGCAGTTGATCACCAATCCGGAAGGGGACACTAGCACTACCCCGACCCCGACGACGATGTTGCCCTTGGGTTCCGTTCTTGAAGCACCGTCGAAGAACATTCGCCATATATCATCGTGAGAGGTTGCATGCGAGTCGACGACCTCATCTGGGATCTCTTCATATATTCTGGATGATTTCGAACCCGGGTGGGCTGCCAAAAAGTCCGCCAGGGCTTGACCTTTGACAGCCTTTTGCGGGACGAAGATCATATGATAAGGAGACAACAATATTGCCCATGTAGCGAGACGAGAGCTGAGTGCCCCTGGTTTAGTCATGAGGACCCTGAGAGGGTTGACTCGTGAGATCACATGTATTGTTTATCCAGTGACATAGTGCCGTGTCTTCTGAATAGCGAACACCAGGGCAAGGCATTCCTTCTCCACAGCGGTGTATCGGTGCTCTGGCCCAATCATCATTCGACTGAGGTAATATATAGCTTGCTCATGGCCTGCATCGTTGTTTTGTGCCAGCAGAGCCCCGAGGGAATGTTCCATTGCTCATACGTTGAGTAGGAATGGTTTTCCAGCAACCGGGGCCACCAGAACTGGAGGGTTCGACAAATATTCTTTGATACTGTCGAAGGCCTGCTGACATTCTTCGTCCCACACGAACGAGACACCTTTCTTCATAAGGTGGGTCAATTGTCGACATCGCCCGGAGAGGTTAGAAATGAACCTCCTGATGTAAGCTAACCTCCCTTGACGGCCTCTGAGTTTGCGGAGATTTCTCGGGGGACCCATCTCCATAATCGCCTTTGTCTTCTCAGGGTCTACATGGATACCCTGGGCGGTGATGATAAAACCCAAGAACTTCCCACTGGATACGCCCAGGAAGGACTTTGTGGGATTCATTTTCAAATTATGCGCTCGCATCAGATCGAATACTGTCCTCAGATCCTGTAGATGGTCTTCCTTACGGCGACTCTTGACGGCGATGTCATTAATGTAGCACTCCACCGTCTTGCATAAGTGGTCTCTGAAGATGATACTCATGGCTCTTTGATATGTAGCGCCCGCATTCTTCAAACCGAAAGGCATGACTGTGTAGCAGTATATGCCGATTGGTGTTCAAAATGATGTGTGCTTTTCGTCGTCAGGAGACATCTTGATTTGGTTGTACCCCGAGAATCCATCCACAAATGACATGCGTTCAAAGCCGCAGGTGTTGTCAATCATGATGTCCGTAATAGGGTGGAGAAATTCGTCTTTGGGACATGCCTCGTTCAGATTACGGAAGTCGATGCAGATTCGAATCTTCCCATTCTTCTTGAGGACATGCACTATATTGGCGACCCAGTCAGGATGTTGCTCTTCACGAATGAAGTCGCTGGCTATCAGTTTGTTGACTTCGGCTTCGATTGCGTCCATGATGGCTGGACGGAAGCGTCGCTGTTGTTGCTTGACTGGCTTTACATCCGGCCGGATGTTAAGTTTATGAAGAGCAATATCGGGATTTAACCCCGACATGTCTTCATAGCTCCAGGCGAACACATCGATGTATTCTTTGACAAGTTTCAGCAGCGATTCTCGCTCTTCGCCTGTTAGACTTTTACTGACGAAGATTAGTTTTAGAGAAGATTCACTATCGAGATCTACTTATATGACCTCATCTTCAATGGAAGGTTCTCTCTGTTCGAACCGCTTTTCCCATTGTTCATCCAGCTGTTGGGCCCACGGCTCTAGCTCGAGGATTTCGGGGATGTCTTCATCTTCTTCATAAGCGTCGGTGAATGCCATGTTGACTGACAGGACTCATCTGAATACATCTTCGATGCTGGTATCTGAGTCAGAAGTTGGTGACCTGGTCAAATGTGAATGCCAGTCACATTCTTCATCTGAACTCTCAGGGGTCATCGTGGGTGTTATATACCCTAATCCACATCGAGTTTTGCTATAGTAGTCCCGTGGTTTGCCTGCCGGGACCGGCGGCTTCAAAGGTAATCGTCGTCTAGTACCGTAGTTCAAGCCTGGCATGGTCTCCAGATCATACCCCTGTTTTTGCATGAGATATTTAGATTGGGGGCTATAAAGATACAGAGGCAGTCTTCCGGCATCTGATCCAAGGTCGACTTCTTCTACGGTGAAGGGATGCGGATCGTCCTTCCGGCCGAAGATGATCGGATGGTCCCCTCCCTCGATTATGCGGTAAGCATCTTCTGCTGGAGTAAGCTGGATTGCGATGAGCACATTTGTCACCTGTGTGTGTAGGTGAGTGCCTATACCATGTTCCATGGCATATATTGTACAAAGCTTATTAAGCTCGAGGTAGTTCAAAGATAGCCCTTTATTGATGAAGTAAGATATCTTTTCTAGGGGAATTACATCATCTGCGGAGGAAACATCAGTGTGGGCAGCCACATACTTGGCTAACTCCGGTTCCTCTTCGGCTAACCCCTGTATAAACGAAGACTGAGAGGACGACCTGGGCAGCTTGATCGTTAGCGGTTCGGCTGGTGGAGCAGAGCGTGGAGTTGTTGGCAAACTAGCGAACCCCAGCTTGGTACTCGATGCTGGGCGGGGTGTGGTTGGTTCGCTAGAAGTTCCAGGCCTTGCATCGGGGTGACGACCCTTCTTGGAAAGGCGTATCGTCATTAGCTTATCGGAGGGATTGAGCTTCTCCGTTTGAGACTGGCCGACTCTCGACAGCCTGATTGTCAGTAGCTCCGTTGTGGGTCTTGGCACTTGGCCGGACCTTGGAAGCCGGATTATAATTTGCTCTTCTTGTGCCGAGAGGCTGATTGCGTCCTTACGCAGAGTGGCGGTAAGGGGTAGAGACTTGCCAGGTTTACGAGCTTTGAGGTAGATCGTCAGAGGTTCTTCTGATCCTGTGGCTGTCTCGGTACGAGCTTGCACATCTCCTTCATCAAGGTGCCTCTTCGACTTTTTGTATAGACAGGAGTCCGAGTAATATGATTCGACCCCTTTGAAGGGATCGTTATCAGCAAATTCTGTCCTCACTAAGCCGTGTTTGTCGATATATTTGAAGCACTGGTGCAGTATGGAAGGCACGATCATATAATCGTGTATCCACGGGCGCCCCAAGAGGATGTTGTAAGAAGTGTCTGCATCTATGATGTAGCAGGTGACTTCTGATTGGAGATCGCCAATTTGACACTTTAGACGAATCTTCCCAATTGGGTAGCTCCTGCCCGAATTGAAACCGCTGATGGCGGTGCTTGTAGGCGTCAGGCGATGCATTGGGATACGGAGATGATATAGCAAACCCTTCGGGATAATGCTTATGGAAGAGCCAGGATCAATGTGCATCCGATCCACCTTTACGTCGCTAATGTATCCAGTGTAGTATAGTGGGCGATCATGCAGATTAGTTTTGATGAGCATGTCCTACGGAGTGAAGACGATGTTGGGCATTGCTCCCGTACAGGCGCTATTTTGGAGATACGCAGGCGGGTTCTCTCCTGTGAGATTGACCTGAGCGAGGTACGCGTCGGCATTTTGGAGTACATCGCTCAAAGCCGCACGAACATCCTTGGAGAGTCTCAGAAGCTCGTATAATGACAACTTGGCCGGTGTGTTGGCCAATTACGCTAAGATGTCGAAGTTGTAGGGCTTCTCCAGCCCTTGTGATGCCTCTTTTTGGAGGGATTTGTCAAAGCGAGTCTCCCTCGGCCTAGGCTTGTCGGTCGTCGGAGGCTGAGCCGGTCCCGGAGCGTCAGTTGTAGCGGGCTGATGATCTTCAGCCGAGTTATCAGTCACAGGTTGGGATTGTGCCCCGGACCGTGTGACTACGGCTGTAGCTTCTTCGATATCTGTCGAGATTGTGCGGCAGGTCCTGACTTTTTTACTCTTCTTCTTGTAGGTGGAAGACGATGTGGGCCGAGTCACTTCCGATACCAAGTCTGGATGGATCAACATGACCTCCCCTCGTGATGTGGAGAGGGGCACTAGACCAGCAGCCTGATCTCGAAGAGGTGGAAGATTAGCAATCTCCATTGTCACCAGAGGGATGGGGACCACACCGTCTTGAGTTTCCATTGGAGGGAAGTTGCCGAATTGTAATGACACCATATTGGCTGCTGCTGTCACCTCTTCGAAATCGATGGCCAGTGCGTTCGAATCGATGAGGTTTTGGATATACCATTTTAGCTGGTAGTAGTCGTGTGTGGCATGGTAGACATAACGATGGTAAACATAACGATGGTAATGGCAGTACTTCGGGTTCTCCATGTCTGCCTGTCGTGGTTCCCGTCTTGGTGGAGGAAGCTGAATTCTGTCTCCTTGTATAAGCATGTCCAAGATGGGCTTGACGTGACCGTCTTCGAAGGAGTAAGTGATTTGGGGCCCTTGTTTATCTGCTGGCTTTGGCTCAGGTTTCTGCGCGGTGTCGGCCACCATAGCCTGCTTACCCCTGTTGTCCCGATTGTTGGAGAGGCTACCCCCATTGTCGTTGTTAGGATGCTTGCCCTTGTTCTCTCCGTCCGAGATGTGCAGTCCCAATTGGCGAGCCTTCTTCAATCGTTCCTCGGCGCTTGTGGCACTGATGATGAATGTCTTCCAGTCCTTGAACTGACTTTCGCCCATCCAGAGACTGATTGTTGGAAGCAATCTCTTTTGGCAAATTTCGATCAAGGAGGAATCCGGATTTCCAGATGGCAGTTTTATTACGGTTTGGCGAAACCGCTCGATATAGTTTCTTGTTAGCTCTTTTTCCCCTTGGATAACGTCCATGAGGGTGGACATTGTGATGTCCTGCACTACTTCGTAGAATCTCTCTAAGAACATGCGCTTGAAGCCGGCGAAGGAGTGGATGCAGTTGTCTGGCAGGTTGTGGTACCAGTCGAAGGCGACCCCTTCCACTGCCCCGCTGAATAATCGTATGAGAATAGCATCGTCATGTGGCAGATGGTCGGTGGTGACCTCAAAGCAAGTGATGTACCGACTTGCTGAGGTCTTGCCGTCATAAGGATTGATATTGAATGGCTTATATCTTGGTGGGAATGGAACGTCCCTCCAGGCAGCAGGGTACGGTTGTCGTATTCTGAGGTTTTGAGAGTTTTCTCGAGCGTGAAACATGGCTCGGAGCTCCTGGACCTCTCTTCTCGCTTCGCGGGCCTCATCCACGGCGGTGGGGGCCGTTGTTTCAGGAGGATCGTTGTCCGGGTTTGGTGCCGCCAAATTTGAGTCCGCATTGACCGCAGGACCCATGCTTGTTTGGCCAGGCGTCCTTCCTTGTAAAGTAGGAAGGGCCGCTTTGATTTCGTCCACAGACTTGACTAAGGCATGCAACATGGCCTCTAGAGTGTCGATGCGTTGGCTATCACTGGAACCACCTTGGTTGCTGTCCGTCATGAACACTGTCTTTACATAAGGAGAGATGGAAGGAACAGTGGAGGACGAGCCCTCCGAATCGTACCCCTGTAGTGAGAAGTCATCGGGATATGTGGTAATGTTCTCCTCTGGTTCGGACTCAGAAGGAACAGTACCCCCAGTTTCCGAGTTCGCCTCGTCTTGGGAATTGTGGACGTCCTCGAGGACGTCGGGGTTTGCGGTATCTGATAGGAGAGTTATTTCCTCCGGCTCGTCTTCTTGGAAGATCAGATTATCGTGGAGGTTCGGAGGAACGTTACCCCCAACCCCAGCAACCCACAGTGATGTGGACGACGAGTCTCCCACTGTAGCAGATTTCATCTTGGAACGGGTACCTTAGAAAACTCCGGTGGCAGGCACCCGCTTAGACGACAATCTTTTATTCATAGTGGTTGATATCTTTGGGCTAGGGGCACTGGTCTTCTTCTCCTTCCCATCGGCGGGGACTTCCCGAGCAGAGTTGTAGAAGACGACGGGAAGTGCCTCGTCTTCTGAAGATGGCTATTGCAGTCTTTGAAATACAGACTGCCGGTCTTCTTGTACCGTCGCGCTGTTGTAGCAGCAGTTGACGATGATTTGGGTACAGTGACATCCGTGGGAGGACTCTTTGCACCCCGATGCATCTTCTCTTTCATTGCGTTTGTGGAGGATGGCCTCACGCAAGTCAGATGGGTCTGGACCGACCATGTTTGCTCCCGGGATTTTGGAAGACTTTTGCGAACCTCTCTGTCCATCTGCCGCCGGGGGCTGGACTCGAGTGGTTCTGTACAACTTCCCATCCGAGGCCCGTGTCACAGTATGCGAAACGCTCGGATGGTCAGAAATCAGATCAGTGGACCAAACTTGCCAGGCTCGTGCTGCTTTAGACTTCTTCGCTCTAGTGCGTAAGGGCACATAGTAGGAAGAGTCTAAGTGATACTGGAGAGAGTCAGACATATCTTCTTGGGAGCACAAGAGATCATGACCATAAGACAGGCGGTCGAAGACAGAGCCACGCGGGGTAGGCGTCATGCTGTCATCCTCAACAATCTTCTTGCGGCTGGCAGACGTAGCCGCATAGGCTTTCTTCATACGGCTGGGAGTTTCAGCCGCATGAGTATTCTTCATGCGGCTGGATGATCTGGCCGCATAGACTTTCTTCATGCGGCTGGTAGATCCACCCGTATGAGCCTCCTGCATGTGGTTGGCAGATTTAGCCACAGGAGTGCTCGGCTTCTTCTTGGGGCGCATAGAGTCGCTCTTTGTCCCTGCAAGTCCAGCATCGTAATATTTTCCTCTACCAGACTTGGGGACAGCAGAGTTCTCTACGGCTCGAAGTGGAGCCGTATGAGAGTCGCCTTCGCCGTCTTGGGTAGCAGAGAGTAACCCATCCAGAGCTTGTGGGAGAGCAAATGATTTTGTCCTCCACTCGCAGCAAGCTTTCTTTGTGCGGATTCGCTTCTGGATCGGGCCGGCACTTCCTTCAGAGAGCATCTCTTCAAACGCCTGTTGGTCGAAACGGACGACCATCTTCTGTTGTGTGGAGCCAAGCTTGGCTGCATCCGACTGCGTCACCAACTCCTCAGCCGTGGAGAAATTTGTCCCCAGCAGAGTTGCCATCGTATTTGCCATGAAGTATAAAAGGGCAAAACAATTATCGGAGGATTGGACTTTTACTTCATGTTACAAACTCGCTTGTACAAAGAAAGCCTAGGGACGAAAGCCTAAGTACAGCAGTCTAAGTACAATTGTTTATTTTAGATTCTCAGGGGTGACGATAGAGGCTCGGGAAAGCGACGGCCGCTCTGCCTTACTCCTTGGACGATCGGTATGCAGCCTTGGCTCCAGAAGATTGCTCGACGTTGAAGAAATGCTCTCTTTGCTCTCTCTCTGCTCTTTCTCTCTAAGTATATGGTGCTCTCTCTGACCTCGAAAAGTCCTCTCTGTATGTATGTGTGCGTATATCTATCTTACAAGCGAATGACACCCTACTATTTATAAGAATGGAGGGACCTCATTAGGGTTCACAATGATTGCTCCTTAAAGTGGCGACGGCCTATTGATCGATCAATCTGGGCCATTAATCTTGAGTGTGATAAATCTGGGCCATCTAGTGTAGATTGTACCAAATCCTATCAGTAATTAATGCTGATTGGAATAAATCTCCGTAGTGATGATTTGCCGATGTCTGCAAATCTGAATGAATAAATTTAATTCATTCTCTTGTCACGTGTCCTAGATTATTGGGATTTGACCCAATCTTTGATTACAGTAAATCTGGGAAATTGATTGGATTTATGACACGTGTCCTGAGAACCGCTGAGGAGGATTGAGCCGCATAAGGGTTGAGCCGCATAAGGATGGAGCCGCATAAGACTGGCCACGTGTCGGGTCTGCTTGGGGAGTGGCCCCCCGAACCTTCGAACTATATGATAATTTGAGCCGCATAATGGGTAATGAGCCGCATGGAGATGATCCTTGCGTGCCGCATGGGGGGCCTCTGCTTGAGCCGCATGAGACTATTTTTGCCTGAGCCGCATAAGGCAGCTTCATCCAGAACCGCATGGGGAGTCTTCGCTCGAGCCGCATATGACTGTCCACGTGTCAGGGCTACGTGGCATTTTCTGGATCTCGGAGGATTGTGTCAGAGATCTCCTTCACTTTCCTAGGGGTCTGTCATTATGACAGAGTCATAATTACCTCTTTTTTGTCAGGGCTGCCACTTTTTCAGAGTTGTCAGCCGTCAAAGTAATTAATGCAGGAGGGGAGAACTGTTTTGCAAGCCACGTGTCTTCTGTTCTGAGCTGCATGGGACGTCTTGAGCCGTATAGTCCCTTGTGCCGCATGAATCTGTGAGCCGCATGGGCTTCCTGAGCCGCATGAATCTGTGAGCTGCATGGGCTTCCTGAGCCGCGTGGAGTTTTCTGGCCGCATGGATCTTTCTTTAGTATTTTTCATGCTTCTACACCAGTAAGCAAGGCTGCGATAAATGATAGATTCCATAACTGGGGCATGCACCTCTATAATCATGTCGTTTGGAATTCTCGCTATGCCGACTAGTATAGCTGTGAGAAATTCTAAATCTCATAACCAAGATACGTACATCCGAAGTCAGGTCTCTATGTTTCTGCCATGCCAGCTAATATGGCTGCGATAAACTACAGGTTTCATAATCAAGTAGACGTTTTACCATCCCTGTTATTCCCGTCAACATATGTTATCAGAAAATATCGTAACTCAGGCCATAAAATTCATCTCGATAGGAAAATCAAAATCAACAACGATCCATCAAAATCAAATTCAATAATCAAGTAGTGAGAGCGAACAAAACAAGGAAAATGATTTCAAATTGAAGTTCAAATAAGATTCTCAAGGGTCGTCCCAGGAATCTCTCAAGGAATCCTAACTGTGATTGAGTACCTTCAAAAAATATATCCTAATCCAACTGCAGGCTGCAGTGATACTCTAGTTCGAATACCACTACATAAACTCGACCTGCTTGGGCTACCACTAAAAATGTGTCACGGCCCGTACCCTAGAGTAAGGGCACGAGACGTAGGTACGTCCAGCCTACGCCGCAGTGTCGGCGGTAGAACGCTGTCCTAGATGTCACGACCCGCACCCGCTTTTCGGACGCGAGCTCGTGAGCAAGCTAGCTACGTATCGAGTGGATTCCAGCCCGACTCGAGTACGTATAAGCTGTCAAGGTCATGGTATCATGTCTAATCTAAACTATATCTCAATCCACATGAATCATATAAACAAGAATGAACAATTATGGGTCATGGTCTGCAACCCATTATATATTGTCCGATTAGACTCTATGAATGATATGAGTCTATAAAACTATGCTGATAAGCGGAATATATCATAAAAGCACGAGAAAGATAGTATATCAATAACACTAGCAAAATACCTGAATCATGCAGATGAAGTCAACTACCACATGCTCAGCTAACTAACTCCGTGTAATCAGCTACCTGAAGAGATCATCCGGTCCTCAGAGGACTAGCAAGATACATAAAACATGCCTACTAATATGACAATAAATAACATGTAAGAAGGATAAGAACACTGCAAGAAGAACATCTAAGGACGATGAGTCGTGAAGAAATGTAATACTAGACTTGGCTACCAATCAATCGATTAACCTCTATAGCTTGTAGTACAATGAAAGATACTCCCAATCTATAGTAGATTTTGACTATAATACAATGCAAGATAATCTCAGTCAAGATTAGCCAATTCTAGTATCGATCTCCTCTCCTAAAGGATACAAAGTCAAGTAGACTCCCATAAATAGTAGTACAATGCAAGATACTCCCAATTTATAGTGTCGTAAGTCAAGTCAATCAATCAAGCAATATATGCTATAGGTCATAGTATAATGTAAGATACTCCCAATTTATGGCATGTCTCAAGTCAAGTCAATCAGGTGATATCAAGGTAGAAGAATCGGCTATAGGTCGTAGTACAATGTAAGAAACTTCCAAGCTATAGTATGTCACAACTGTAGTACAATGCAAGATACTCCCAGTCGAGAATGGTCAAGGACAGATATAGAAACTGACAACTCAATCACGAGAAAAGGGTAACACAAAGAGACCAATATTCTAGCAATGTCAAACATCCTATACGTGCACGTAATCTAGAACAAGTAAAGCAATCAAGGACGAATCAATCACAATATGGAATCATGTGAAAATATGAAAAGGACTACAATAAGGAAAGAGAAACCATGTAAATACTGTATATGTTCGGCAAGGTATACTTGCCTGGAGGTTGCACGGAGAACCAACAATGTATCGCCAATCAATCAAGTCAGAAAGTCCAAGTCATCACAACTGTCTCCGAAAGCTGAAATAAACGTTACCAACATTCTCAGAATAGTCAAATTAGCTACGATTGCCTGTCCTTAAGTCCAATTCTGGACACAGAGGCAAAACGGCAATTTTGGGCAAAAACAATATCCGCCGTTGGCCCCCGCTTTGCACCGAAAAGTGTGCTAGGATCAATGGTCTCTAAAGTCGTCAAACTACATGTCTACGGATCCGATTTTTTTATACGAACCAAACCGTATGTCCATAGATGGATTTTTGCGGGCTGGGCACAAAATCACCCGTTGAGTGGGACCGTGGGGCCCGCAAAAATGCAATTTTATCAACTATCTCAGAATTGCACCAAACTTGGCATACAGGACTAGAAAAACGATACGGTCTTGTTGGCACAATTTTTATCTCGATCTGACGAGCGTGCACAAAGTAATTGGAGTTCGTGCAAAGTGGTCGATACGGTAAATTTTGACGGATACGCATCAAATTCATCGCGCACACGCGACCAATTTGAATTCCGCCAAAGCCCACACGACCACGAAGCCGTTACGCACGTTTCAATGCCCTCGGTTTGCGACCACGTTGCCCGGATTGGCGGGACGTACGTCGTGTGGATGAGTTTTTCAACTTTTCAAAATTGTTTTTCCTAGGTTTTTTCTGATTTTTGGATTTGAATAACTCTGCCAATACTTGACGAAATCAGGAACTACAAAAATGGGTTTAATCTCGTATATATTATCTAAAAAATTTTCTAATTGGTTTTTGAAAACTCTTAATATTCGACTCGGGATTACCCTTCTAAAACAGGGTATTCACTGCTTCCACATCCTGTGTTTTGGACATTGATTATCAGGTTTTTGAATCGATTTTTCGAATCGATGGCTCGACCATATTAGGTTCCGCTTGTTAGGATCTCTAAAGTGTCCTATAAGGTTTCCATATAACTTTACAAAATTGAAAACGATCAACTAGGTTGAGAGAAAGGGGGTCGCGAAGATGGGTACCTGTCGTGCATATACTGCTGGCCGCGCTCTGTTTGATGCGCTGTCCTCGGCGGACCTGGCCGGCGGCGGCCCCGCACTGCGGCGCCCAGAGCTGGAGAGGGTCGCCCAGGGAAGGAGGTCGGCGTGGCGTGGGTTAGGATGTTGGCGAGATCGAGAAGTTAGGGTTTGTTCTTTCCTTTCAATCCCTCAAATTCCTCATATATTTATATAGAGTCTTCAGCAGCCTTCTTCACGTACAGGCTCGGGTGCTGCTTGCTGGGAAGCATAGCCTATAGGCCTGGCCGACTGGCTTGGGCCTGCTGCTAATGGGGTGAAGTGGGATGGGGGCTCGGCCTGCGGGCTGTTGCTCTTATTCTTTTTTACTTCCATTTTATTTATTAGTTTAAAACCTATACATACATATATATATATATATATATATATATATATATATATATATATATATATATATATATATATATATATTCCCAAATACGTATCCATATACTATTTTTATTTATATATACTCATATATGTATATATCTTATACACACACCCAAATACATATATATATATATATATATATATATATATATATATATATATATATATATATATATATATATATATTTTAAACAAGGAATTTTATTGAAAAAAGCACACAAGGGGCGGATGCAAGGCCCAAAAGCTGAGCCTGCCCGCAGGGGACAGACCCGCCAGGCACGACCACATCCGTTCAAAATTCAAAATCAACAAACGACAAAACGGGGAGAGGGGAAACCGAGGCGCCCAGCACGAGTGGGGGGGGGGGCACGTGGCGTGCAGCGCGTGGCCCGGGGCCTGCACCGTGCGCTCGGCCCGAGGGTGAAGCTCGGAACCCGATAGGTCGGGGGCGGGTCTCAAGGGAG